>JAECWO010000001.1:31777500-32165313 GCA_018150735.1 Drosophila sp. 14030-0761.01
CAGAACCAAAGCTTGCGTCCTTTAATTTTAGATCAGATGGCAGCACTGCGGCCAATCGATAACTCGATAGCTCGATACATACGATCATGTTAACTGGTTCGATAGTTTGCTGTTGCTCCATCTGGAGCTTTTTGTGTGTTTCAACTTTGAATTCAAAATACAAAAACTACTTACATATATGTATGTTATTGGCCAAACTGCCTACTTTGCATTTTACAAATCATATTAACATTGTAAGTAAACTGATTGCTTCTGATTTTTGCCAATGATTCAATTGTGCATTATTGACGTGTATGTAAGTATGTCTTTGGAAAATTAATTTCTTATGTCAACATCAGCGGCCTTCGCTTACCAATTGTTGTTACAAACCATAAATAAATAAATCAATTTTCAGAAAATCGCTAAGATTAAAACTGACCAAGTGTGAAATGCAAAATGAATTGAATTTATCACGATTTGACCTTACCCATTGGCATACATATGAATGTATATATATGTACAGGTAAACTCTGATGATAATTTGACCATACTGCAAACATTTAACATTAAAGGTCCCGAAGCAGGACTTAAGCTTTTTCCTTTTTTTTGTTCATTCATTTGCCTTTCATAATTTAATGGAGTTTTCCTTTGGCTTTAGCGAGGTTTTTCGCATAATTTTCTTCTTTGCCCCCAAGGACGAGTCTCGGACTCAGTATATGTATTTCTGCATCCGCATTTCTATTCGCATTCTCTTCCCCATCCGCATTCATTATGGGGCAGTGTTATCTGCTTCACTTCTGCACTTTCACTTGTCTTGTTAAATATTAACGCAATTTCACTTTGCCAATTACACTGCAACCCATTCACATCCGCATTGCCACCAGCACCCCATCCGCGGCTTTGACTTTTATGCAAATATCCAGGGAGCCTTCACCCGCGCACTTTGCTTAATTTGAAGAATTGTGGGTACAAAAGTTTTATGGTATTTTCTTCTATCTTTTTAGCTTCGGTGTGCATTGCAAAACGAAATCGATAAGCTGCTAAAGGTTGCTCGTTAAATTCGACAAGGCATAAAAATGAAATTTTTATATGAATTTGAATTTCGGTTTTGCTCTCTCTTCCAATTTTAGTAGCAACACCTGAGACCGCGCCACGTCAAGCACTTGACCGTGCCTCGAATCGCAGACAGTGGAATAAACAAACAAACACCCGTCCAGTTCAGTCGACACCACCCACTACAACACCGCCAACATCCCATTGACCATGTAAATTCCAGCAGAAATTGTGTTTATCTACTTCTAAAAGAAAGGTAAAAGTACGCTTATGAAACGTACCTGCAAAAATCGATAGGTAAATGCCCCATTAGTTGGTAGAATTTAAAGAGGATTTTATTTTGTTGAAGAATAGCGAATCGATATTGACAACTATTTATTTTCTTGCAACAAGCATTTTTCGCCATTAAAATCGCCGTTAATCTTAAATCATATTAAATATTTTTCATTTATATACATGCTGACATATTCTGGTCACAATTTACCTTTTGTGAACATATTTTTTAACCAATCTTAAACTTCAAGAACTTCTTAAAAATTGTTATTTTTTTAAATTTAAATCTAGCCGCTATAATAAGTATCGCAGAATCGATTGCACTTGCATAAACATTTATCGATAGCTGATCAGCTGTGATCTGCTTATAGCTATATATGTATAGCTATATTATAGAGATGTCACATTCTAAAAAATGTTAAAAACAAGTGAATTGTTAAGAAATCATTTTTAAAAACCAACACAAAAACAGCAAAAATAATATTTCGCCTACTGTTTTGCAAAATATCGCCACAAGCAGCTTGTAGATAGTAAACAAATTATGGATCTTGACCATTTTAGCCTTAAGCAGGCTAAAGTGGTAGCACTGCTCTCATCTGTTGCGTTTATTATTGTTGTTGTTATTGCGTACTGTGGACTTTGAAACGCTGCAGTTTTTTTGTATTGTGTTATTCAATTTACAATAAACAAAATTTGCTCGAGATGCTAAGACGAAAAGTACATGCTACTGCTGTTACAGGCCTAAGTCGCCGCTCATCCACTACAACAACTACTCATGGCCGGCATTTTCAATATCTACAGGTACGATCAGACGGCTAAGAGAAATTCGAAGACTTTCAATTTACTCTATCATGTTTACAGTGCTCCAAGTTGCCCACTTTATATTTCCAACGATCCCTGCCGAGATTACCTATACCGTTGCTGGAGAACACTTGTCAGCGATTCCTGGCCGCTGTCCAGCCGTTGGTAACTCCCACGGAGCTTGGGCAAACGCAACAGGTAGTAGAGCAGTTCCGTCAGGGTATTGGCATGGAATTGCATGCTAAGCTAAAGGACATTGATAATCGAAATAAGCACACAAGTTATATATCTCAGCCATGGTTCGATATGTACTTATCCGATCGGGCTCCTTTGCCGCTAAATTACAATCCCCTACTTGTAATGAAGAGTGATCATCGTCCCCAGTATCAACAACAGCTTGTCAGGACCACAAATCTTATTGTTAGTTCGCTACGCTTTTGGCGCTCACTTCAAAATGATCTACTCGAACCGGAGGTCTACCACATGGACGCGAAGAAGAGCGACACTGCCAGCTATCGCCGCTGGATGAAGGTGGCCCCCACAGCCTTCGCCACATACGCTTCATATGCATTTAAAGCTTTTCCCTTGGACATGAGCCAATACCATCGACTGTTTGGCACCTCCCGTATACCCAGATTGGGAAAAGACGAACTGGTCCACTCACCAGAATCGAAGCATATTCTTGTAATGCGAAGAGGCCATATGTACGCAGTGAATGTACTTGATTCCAGTGGCTGCATCGAGAGTCCAAGTGTGATTCTGGGCAGGCTAAAAGCTGTACTCCAACTGGATGGTCAGCGGGAAGCTGCTGAAGTACCATTGGGTGTCTTAACTTCTTCCCAAAGAGACGAGTGGGCCAACGCCAGGACCCATTTGCTGAGCAGTTCACACAATGCCAGTCTTTTGCAACGCGAAGTGGATGCATCGTTGTTCTGCGTATGTCTTGATACGTCAGAGGATGGCGTCTTCCAGGAGGACAACCAAACGCCTCTGCTTAAGCATTTGCTAGGAGGCAAGGCAATGAATCGCTGGTTCGACAAGTCAATTTCCCTTTTAATCAGTGCTGATGGTACTTCATCTGTTCACTTCGAGCACTCCTGGGGCGACGGTGTGGCTGTTCTACGGTACTTTAACGAAGTCTACAAGGACACCCTAGAGAAGCCATTCGTTTCCACTGATACTCCCCATACGCCTGCAGATGGAGATACTGCAAATGTTCGTGCGATTAACTTCGATATTGATAATCAAACCAAATCCTTTGTGGAGAATGCCTTTGACAAGAACTCCTCTATTGTAAATAGCTTGGACATGAACATATTGAAGTACCCTCGAATTAACAAGAGAACATGCAAACAGTATGGCCTGAGTCCCGATTCCATTATACAATTATCTTTCCAGCTTGCCTATCGTCAGGCTTTTAATAAATATGTGGGCGTCTACGAATCCTGTAGCACTTCAGCGTTTCGTCACGGTCGCACAGAGACAATGAGGCCCTGCACCACGGCCACCCAAGCTTTTTGCGAGGCGATCCTAAAGCCGGAAAACTCAAAGCCATCTGCTAATGAGTTGCGATCCATGATCGACAAGTGCAGCAAATTACACGGACAGCTAACCAAAGAGGCAGCCATGGGTCAGGGCTTTGATCGTCACCTGTTCGCCCTGGGCCACGTGGCCCAATTGGAGGGTCTAGCCCGACACGAACTATACGAGACTGAAGCATATAAGCGAATCAACCACAACATCATCAGCACTTCCACATTGGGCTCTGAAGCCCTATTAGCGGGTTCCTTTGGCCCAGTTGTTAAAGATGGCTTGGGAATTGGGTAAGCTTATCATGGTTTACTGTTTGAAGCATTTACGTATTTTGTCTGATTTCAGCTATTCCATTCAAAATGACTTTGCCGGGGCCATTGTTACTACATACAAGAATCAGGCCGATGGGAAAGTCTTTATTAATAGCCTAGAATCGGCATTTGATAAAATATATAACATCATTGAGCGGAGCAGCAATAAGTAGACGGCCCCCAGCCCTAACTCAACCAGAAATGAATATGGCTTCAAGTGAACGGCAACAAGGACAAACGAAAAGAAACCCGGCAGCAACAAAGAGATTTATACTTATTTATGCTTTTACAATGTATCCAATATGTCTGAAATGCAATATCTTATTCGAAGCTCTACAAATTTATAGAATACACAGAGAGAACACATTTTGTGACCCTACTTCGCCCACTGATTGTTAGATGCAGCTGTTTTTAATTCAATGAAAGCATGGGAACTGGGCTGGGACTTGGATTTGGATTAAAGGAAGGCTAACATTTTTTATAGCCTCCTTCTATAGGCGATGGTATAATAAATTGTGTTTGTGTTAGAAGAGCTCCGACTTAAAAAAGATTGGATACAAATGGGCATTATTTAAAAGTATAAGAAAACACTTCGTAACTTGAGATGCAAGAAAAGGAAGACAGCGACCCTTCGAATATGAATGAATCCAGTGACCCCATCAATAGATCACTCTAATCCAATGTTCCGTCGGACTAATCATTTATATATAAATATATTTTGGCAATTCGATAAGCATCAGCATAATGATAATTATAAATGTCTATTTTTATTCAATGATCAAATGAATCTAAATCAAAAATGCTAATATACATACATATGTATTTAGAAAAGTGTTGCGATGCTCTGTTATCTTTAAATAGTCCTCAAGTCAAAGGTTTACTAGCGAAGTCTAACACAAATGTTTCTTTGCTCATTTCGTATGCATAAGTAGGGAACAACCGGCACACGCAAATCCACACTCACAACCCCACCTCACACCACCCACACCCATTAAGCAAATTTTGTTGATTAACCTGAAGAAAACTTCAACCCACTTGACCTTTTGTTTTTGCGACTAACTTACGACACTTAAGTAGTAACTAACAAGGACAACGACAACGACAACTTTGCTTGGCTTAGTTGGTGGGAGTTTAATGTTAACTTTTGATTTTGGGCCCACTCACTTGTTCATCTCAATCCCAATCTAAACATAGTAAGTTTATCAAAATATGTTTTCTACCAGTCACCCACACCCATACACACACAGCCCATTTCCCATCAGCCCATAACAAAAATGACATTTTCCACTTTTTCAGCATTTAGCTGACTGAATGTGCTGACATTATCAGTTGATTTATAGTCAATTTTGTTGTGTTCCGTGCTTATAAATATGTCGCGGAAAATATATAAACAAAATCAGCTAGGCAACTAGGCGTAGTAAAAATTAATTAACTCGCTTTGCTCGTTTCGTTTTTTTTTCTGCTCTGCTTTGCTCTAGATTTGTTTTTATCCCCCGTCCCCACCCTTGGTAATGCAGTTGATATATGAATGGTGAGTGTCCTGGAACCCATTAAAGAGAGGCATTAAAAAATTATGCAGACAGGAAGCGGCGGGCGAAAGCGAGAGTCAGTCCAAAGGAAGTGGCTCCTTGGAGAAGGTCATAAAATTGCACGATGTATGTATGTATATACTTACAAGAAAACGCAACATAGGCGTAGTTAAGCGGCTAGACCCTGGATTCTCTACGAAATAAAGTAAGTAAGTCGCCGGGCCGACTTGGATATACCATGCATCAGGGGGAAAAAACTACATCGAGTTTATATTTCGTATGCGCGATTTCTAACATATTCTATCTCGCTCACTCTTATGTGTGTGCACTTTAGCGCCACACCGGCCAAATTCGCCCTTGCACCGCTTTGAGTGCAAAACATTTGAACGTATAACTCGGCCATTTTTATTCCGATTTTTATTAAATTTGGTGGAATGATAGATGTTCATAATATATAAGAGTGTGCCAAACTAAATTCCGATACGATAAGTATTGCGGGAGAAAATCACTTTTAATTGATATCCGAAGGCGGAAGGGGGCGTGGCAAAAAAAGTTTAGTGGAATAATAGATGTTCATAAGATCTATGAGTGTGCCAAATTAAATTACGATGCGATCAATATTGCGGGAGAAAATCACTTTTTATTAAATTCCGGAAGCGGAAGGGGCGTGGCAAAAAAAAAACATAAACTTGGTCTGCGCCAAGACTACACGAGTCTACATTCTAAATTTGGTAGCTCTATCATTTATAGTTGCTGAGATCTCTGCACTCTTACGGACGGACAGACGGACGGACGGACAGACGGGCAGACGGACATGGCTCTATCAATTTCTCTTCTCATGCTGATCAAGAATATATATACTTTATAGGGTCGGAAAAGCTTCCTTCTCCTTGTTACATACATTTTGGCGACTTTAATATACCATTTCATCCTATGGATGCATGGTATAAAAAGAGCATTTATCCTGACCCAGCAGAATAAATCGTTAGTACTATGTTTTCGACAGTTTTCCGACTACGGCTATGTATTCGAAACACAAACAGTGATAACAATTAAAAAGACATTAAAATGCCACACAGAAGCAAATACTGAAGATTAGAATGCATGGCGATGGCACGTGTGTAAGTATGGGTGTGTGTGAGTATGAAAAATGTGCGGGCGCTTGGATTTAATATAGCGCATACGCCGCCATAGTCGCCGCCACTCAAGAGAAGCTCATTAAATTATTCAAAATGAGACCCAGACTGGCTGGCTACATAGTTGAAGAATCTTTCCGCACCTCTCTCTCTATCTCTCACTCATTGTGTGTATGTTTTTCTCTCTTTTATTTTCTGTCTCCAAGTTCCCCTGAATCTGCTCGTTGGCCCACAGAAATGATAGTTCATTCTGTAGTAGCAGGACATGTTGCTGTAATAAAAAGTCGTTACGTGCCTGGCTTGTAAATGAAGTAAATGAAAATGAGTAAAGTTGCTGCTGTTGTTGTTATCCTTTTCTGTCGTTTGAACACCATCAACCATGTGCTCTCCTGCCCTCCGCAACACTCCAGTGTAAGTCAAAAAGGCTAAATAAACTTTTGCAAAAAGCAAACAACTGTGGGATAACCCAGAGGGAAAATCAATAATTATACTTCTAATTGAATATTAATATTTAATTTCATGGTCAGGATTCGCTCACGCCTCATTTGCCTTTAGGTCTACTGCGGCTGCTGCTCTTGCTGTAGCTGTTGTTGACAGAACCTGAAAAGTTTTTGTGGCCAACTTCCACTTCGGTTTTATCTTTGATTTATGGAAAAAATGGTTTCTGCCATTAGGTGAGATATTAACACTTGATATAATATTTTGCAAGCCAAACCGGCAACCGCATCAAAAGCAGTTAACAGTTTTACATAACCGACAGTCGAACGAGCAACCTACAGAAACACATTGCGTATGCGTAATATGAAATGTTAATGCACTTGCTTGGGCCAGAGGAGACGAGCGCCAATAACAGAAACGTTACTAATGACCAATTAATGTGGAAATCAGTTTGGTGCTATTCTCAATGATGGCAAATGTTAGCAGCATTAATTAAATGCTTATTATGAAATTAACTTTGCCTACGAGTGACCTAGCCACGTGCACCACTTGGCCAATTGCTCAATCAGCGTCATAGTTGAGAGATTACATATATTTCGTCGTCTCCCGATTGTATGTATGTATCTGTCAATGGTTAAAAAAAAAGTGAGATGAGCGGGCAGAAAAAGCGTTTATTGTTTGCGAATGTAATTTTCAGTAGACAGTTTAAAGCATGCGTGTGTGTTGCTTTCAGTCCTCTTGGGATCATGTACTTTAGGCAATTAACATGAAATTTATGAGCAATTCAAGTTAAATGGTGAAATGTCTGCACAGGTGGCGGGACACTCAAAGGTTCACTTGTTTCTGCTCCTTGCTCTTCGTGGGAGTAATTGCGAGCAGCAGCCGCCCCAACCTCTGCCAGCTGATATGAAATACTGAGAAATACAAAAGCAAACATCGGATGCGTTTATATTAATGTCAATCAAACAGAAACACCGAAAATTGTCAGACATTTTTGTTTAAATACAAGTAATTAATTAAAGAAAATTAACCAATGTTCAAATGCTCAATGCAAGTGCAAATTAAATACAAGCGAGAAATAAGAACAACAAGAAAAACTACAATATTTCAATATATTTTTATTTATTTCGACAGTTGAGTGGCATCTTGCCAGATATAGACAAATGCATTGGCACCGAATGCTGAATCGTCACACCGAATAATAGTTTTTTCTGTCCCAGACTCCAAATTTCATTAAAAGTAAACGAAATTTGGGAAGATATCGGAATATGAAGTTATGGGAGAAACCAGTTTATATCTAATTGGTACATTAGAAACTCAATTGCGATTATTCAATTTTGGAGTAGTTGATTTAAGAAATATTTATACTTAAATTAAGATTAGAGTGACATTTCCTTACGAACTGAGATAGATAATGATGGAATGAATGACGTTGCATATCCGTTTAAACATTATGACATATCCAAATTAGAACAAATCTGCTTATACGCGTATGAATGGATGGCTGCCGATGCTTATCAAGAATGTATACATACACTGGTTTCCGAAATGGTCTGACGTCAACAGACACATATCTGCGCATGTTGGCAACGAATGTTGCTTAAACACTTGTTGTGTGCAAGGCAGGCAACAATGTTGCTAGCCTGTACACTTGGCGTATAAGTAATATTAATTAAGATGCTAGTCACACCACTGTGTCTCCTCTCTGCTGCGTGCCTTATCTACAGTACCTACCGACTGAACCAGGAAGCCATGAAACAACGCTCCCACTCTATTAACACTATGCAACTAAACTACCCCATCAAAACAGAGGCCAAGTCAATTAAGATGAGGTACACTAGACCAGGACCAAGCTAAAGCAACCCAGTGAGACTCATGTTGTTATGGCCTGTTGTTTGAGGTCCACACATGTGACAGACCTGTATACATTTCGATTTTGTACAGCTATAGCAGCATTTTTATTATTTTTTGCCCCGACTTAGCTTTGCGCTCGTCCCTATTTTTTTGGATGATTTGGCCATAGAAGCGGAAACAACTCCTACATAGACAAAGTGGGCGCCAATTGAGCTCTTTCGCCCAGAAATGACTTCATGAAATTTATTTCTATCAAGTTTTGGTTAGAAGTTAATTTTTTCAGCTGGACAAGGGATATTAAAAATCTATATTTCTACGATAAGGGTGGCCCAAAACAACATTTTGGCCGTAATAAAATCTGTGCTTCACATAGATATACAACTAAACATTTTGCATACATATATTTATCCTCTGCGAATTTGGCGCCAAAAAGATTGGCTACTCAAATATGCATTTTGTACACCCTTGCGTCGAAAGGGAAAGATATTACTCATATCTAGAGGGTTACCACACTCGTTTTCATACTAATGATACATATATGTACAATATATGTATGTACATATCACCAAGAAGATTTTATATAGAAACGAAACGGAGAAGCAAAATTTGAAAGAATATTGAAAAGTTGAGGCGCACCCTAAAACAAAATTTTGCCAAAGTTTTCCCACTACCGTAGCTTAACAAAAACGTCAAGTTACATAAATATACTTCGCATATGGTAGACATGAATGTTTTAGTTGGTTCTTGGCATTGTCTCCTTCGCCTTCCTTACTTCCCATGTATTTATTTCCCGTTTTCCGTTTTTACTGCTCGCGGCGGCAAAAAACATTTTCATTTCCATTTAAAAATAACTACATACATGTGTGTATGTGTCTATATTGTATATAGTTTCATTTATATCTTGGGCCACAACTTCAAAGTGACATTTGATTTATGACTGGAGTTGGGAGGGAGGCCTCTTCTTGGTCCTGTTTCTGACTCTCTGCTTGGTCTGGTCCTGAAGCAGAAGTTATGATAGCTTCAGGTCTGAGCCCAACACTATCTTTGGCTGCGCAAATTCATATATGTATGTACATGTGTACATATGTGCGTTCATACTTATGACAGCACGAAGTTGTGAAGATATCCAAGTATCAAGGATTTTATGACCAATACGGAGCAGCAAAAAAAAAGAAAATGGGCAACACATTGACCACTTTCTCCGCTCGTACTTATGCCAAAGACGCCTGAGAATATTGCTAGCTATGCAATAATTTTCCAAGCTGCTCTCTGAGGATTTCATTAGAAGAGGTCCACGGTACAAAAGGCACACAAAGGGTCCCTTATTTCTCTTGTATGTGTTGACCAAACGTGCGGAAGTAATTTCCGTTATAGTTGTCAGGCTAGTATGTAGGTAAAGTAAGTCGTATTTCATCGTTGTAATTACATTTTGCATTTGATTTGAGTATTTGAGTCTCGATTTATTGTACTCACTCAATATAGTAGAAATGTGTGATTCAGTGATGGCAGTCAATGCAGTTAGACCAAAGGGGAATGCAATTTTATGACCGCAGAAATATTAAGGGATAGGAGAGAACTCTCGCATACATCTAAGCTAATCAGATGTATGCGAGAGTTCTCTCCCATCCCGATCAACCCCGACAGTAGCCCAGGGAGTGACTTGTGTGGGATGTAGACCTTCAGTTCAACTAGCTTGAGTAGCATGAAGGACTTCAGTTGGCCACGTCATCAAGTTGCTTTTTGAAACAGAAAATGGTTGTTTTTTTTGCTCCTAGCACGCCATTGTTAATAGTTGTGTGGGTGGATGTGTGTGTATGTGTGTGTGTGTGTGTGTGGGGGTGTAGGCACTATAAAGCAGTAAAAGTGTTTTGCTTCACCCCCTGACAATTGCTTTCTACCGATAGCAATCACAAGTTTTTTGTTGCCGCCTAAGCACGCTGCAATTGTTGTTGTATAAAAAAACAGACTAAATTACGTACATATGTCGTATACGGATAAAATAAAGTAAGTAAGTCGCCGGGCCGACTTGGATATACCATGCATCAGGGGAAAAAAACTACATCGAGTTTATAAAACTAAATTCATACATTAAATTTCTTTCGTATGCGCGATCTCTACCATATGCTATCCCGCTCTTATGTGTGTGCACATTAGCGCTCCACCGGCCACGTTCGCCCTTGCACCGCTTTGAGTGCAAAACATTTCAACGTATAACTCGGCCTATTTTATTCCGATTTTTATGAAACTTGGTGAAATGATAGATGTCCATAACATGTACGAGTGTTATATATAAATTACGATACGATACATATTGCGGGAGAAAATCACTTTTTACAGAATTCCGGAGTCGGAAGGGGGCGAAAAAAAAATAAACTTGGTCAGCGTCTATACTACATGAGTCTACACTGCGCGACAACCGATTAGCACACTCAATGCTTCCTACATTTGAACCTTAATATCAGACAATTGCATTATGCTATTAACATGAATTTTGTGTCCATAAAAGTTTACATATTTCTACACAAATAGAAGTAATAATTAGGAAATTAACTTTATTAATAACGTTTTAACAGCATATTATTTAAATTAATACAAGAAATTGACTCTAATTTTCGCGACAACCGATTTGGATATACCATGCATCAGGGGAAAAAAACTACAACGAGTTTATAAAACTAAATTTATATATTAAATTTCTTTCGTATGCGCGATCTCTACCATATGCTATCCCGCTCACTCTTATTTGTGCGCACTTTAGCGCTCCACCGGCCACGTTCGCCCTTGCACCTTGCACCCTTGAATGCAAAACATTTCAACGTGTAACTCGGTCATTTTTATTCCCATTTTTTATGAAACTTGGTGGAATGATAGATGTCCATAACATGCAGGAGTGTGCTAAATTAAATTCCGATACGATAAATATTGCGGGAGAAAATCACTTTTTATTAAATTCCGGAGGCGGAAGGGGGCTTGGCAAAAAAAAAACTAGGTCAGCGTCTATACTACACGAGTCTATATTCTAAATTTGGTAGCTCTATCACTTATAGTTCCTGAGATCTCTGCACTCTTACGCATATATATCTTATATAAATTTCTCTTCTCAAGCTGATCAAGAATATATATACTTTATAGGGTCGGAAAAGCTTCCTTTTCCCTGTTACATACATTTTGGCGACTTTAATATAACATTTCATCCTATGGATGCATGGTATAAAAACAACAACAAACTACATACACTGTAAGAGAAAAGTAAGATTACTCAATAATCCCAAAAACAACGTAGAAGGAATGTCTAAAATTTCTATATTTCTATTCTTTATGTGAGTTATAATTATACGAATGCTATAACCATCTGAATTCCAATGAAATGGAAAAAGTTATGGGTAAATGTCAGTCAACTTTTTTATTTGGTTGTTATTCTTGTTTCTTCTTTTGGCTAAAGTTTTTCGCAGTTTTCATCTTTTTCAGAAGATTTACTTCAGTGTAGGAGGTTTATATCTGGCTGGCGTTAAAATTAATTAGCCATTTAGTTTAAAGGCAAAATTCCTAATTCATTTAAGGCAAATGAAATTCACGCCGAGGCTAATCAAGAGCTTGAAAATACCTTCTTTTTGTGTGGGTCTATTTTTAGGCAGCTCCAGGCAGTCAGCGAATACTGAGCAATTTGCATAAATTTGCGATGAATCAATGTTTTTTTTCTTTTCTTTTCGCTTTCGTTTTTTCGGATGATGATGATGATAATGCCAATGAAGAAACAGGCAACCAAGGAGGTCATAAAACCTGGAACTGGAACTAAGCCAACAACAATGAAAACGCCACCACACACGAAGCCAAGTCACTCAGTTATGACGCTATTGCGTGAGTGTGTGTGTGTGAGTAGAGGGAGAGTGGTGCCTGAGAGATTTCGATGGTTAAGTGGGAGACGTGAATTAGCCTTCGCCTCGATAAATCAATGGGGAACCAAGCAACGTTGCGTAAATTATAGCAACAAAAAAAAAAAAAAGAAGAAGAAAACAACTAGCAAAATTAAAAACTTATTTAGGCGCTGGAACAATTGAGTTTTCATTGTTAGAAGCTTTATGAATTATCACGCTTATAAGGATTTATGATTACCGAGAATCTTCTTCTTTTGAACCCTCCGTCTGAGAGTCATCTACTTTAAAACATTGGAACAATGCGTTTTTTTTTTGTAGAGTGTTTTTTTTAAGAGCCTGAGAACGCTATAAGATTAAAGTTATGAACTAACTGATCTAAATGATACATTTTAGTTTTGAGGATTAAGTAGTCTCTCCAAAGAAATTCTGATAAAAAAAAGAGAGTTAGAGCAAACAGAATATGTGAAATATCAAGGTAAATAAATTTAGAAATAATTTTAAAGTAAAAGATAGTCAATAAATATTCCATTTTCGGTTTCAAATTCATTAAAGATTCTGAGATTCTAGTAACGACTTCAGTGCGCCATAACTTAAATGTTTCACTTCCATTTTTCAACTAACCTTGGTCAACCGCATAATTTTGTTTTACGATTTTTCATAACTGTTTTAGGTCTATGGAAAGCCCTTATGCATTTATTTGTTTTTTGCCCAATTGAGGGGAGAGGCAAAGCACAGTTGGAATTTTAATATATAATTAAGTGGCACAGTGGAGCGGCGGCAGCAACAAGATCCAAAATTGCGGTCGTCATGCTATGCATATTTAAATGACGGTTTTTATTTTAGCCATTTATTGGTCACCAAGGGGGCAAAAAGCAATTTTGGCTCGGCATAATGAAAATTAAATAAGAGAAAGTAATATTCGGCATTGCGTGCGAATCATGGTGATGCGATTAAGTGAAAATGAAGCCTGATTAATTGCCCAACGATTGCACCAGCAGCAGCGGGAGAGACCCATAAGGCTTGTCATTATGTCCACAAAAGGCTAGCCGCATGTTTTATGCCGGATTAATGCAGAACACAAAAACGTGTCATACCCGAATTTATATATCCCTCTTCCGTTTCGCCTCGTATTTCCGCTTATTCAATTTCTGTTCTCATTGTATGTATGTAGGTTATTGTTACGGGCACACATAAAAAAGTTGCGACTGTGTGTGCCAGGAAAATTCATTGCACTTGTCTTACACCCAACATTCCAGTCCTCAAAATATCCATTTGCTACCACAAAATTTAATTAACCAAGAGGAAGACACAGACAGAGAAGGGGCTGGGCAATTAGCTGGTCCGTTCCAACGGGAATGAAGACCAGCAAAATCTTTGGCAGAGTATATGGAAAACGAAAACTGTACATTTAACAAATGGCACTTCAAATTTTATTACCACATATACTGCGTACATAAGTGTGTACAACGTTTTGGTTGTCATAAATTTGATTCGTAAAATACAATTTTTATGGTTTTCTTTTAACCCGATTGGTGTAGAGAATTAGTAAACGGGATTTGTAATTGATTTTCGCCTATAACGAAATTTCTATACTCTTAAAAAAGACGCATTCTAATTCACTAAGCCAACAGCAGAATCTAGAAAATCCGGCAAAATTTATTGTGACAAGAGTATTAATAGTCAACTTATTCTTATGTATGTAGATATTTAGAGTTTCTTTAGAGCCTGAGCTTTTTGTCCGCTCATAAAACCCTTGGCAAAGAACAACAACAACAAAGTGTCAATAAAAGTGTCAATCCAATCAATGGCAGAGCCAACAGCCAGCCATTTTTCACACACACACATTTACTTTCATATGTATAATAAATGCGCCTGATGTTGCATATTTTTCTGCGCCCCCTGTTAAAAAAAGATACAAACACGAAAAAAAGAAACCAGAGGAAACATTCCCACATACTTATTTAACACACTGGTTTTTGTTGTTTATTGTTGATCTAGCTAATTTTTTACATAGCGTATTTTGCAGTCTTTGTTGTTGGTATTGATTTGATTTAGTTTGGTCGAAATTTTGGTTTTGTTTCATTTGACTCTCCTGCAGCAGCGGGTTCATCGTCTGTTTGTCGGGCCACAAAACCTGATTTGATGGTTTTGTTTCTTGCGTATTAAGCATTGTTGCTGCCACTATTACTATATTATTATTATGATCCCGATAGCATAAAGCAAGCCTTGACATCTGCCAAATGATGCTGAAAAAGTGCAACTGCCATTTGCCCGATGCCCGCAACCATCTGCTGGCATGGATCAATATGCAAAAGCCAACAAAAAGGTGCTTAATGCGTTTCGATTTATCAAAAATATTGACTGGCGCCAGACATTGAAATAAATTGTTTATTTAGTAAATTGCCAAGGTTATAATAAATGACATTTTCTTGACTTTAAATAGGGAACACTCAGTCTCCCTTACCTTTCTTCACTTGGACACACGTCTGTTATTAAGGGGGAAACTTAAAGAACAAACAGGTGTAAGGACCAGACAATATATAAATTTTGTCTGTCTCCGCCAAGCTCGGGGACAAGATGGGGATTAAGCATCAATTTGTAAAATCCAATATGAGAAGCTTGCATGAAAATTTATTGTGGAACGTGCCCCGCACATAAAAATCACTCAAGCGTTGCGATTTCTCCCCCCAAACCCAAAACGCTTTATGCATTTTGTTGAAATTGTTTTACAAGCAAATTGAATAATTCGTCAAGCATTCAGATAAATATACGTATACATATATGTATGTATGTGTGTACGAGGGGGCACACAAGAGTTGCTTCAGATCATTTTAAATTGAATTTGTTTTGGGGATAACAACGAACATGAAACAGTTGAAAAATATTCACAACATATTGTAAAAGAAGATATTTGGGTATTACTGGCTATTCTTAAAGTCACCTCGTGTATATGTATACATATATATTATTTAATAATGGACTGTATCTACATATATTTTATACCTGCCACAAAGTGCGGCTGTTATTTAACTTTTGCAAGTTCCCTCGTATGTTTATTTTGGCCATAAATTTAAGAGGCGTATGCATAAATTGGCTGGATTGGATTGCTACAGAAGTGGCAGCTGTGTCACTAGGATTTGTACAGGACATCCTGTTACAGAAAAATAAGAAGAAAAGCAAGAAGCTGAGAATATGCAAGTAAGTTGTGTGTGGGTGGCATAAAATGGGTGGGTGGCAAATGCAAACAACCTGCAGCAGCTGCCGGAAGGGATTGCTCTCTGGCAGCTGTCAACACTTGACTAGAGCCAGCTTAAGTCTCCTCTCGCCTCTCTTTTTTCCGTTTACTCGTTTTCCTATTAAATACTCGCCACTTTAAGGCGCAGTTTTTTCGTTTTGCCCATTTCCTTGCAAACATTTATAGACAAAATGGTAAATTATAATTAATCTTTGATGTTTGGGCAGGGTAAGGAAACACACAGTGGCATGACAACGTCACGTCCTATGCCTAATGGAGCCTATCATTAAACATCAAAGCTCAACACTCCCGAAAAACTAACTTAGTTTACTCTGGTCTTGGTTTCTATTTCTTAAAGTCTCGTTGATTTCCATGTCGCATTTGTAGCCAAGTCCATAAATAAACAAAAAGGCTAATAATACAAGGCGCCAAGACTAGAAATTAAACACAGACAACACCACCACAAAAGCAGTACAGAAGGCAGTACACGCCTAGAGAAGGGCAAGACGGAATTATATAGACCCCAATCATTTAAGGAGTCAGAGTCAGGGCGTCGCAGGCAGACGCAAACACAGAGACAGATTCAAGCATTAATTGCGCATTAATGTTTATTGCTTGGCGGATGTGAAAGTGCGCGCCATTTTGCCATTTGTTAGACGGTTAGTCCAAACCACACCCACACCCACCGACACACACACATCGGCAAGCGTTCTTTTCTATGAGAAAAGGAAAGATTATGGAAGGTTGTATTAAGCCACCTCAATTCGATTCTTATCTAGTCGTTTAATAGAGCGGAAAAGCTAAAGTCACGGTGTCATTCGGTAAATAGTTAACATTTGCATTACGTTTCCCACGCGAATTTTCAGTTGACAAATGAGAAATATAATGAATATAGAATAGCCATTTAGTTTCCCTTTGTAATATCTGGAAACATTTAGAGAAAGAATATTAATGTGTGTTTCGTTTGATTTTCGTTTTCAGTTTGTTTCTTCGTTTTTAAGCTTCTCTTTTCTTTTTTGTCATTTTGTTTCAATAATTCTCAGGCGCTCGCTCTGACTCTCATTTTGACTCTGATCCGGTCTCTGGATCTGCTTCTGCCTCTGGTTGTGGCTGTTTGCTGTCTCTGGAAAAATTTGTTTTGCGTTTCCTTCCCCTTAACTGAGTAAGCTCGAAATGCTTCCGTCAACTTGGCCAAGCGATAAATTTATGGAGCTAGTTTTGTTGTCCGTTTCCGCCACATTTGCCACATGGCTGCCATTAATATATTTCCCCAGTCATGTTTTCTTTTCTTTTTTCGAGACTAAAAGTGAAATTTGGAAAGCTGATTAATTTAATATAAATAGCCAACGATTGAGTTTAGGTTTCGATTCAATTGCTAGTTGTAGCCACATGGTAGGCCGTTTTCTATTATGTCATTGTCATTCATATTACATTTGGTTATTGTTGGGCATTTGGCATTCACAAGTAGATAAAAATTTCCGTTCCAAATTTCCAGCATGGAGGCAAACGATCCTAGGGGCAGTGAGGTGAGTAGGGGTAAATGGTAAAATGGGGACCATAATTGGCATAATGGATGCATCGTTGCAGGACTCTTCAGTATCCTCACGCGTTGTGTTATTTAATCAGCAGGTTGAGGAACACCAGAATTGGCAGAAAATTAATCCATTCACCCACTACAGTGTTAAGGATATGCCAAAGCGTACCTTCCCCAAGGAGGAATATGGACGGGCTCCATCGGGCAGCCGATCGGAGCAGAGGGCTCTGCAGGTTCAGGCCCAGTCGTTGCAGGATATTCTGCAACTGTGCGAATTGATCCATCAGAAGGGTGAAATGTCTCAGGGATCAGAATTGATTAGTGTAACATTCGGTCAGCTCTTTGAGCTGTATATTAGTATATCGGATAAATTAATGGGCACTTTACTTGGTGCCCGCAAACAAAAGTATGTGAACTTTCCCGGTGAAACACTATTCCAGGGACGGGATGATGAAATCCCCATATGTCTAGAGCGACCATTTAGCGAATTGAAGGTGGAGATACTCGTCAAAATCGAGGATATACGTTGCATAGCCACGGAAAAACTGATTGAAAGACCTGCTCTACGTAATGCCCAGTTCTTGTGAGACGTTTAGGTTGTCACCTGATCGCTGACCCATATCATTTACGCACGTGCCCACCAAATAGAGACCCTGAGACCCTTTTTCACACAGCTAATTGAATTAAAACTTCGCACTCGAAGAGACCTTTTTCTTCGTCATGACAGGTCCAAGCTTCTATATCAGGCAGCTACCTAAGCTCTTCTCGTATCCCAGAGGAAAGGTTCTCCCTATTTATGGCATGGCAAATAAATAAATAAATTACACCATTCTTAGTCGAATTTATTCGCATACAAACATATATGTATGAACGTATGCCCATGCGTAGGAAGACTTCAAAGCGTCTCGCATTTGCTCATCTGACAAATTATTTTCCTATGGGATCCTATGGCATCTCCTGCGAATCTCGTAAGTCATTTGGTTTACTTAGGATGGCGGCTGTTGTTTATAAATCGTATCGCACAGTGGTCTGGCAATGCGAAAAGATTTAGTAAAATCCGATTTGGATGGCAGAAATTACCCACTCCAACCAGAGGTAAGTATTTATCATTAACTTAGCAATAACAATAAAAAATAACAGATACATTACGATCATGCAAAGTTGCATTATGTATTTCTATGATTTTTTGAATATTTTGCTTAGGCTCCATGAGTTTAGCCCATTGTCGAAATGGGTGACATGCATACGCACAACTAATGTACCGTTGATTTGATTTTACGAGGAGCTGAATATACACCCATCGCAATCCCATTTACCCGCCCTACCTCCACCATTTCGCTGTGCCTCCATCTCTGCAAACTCGTTAAACAGCCAGTCAGTCGTCTCGGCGACCCCTCGAAATCCCCGAGTCTCTACCAAAAAATGTTCCGCTTGTAACATGTGTAATTTATGTAGATTTTTCATGCGGAGGCGAGCATCCTGCTTTAAACATATTTTCACCAGTAACAATTTATTATTGAAAAAATTATTCCTGTTCGATTTTTGGCACATAATTATGATGGAGAGGCATAGCAACAGCTACAGCAAGTGAAATGATCTACAATAAACATGTTTCCGGTTTCGGCAATGGAACTTTATTCGCATTTTTTCCAGTATTTTTATCCCCCGCGTACTATATATTCTACCCTATGAATGGGCAACGGATAGCCGGGTATTTTAGGCCCAGCCAGTAATTAGATTAATATTTGATTTTCTACTACTTTCAAAGTTGGCCTTTCAATGGCGCTATGGTGACTCTACTCCCTACTCGTTACAGGGCATTAAGAAGTCGACAATCTGAATTGTTCTAAATATTGTTTTTTATTATGCAAATGTCAGGAGTCGGCTCGTTGCGCACAACTTCCGTTTGCCATTTTTCGTTTCCAACTAAAAGCGGAAGGCCACAGAGGAAGTGAAAAATTCTGAGGAAGTAGAGAGCACGAAATGCTTCCCCCCTCAGTGCCTTTCAGTTGTAGGTGCTGATTGCTCAGCTCAAAAATTGCTTCAGTTTGTGGTGGTTTTTGTTGTTTTGTGTGCTTTGCTTTGGTTGCTCCCCACTTTTGCCTCTCTCACTCTTCCTTTTTTTTTTTTTTTGATCCCTGATGTGAGGGCTGTAGAGGGCCAAGGGCGAAAACAGATGAGACTAATTCACGGTCCACACACAATTGTCCAGACAAAGGTAAACAAAAGGCCAAAATGAGAACTTCGGCGGTGTAAACTGCGAGATACCCTGCTCTTAGTAGGGGTACTTGGCTTTGCCATAATTTCCTAATACATCTAAATAACCCGCACCTAGAACATAACAACTGATCAAGGACAAATGCATCAGTATACATAGAAGGGATAGGAGAGATCTCTCTGATTGCCAATATGACGCCCTATGCCTTGGATACAGGGCCACTCAAATACCCTGAACATGCATATAAATTATTGATTTACCTTTGTGTGTGTGTGTGTTTCTTTAATGATCTGTGAAAAATCAAACTAAACTAGGGCAAACCGAATTAGTTAACCAAGTAAAAAGTTATGTGAAAACTATACCTATATTGTATCTGTTGGTACTTTAAAGCAATTTGCCTAGAATGTCATCATAAACAGCCAGTTGCATGCTAGTTGGTTTAGACGTTTTGTATTTCCGTCAAAAATTTGCCAGCTGATTTATAGCCAAAGGACGCGAACTGAAACGACGTAAACTGAGCACACACTCGGCGATGTCGCTCTCTCCCGTTATCTCTTTCTCCATCGGATAACCCCCTCCCGCCCTCATCCCTCATCCAACCGTTTCTCATTCTTATTTTCCGAGCTGCTATTGCTGCTATTGCTGTTGCTGTCTCAAAGGATTTGGACATATCCCAGCACCAAAAAGGTAGTAAGCTGTTTTTGATTAGCCCAAACGAAAACCCTCAAAGGTCGAGCACAATGAAAAGCCGAGCTAGTCGTCATCATCATCGTTATTGTAGCTTGGTTGATAAGTAAGCTGGAATCATAAAACTGTCATTTAACATTTGATAAGCCAACCGCATGGATATGACGACCAGAAGAGCCAATAATTAAGTCAGTCAAAGTGAGAATACAAACGGAGAGCTTGATTTCAGGTTTTCAGCTTAATACCCTACAAAGGGTATATACCCTTCAATAGCTGTAACAGACAAGTCGATCGAAAAAATTGCTCTTGGTTCTTGGTGCACGGTATCTTAAAATCCTTGCCCCCGTTTAACGTATGGAATTTTTAGCTGGTTGCTTGGGTCGAAGGCCATTTTGCAGTGCATAAATTGCTCGCCTGGGCAAGGTCCGCATTATTTTTATAACTGCAAAACCTTTTTAATGAACATGCATATGTCTGAGTTGCTTAGGCAGGACGAAAAGCCATGAAAATGATTTCGAAAAGTTTTTATAACATTTTCCCAGGTAAACCAATTGAGATATATATATATAATCGGTTAACATTCCTATGAGTAGTTCTCGATATATTTGTTATATCGAACCATTTGGGTAACTATTGCAATTTCAGATTCTAATAGGCAAAGATATATTGTATAGAAGAACCGACTATGCCGACTGTCGAGTCAACCGTATTTCAATTCACCATCAGATTCAGCATTTGCTTACAAATGTAATAAACATACAAATTATACCTACATATTTCTGCATATTAACGGTAATGGCTGGCAGCAGCAGCAGCAGGACAACTCCGCTCAGACTCAATGATTATAATTAAGACGATCATGATGATGATGGTAATGACGCCGAGTGATAAAACTAAAAATGCGCAAGATGTGAAAGCGGAATACGGGGAGGCAGGGGCAGAGACAGAAACAGAGACAGAGTAAAGAAAACTTTGCAGACTGGCAAACAATGACGCAGTTGCTCCACTCATTTATGCAAATTGCCACCATTTGCTGCAGAATAGAATAGAAGAAAACACAAAAGAATACGATTTATGATTATAAATATGTTATTTATATGGCGGTTTATTGTTTATGGATTGTCGAGCATTCATTTAACACAAAAACTACATTTTAGTTTAGTTTCGCTCAGTTTAGAGTTTTTTGGCAATTCTGCAGTTATTTACTTCAGATGATGTGCCAAGTTTTTATTGTATTTCAATGTGAATTTATTATACCCACACCTAACCAAACGGATAAACCGAGCATCAACCAAGCAGAAAGGTCATTGCGGCACGGAATTCTTACTGGAACAGCACAGAGGCACTGCAGTTCGAGTCAACAAGGCGACAATGATGGAACGTTTGGCCAATGGGTGGAAAGAAATTTCTCAGAGATGAAGGCGTCAGATTAGATGAAGTTTTAAACTATCATAAACTACTTGGTTTGTCCAAAAGGACAACAATCTCCATGCTATCCATTTGGGTTTTTTTTATGGATTGCTATTGAAATCAAAGTGAGTTTCATTAGCATTACCATTTGCCTTATAGCAATTTTTTAAAGTTGTTGCTGGGACAAAGAGTAATAAGTATAACGTATCGGTAAAGAAACCTATAGTGGTTTTGCCTTGATATGATCTAATCAAGAGTATCTCAAATATCGTGTTCATATCAATCGTAGCATATAAGTATTGCTCACAGTCTAAGGTTTCTTCGGTGGCAATCACAGAAATTTATCTTAGCTGACTTACAGCATCCGTTAACGAAACAAAAGAACCTAAAACTCCATACGCTTTCTAAGCACAAGAAAAGCCAAAATTGCTCATACTCTGGAGTTGTACTATTACAGATTCGTTATCTAGGGTATTGTCCTCCAAAATCGAGCAGCGTTTGCGATGGATGTACATGGTTTTTTAGCTGTACCCTTTATTAAAAGAAAATTCATATGATTAAACTTGTTAAGCGCAGGTATCGTAGAATCTCTAGAGTCATTTTGCTTGCATATACGCCTAAGGTTAAATTGGAGCAAGTATTTTATTAGTATTTGGTTGAAGCACTTTTACGACTTGGCATGTGTTTTGTAAGCATTAAAAATGTGTTGAAAGGCAAAAGCGAATATTAAAAGTTTAGAGGATTTCCTTTCCTTTTTGTCTGATTCGACTTTTCTTACTTTCCTTTATGTTGTTATACCCTTGCAGAGGGTAAAATAACATTGGTGTCATGTTTGAAATCGTTTCCATATATGTTTATTATGTAGTGGGAGTGAATAGGCCATGCATAACATCCAAAAGAACTAAGTGTGTGAAATAGGTTAAAGAATTCAAACAGGAGCTTAATTCTCTTCGATTTCGCTCATAAAACAAAAATTTCGTTGAAACTTGATTGATTGTTTGGAGGGGAGTTTAAAGAAATTAAACGAGAAATTGGTCGTCAACGACTGCGAGGGTATATAAACTTCGGCACAGCCGTCGAAGATAGCTTCTTCGATATTTTTAATATTTTTTTCGGTTCCATTGTTGCTATTCAATTTTGGTATTGTTGTAGTTGTCACTTGAAGGGCTTCTTCTTCGCTTTTATGTTTGGTTTGGCGCCTGACTGACAGCATCCATTCATATAGAAGCACAAATATATTTTTTTATGGCCATCTAAGACAACAATTCGAAGCATGTGAGTAAGTTTCTGTGTGAGTGTGTGCGAGTTGTCAATCAAGTGCCGACGCGCACAAAAGAGAGCTTGGTCACTAATTTCATTAAAGTTGGTCAAAGTCCTTTAAAGTAATTACCTTGAAATTTTCAAACAATTTAGCTTGACCAACTCGTATGGACCAACTTTGATGGAATATAAAACTATCGCTGCTACACACAATTACACAACAAAATGCGATACACATGGTAACGAAGAGAGATATTGAGAGAAACTGAGCAATAGTGCATAGAACCCGGTTCGGACCGCCCACTGCCATTGAATTTATTCGCAGGAAGGCAAGAACACTTATTTCACCACCACAGAGAGGAACTGACAAGAAGAAGCGACAGGAGAATCTGGATAAACTAGACTATACAGTATTTGTTGTCTCTTGGCATGCCAAGTGCCTTGTCCTTGTCGCAAAATGTGAACATGGAAATTGACTTAAACGCAAATGCAGACAATGTTTCTTCCTCTACAATTTTTTATTTCAATTTTTGTTCTCTTTTTTTTCTTGCAACTGCTGCAGCTGCAGCTGCTTTTCCGTTGTCTGTCAAAAGAGCAGCTCAGTAAAAATTTTATATTTTAACCAGATGAGGAATGGGACAAAATTGGAACCAAGAGCACATGATGCAAAATCTCGACACTTTCCGACAAGAGGGCAGACAGTCAGACGGATGAAAGACGTCGTTGGCGTCAACGTTTAAGCTCGTGCCAAAGTCAAATTGGATTTTGCTGAAAGTTAAGTAAAAATAGCAACTACAATTGCAATTGCTACGATGCAGTCAAGGAAAATGGCAAAATGTCATAACCATATGTGGACGAAGATAGATAGATAGATGATACTTGAACGAATTGAGATTGCCATGCAGTTAGGTAGACAAATACAGTGACAAATTCCAAACGAAGGATGTCGAATCCACACCAGTTCAGTAATGCCTTTCCTAGATTTAATCAGAATTATCACGACAAGGAGCCTTATTTTCACCAACTAAAATAATCCTTTGGGTTGGCAGCTCTGGGTATATTTGGCATACTTATCTACATAAATCTATATAAATAAAATTCATGACAATTGTTCGAATTCGTAATAGAGGTAATTTAATTTGCAATGATATTCAATGTTCGTCACGGACAAAGTTACCTTGATCTTGAGGTATTTCATTAAGATTTCTGTATTTATTCTTTTTCTGCACAACAAAAATATACAATAAATGTTTACTCAGGGACATACTGCAAAACGGTTTAGATAATTTTTTTTTTATGTGTAGCCAAATGAGCACCAAAAGCAACGTCAAACAGAACAAACAAATAAAAACATTAAGTATCGATGGCTGTAGAAACAGTTTTAGGGGAGACATACTTATACACTTTCTGAATATTTGCCTAGTCATACTCAGAGCTGATGCTACTTTTGAAATATTGCAAGAAGAGTACATATATTGATTTTTGAATTGGCTAAATAAATGATATATAATTAACTCTCTCATTAAAAAATAGGAGAAATTTCATTGAAATGGTTGGAATGCTATCGACTTTATAGAACCATCGGTGCACCCTGGTAATAAGTTCAATTATAAAACAAAACTATTTAGTGGTGCTAGTCAAGCAGAGGGAAAGTGTAACGAAGTAATTGCTAGCAATTTACTTTAAATTAATTTTCAGGCAAGCACACACACAGAGAGACAGAGCGGGAAAATAGTGAATTTCACTTTTACTTTTGTCCGATGTTTACTTAGTGGTTCATTTCCGTAAAATTAAACGATTTCTCCAGCTACCTTCCCAGCGAACACAAATATCTATATACTACTTTTGTGAACTTTTATATTCGTCCTCTGTCTGTTTGTCTGTTGCTCAATTACTGGGTCGTTTATTGCTCGCCGTCTTCTGGCTCTGGCATTTACTTAACTTTATAAATAGGCAAGATACAAACACCAAACACGCTCGGCACACACAACAAATAGAAAAATCACAAACAAGTGCAGCAGCAAATGAAAATGAAAATGTTGCATATATGTAGTAATAATGCGCGGCAAATGTTGATATTTTTTATGAATGAATGAAAGAAAACAGCTGTGTGTGTGTGGTAAGAATCCTCCCTAGGCATCATGTTGACAATGGCAACAATGATGCTGATATTCTTGATAATGTTGACGATGGCGCATGCCCAATGTTGCGGAAGCAACATTGTTGCCAGCCGGAAAATCTAAAGGAATTTTGGCTAGGGGCACAGTCGGCCGTCAGCATTCGAAGTATTCATACCCAATAGCGGAATTGGACGGAATCGGGTGTAGAAAACAAAACACAAAAAACCGTTATTCAAATTAAATTTTCCCATCACTTATGACAACAAATTTGGCTAGTTTCTAATATTTTTTTCAAGGTTTTTTTGAGTTAACTGTGATAAAGAGAGCCAATAAAATAAAACGAGAGAAAATGGCTAAAAGTGATGATGTTTGAAGATGCCTAGAGAAGTGAAACAAATGAATACATAATACATTTCATGTTCACATACATATAACAGCGACCACATAAATTTATAAATAAATATAATAAATATATTTTGGTGAACGAATAACAAAAGCAACAAAAATAAATTGACAAAGAATTAATAGGAAAAGGCAGAGCCGAAAAAGAAAGCGAAAATGCGCGAAAACAAATCGGCGAATTAGCCATGTCAACCAAGCGAAAAGCAAAAGATCACGCTAAAAAGAAGAGGCAAGAACCAGCTATATCCATCCACATACAGCAATATCTACAAATTGTTTACACGTGTGAGTGACGTATCATATATGTACATACGAACCCCTCCATTAGCCCTACTTATAAAAGGAGGCCAATGAAATAACTTTGAGAAATGCGGGAGACAGGTCCCTGGAGATCTTGTTAAAGAAAAGAAAGCAAAATCCAAGCATCTAGGGACTACTGGAAGATTTCAACTGACTTACTGACACACTTACTCGCTTCAACATACACACGCACACACATCAGAAACCAAGCCAAGCAAATTGCACTTGAATTGTAAATTTAAATTCTCCAAGGTAAACGAAATAAATAAATGTATTAAGCATATTAAAAAACGCGCACGCATTTTTATTTGACAAAATGACATTAAAATGTAAAAATATATGTGTACGAGTGGTGTGTGTGTGTGCGAGTGTGTATGTTGTTTTTTAAGACAACATCATGTCGAATGGCTTTTTTATTACTTATCTCATTTGAGCAGAAGCCTTGAGGTAGGCCAAACGAAAGTCCTTAGTATTGTCGCTGTTTATCATACATAAGTACATTAAGCATTTCAATCATTCTATACTATAATATGAGACAAGAATAGTTGCGTTTGTAGTACAAGACAATAACATAATTTTTACGGATTATTTTTACTTAAATAATAAAAAAAATGATAAAAATAAAGAATACCACACTTTTAAAAGTTTTAAAATCCTGAAATACAGAACTTAAAATATAAACTGAGAAGAAGCAATTACCAATTTATAAATGGCGGAATAATTTAAGTAAGTGGTTTTTAAAACATTTGAAACTTTAAAACTTCTACAAAACATTTGCTACTTAAATTCGAGTAATGCAATCGAATTTGTTTAAGAATGTGTTTCATAGTTCCTCATAGTTAAAAAACTGATATTTAAAGTTCTTTCTTGAAATAAAAGTAGTCTCATTTACCCCAACTTATTTATGCTTTACCATTCAAAATTATTAACCTGGATAAGTAAATATATCGTAGTACGGAAAAAGCTGAAAACATTTAAGCAAGTTGCATTTCAATTAACTTGTAAATCAAATCTGAAAAGGAAAGGAGAAACTTTTGTAAGCCTTTTAAACAAATTAAAAACCAAGCAACAAATAGAATTTGCAATCCTAAATGGTTATACAAAAACCATTAACTATGTGGCTATGATTGTGTGAGTGTTTTTGTGTTGGTGTGCGTGTGCGTGTGTGGAGTGATTTATGTAAAGTGAGCTTTAAAGCAAGTCACAGAGGATTTAGTTAAACTTATCCTTGAGCTAAATACTCGGTACATCTGTTGCAATCTCTTGTTTTTGAATGCTTCTTGACGCACATATTGTCTAGATGATTAAGTATACGCCGCACACACGCACCAGCTAAGCCACCAAGCCAAGATCAGAATGAACAGCCCCAAATGAAAGGCAACCCCAAACAAAGACGCATGAAAAGGATAATGGCTAGATGCTCAACTTAGCACACATAAATCAGCTGATTTATGCTGCTCGAGCACCTGACCATTGAGCAGTCAAATGGCTTGAAGTTTCAACAATTAAACATGCCCAAGGCAAAGTTAAGTAGAGTCGACTGGAAAGAGCTGAAAAGCCTTTCAGGGTGCTCATTAAAAAATTACTAACAAAATATGTTAATGGTAACTTGAGGCAGTGCAGATATCAGGCCCAACATAACACGGCACAACACTGCCAACCCCGGCCCGGCCAAGTCGCATTTATCTCAATTTTTGTTGGTACGGTTGCTCGCACTCTTACACACACTTACCCACACACACACACTAACTGTGAAAAAGAGCCTTGAAACTGTCAACTAAAAATAAATCGTAAGAGCTCACTCACTCTTTAGCTATTCTTTTGGCTTTCTTTCTATCTCGCACGCCGATACATATATATGTATGTATGTACTATATGTATGTATAATAATTATAATTTTCTGTTTTCATTTTCAACATTCCGTTTTGTATATGTTTTATATAGTCAACCGCATGTTCGATTCATGTATATATTCCCTCTCACTCTCTTTTTCTCCCCCCAAAGAGTGGCAATAAAAATTTGTATATGGAAATATACGCGTCGTCGTAGTTTGGTCAAAGTACACACTGATAATAAACATATCTATTGTATGTGCCATCGAGTGTGTAGGAAACACAATGGAGTCACATAGAATGAGAAACCATTTACTCTGCTCAGCTGCCTCCAACAGCCAGGGAAATAAATTAATATGCTTAAGCTTTTAATTAAATAAATTTAAGAAAAATACCAAACAGCTCTCTATGCGTGTGCGTCCAAAGTCGGATGATATATGGTCAGCAGCCAGTGGCGTGGGAGACATCAAAATCTCTGGGGACGAATGAAATATCTGCATATTTGCCTGGCAAACAACTTAACAAATTCTTTATCTGCACTATAAGAAGCGACATTCATCTCCTACTAGTCGCCGGACATAGTTAATTCCATTAGAAGAGTTGGCGATTACGATCAACTAGGTCTGGTCTTGACTGTGACTAAATCATTTTTCTCTTTATGGGCTCTATGCTCATGCGTGTGTGGGCTTATTTCTTCACGTTTGGTTAAGCTAACCAGTGAACCAAAACAGTTGCATCTGTTTAAATATTAAGCATACGCCACGTTGAGGCATAGTACAAATAACTAGAATGGAAACGGCACATGCCAAAAATCTCACCCTGACCATGACACCCATTCGCCTACTGCTTACGGACACCCGCACACTGACACTACCCAGCTTAATTAATAAAATATGTAGACAAATAGGCGCCCACAGTTAGCCACACAAGCGCCTAACTGGCCGCAACAGTAATTTAAAGCAAGAACAACACCCTACAGAAAATTCTAAATGCAAAAAGCTAGCACCAAGTAAATAAGTTCAATGTCGCATTTACTCCTTCAATATGGATTAGCTGCAATGGAGCGCATAATCATATGTACGTATGTTTATACGGAGATCTGAATAACATATGCATAGCAGCCTGCATTGAATCTCTTTACATTTGTTTTAATTGTTTCGACATTTGAAAGCAATTAGCACATGAAAGTGGTTTAAAAGAATGCAAATTGTGTGCAAATGCATACACACTAGTGCGTGTGTTTGTATGTGTGTGTCCCCCCTCTCTTTCGCTCGCTCTCTATCTCTCTCTCTCTCACTGTGGGTGAGAGAAAAAGCAAACACGCAACTATCTCTCGCTCTCTCTTTCTCTGTCTCACTCTCTTATATACTTTGTGAGCCATTTAGGCCATTTAGGGATTGCAGTCGTTTTTTATGGTAGTTCAAATTAAATCCCATTTAATCCATATGTTTTTCATGCAATTTCATTCAGTGGATTTCGAGCACTTGATATATGCCACATAGCAGTAAAGACTTTCAATTCTTTCTCCAACCACCGTCACCATAATTATTTGCACACTGTCTCTATGAAAATCTCAATTTAAGTGCTGGATTACAAAAGAGAGAAGTACCTTCTGTTAGTCATTTACTTTCTAATTTTTCATTCTTTGATGTTGGCAAACAATAAAAAAAACAAAAACGTGGCAATGTAATACAAAAATATCAAAGAAGCTAACTTCGGATGTGCCGAAGCTTATATACCCTTACAGTCCTTGACCATTCAATTTTCTTCGCAGTTTTCTTCGTCGCAGCATTTGCGCAGTATTGACACAACACACACACTTGTACAAAAATACATATATTGTCGGTTTATGAGGTTGCTTCAACAAAAACCGAACAAATTTGGTGGAACGGTGCAGACTAATATGCTGCCTTACAAATATTAGTGCCGAGTTTGATTCAAATAGCTTAAGAAACAAAGAAGGGATTTCTCACAGAAACTTATTTGTCGGCCGATAGTTCCTATGGCAGGTATATGATATAGTCCGATCGGTCTGGTTCAAAAACCTAATCTACCCATGGCAAAAAGTGTATTAAACCTTTTGCAAGGGTATAAAAAACGGAAAAAAAACAAAATGGAATGTTTTTGTTCACCGCGCGAGAGCAGCAAAAAAAAAAAAAAAAATAAAGTAAGTAAGTCGCCGGCCGACTTGGATATACCATGCATCAGGGGAAAAAAACTACAACGAGTTTATAAAACTAAATTTATATATTAAATTTCTTTCGTATACGCGATCTCTACCATATGCCATCCCGCTCACTCTTATGTGTGTGCACTTTAGCGTTCCACCGGCCACGTTCGCCCTTGCACCTTGCACCCTTGAATGCAAAACATTTTAACGTGTAACTCGGTCATTTTTATTCCGATTTTTATGAAACTTGGTGGAATGATAGATGTCCATAACATGCAGGAGTGTGCTAAATTAAATTCCGATACGATAAATATTGCGGGATAAATTCACTTTTTATTAAATTCCGGAGGCGGAAGGGGGCTTGGCAAAAAAAAAACTAGGTCAGCGTCTCTACTACACGAGTCTATATTCTAAATTTGGTAGCTCTAACATTTGTAGTTGCTGAGATCTCTGCATTCATACGGACGGGCGGACGGTCGGACGGACAGACGGACATGGCTATATCAATTTCTCTTCTCATGCTGATCAAGAATATATATACTTTATAGGGACGGAAATGCTTCCTTTGCCTGTTACATACATACATTTTGGCGACTTTAATATACCATTTCATCCTATGGATACATGGTATAAAAACCCTTCGAAATTCCAAATAGACTATATCGAATATGGTACACTCTTACGGTACTCAAAATTCAACATCAAAAAGAGATTTTGTGAAGTCACAATGTTTTTTGATGATATTCACATTAGTGAATATTATTCTTAATTATTTAGATTTCTAGACCAATATATTGGTTGGTTTGTTACAAACCCCATGCCAAGTTTTTAGTACCCTCTGCAATGGCATAACAGAAAATGGCAACGAAAAAAAATTAATATATAAAAAAGGAAATTGTTGGCTAGGTTTGAGTAAGGCAATGGCTAGGGCTGGTTGTGTGGGCGATGTTTCAATGTCAGGGCCATAAATAAAATTGTGTGTGGTAGTGTGTGTTTGTGCAGGCACGTGCAAGTCGTCAAGCGAACAAACGCCAAATCGTTTGAAAGGGTCGCCACGCATAAAAACTAATTCGAATTATAATTGCTGCAGCACAGGCCAAAAAGCGAATGGGGGCATTGCCTAACTAACATTCCAATTTGGTCTTCTAATTGTTATAATCGCATTAACAGGACACTGTCCAATACTGGTAGACGCCTGCTGCTGGGTAGGACGTCATTTGCTCTGGTTAAATGACCGGTACATACATAAGTAGGTAACACCTGCAGCAGGCAAACGCTGGTGATTTCCCTTTATTTCGATGGTGCAATGACCACAAATTGTTGACCACTTAGCATGCAAACGAGCAGCAACATGCCCAGGCGGACAGAGGGACGGGGCAACAGGAGCAGAGCGCAACAGAACAACGGAAAATTAACTGCAGCTGCCACATAGATAACAAATGGCGGTAAAACATGCATACTTCATATGCCACATGAGTCATTGTTTCTGTATTTGTGTGCGTGTGCGTGTGTGTGCGGTGTGAATAAATGTAGCCGCATAACAATCAACAACATTTGCGGCATTTCAGTTGATTTTTGTGCTTTTGTTTTTGTGCTCAGATTAGTCATAAATTATTTCACACATACAATACTACAAATAAAGTATATAATATTGATTTGACTATACATAAACCATATCAACTCAACTGCAACACATGCAATTCCTGAATACGGAATCAATTTGTAATACACTGACAGACAACACTCTGTTTAGCTACAAACTTCTGCTATTGCGATCCAAGTTAAGATGGCACTCTCCATATCAGCCATCACTTATATCAACTCTGTTCGTCATGTTCGTCTATATGATATGTATATTTCAAGAATATTGATTTTATGGCATTATATTTTCATTGCTTTTCATTTAATTGGTGTCAATTCTGATTTCGTGAAATATATTATCACTTCCAATTTATTGCACCGCGCGCGCGTTTTTCGTCTGATTTGTTTACCCATTTTTGATGGCCTATTGCCAGGGAGGTCTGCGCTCTGCATGATTAGTCGTAGGGGGGTTTAGGGCGGTTATCTCCTCTTTTTTTGTGTGTGGGCGGGACATGAGTTTACCCACTTAAGCTTGATTGATTGATGGGTGAGTGTATGTGTGTGTGTGGGGGCGGGTAAAATTATTTATGTGCCTCAAGGTGTGAGAATGAGATTTTATGACACTTACACGCAATGCCAACAACAACAACAACAACAATGTGTTAAGGACATTAACTTAACGGTTAATTGATTCAGTACGGTGACCACAAAAACCCGACGAAAGCAACAACTGTGTAGGAAAATAGTCGAGTTAATCAAATCATTAGAGTGTAACCGAAACACAATTCCTACTTTAATATTAATAGGTATTTAAAACAAACGGAACTCTATCCGATAATTAGAAGATTGAAAAACAATTAGGTAAATTCAATTGTGTAATTAGTAAGTGTATGTGTTAAATCCGATCCCCTTTTAACTTGTTATAGATTTACATAAAAAGCATATGACACCTTCGATGCAAAAAGACCTACATATGTAGGTATTTGTTGTAGGTGATAAACTGTGTGTATTCAAAGAGATGCTTTTCATTGACTGTTTCAAAATGAAAGATTCACTTTTCTTATTACTACTTATTACCAAGCAGCAATAGCAGCAACCTTGTACTCATAGTCCTTGTATTTTTCATTTCCTCTTTTGCAGCTTAAAGTGTCAACGAGGCGTGGCAAACACTGTATAATAGTACATAGTGCGGAGCGAAGGACGCCTCCCAGGTGTGACCACCCACAACAGAGAAGAAGAAAGGAGAATTTATGATCCGGGGGAAAACTTTTGCCAATATAAATGTTACTTAAATTCTAGCAAAAGTTGCTTAGAATTTGGCCTCACGGATCCATAATGAGCTCCTCAGCTGCTGGCCGGCTACTTCTGCCGCCCACCGACTATGAGCTGAGCCCCATTAGCCTGGACCAATTCTTGGATAGTGTGACAGCCAATGAGGCAATGCGTTATGATCTGACCGATGAGACAACATTGACGCCATCCACAATTCTGGTCATCAATGGCAGCACGTCGATGACGCCACATAATTACAGTGACACGCAAACGGATTTCATGTATCCGCACTATGACGATGATCTTGGCATGGATCCCAATTGGACGCGGATGTGTGAAGATCCGTACAATCCCATGCTGGAGAACAATCGGATTGAGTTTTGGGTCTGCGGTGTTATGCTTAATATAGTCGGCATTTTGGGTATACTGGGCAATGTTATATCGATGATCATATTGTCCCGACCGCAGATGAGATCAAGCATTAACTACTTACTCACTGGACTGGCGCGCTGCGATACTATGCTGATCATAACGTCAATGCTGCTATTTGGCATACCCTCGATCTATCCGTATACAGGGCACTTTTTCGGCTACTACAACTATGTGTATCCGTTTATATCGCCAGCCGTTTTCCCCATCGGCATGATTGCCCAAACGGCCAGCATTTATATGACCTTCACCGTGACCCTGGAACGCTATGTGGCCGTTTGTCATCCATTAAGGGCTCGTGCCTTGTGCACTTATGGCAGGGCCAAGATATATTTCATCGTCTGCGTGTGCTTCGCGCTTGCCTACAATATGCCACGTTTCTGGGAGGTGCTGACAGTGACATATCAGTTGCCCGATACGGATAAAATACTGCACTGTGTGCGACCCTCTCGACTGAGAAGAGACCTGACCTACATCAATGTGTATATACATTGGTGCTATTTGATTGTGAACTATATCATACCCTTTCTCACGCTGGCCATACTCAACTGCCTAATCTACAGACAGGTGAAGCGGGCGAATCGCGAACGCCAGCGTCTCTCTAGATCGGAGAAGCGGGAAATTGGCTTGGCCACCATGTTGCTATGCGTGGTCATAGTCTTCTTCATGCTCAATTTTCTGCCTCTGGTTCTTAACATTTCGGAGGCGTTCTATCACATGATCGATCATAAAGTCACAAAAATTTCGAATCTACTGATCACGATCAACAGCAGCGTCAATTTCCTCATCTACATCATCTTTGGCGAAAAATTCAAGCGCATTTTTTTACTCATTTTTTTCAAACGACGCCTGAGTCGTGACCAACCGGATCTTATACACTACGAGAGCTCAATATCAAACAACGGCGAGGGCACTATGAACCATCGCTCATCCGGCCGCTTCTCCAGGCACGGCACTCAACGGAGCACAACCACCACCTATCTGGTGGCTACGGGCGGAGGGGGCGGCAGCGGCAATACTTCGCTGAACAATGTGCGACTAACCCAAGTGTCCGGGTCGCCGGGTCTGATCAAAATCAAACGGAATAGAGCTCCCTCGCCGGGCCCTGTGGTCTACTATCCGGCCCGTGAGATGCAACGTTCGGCCTCGACCACCACGAATTCTGCAACCAATAATAATACGGCTCTCGGTTACGATTGGACATCGATGGATAATAAAAAGCTCGGTCATGTCTCATCAGGATTTTGAGTGTATATATGTACCTAGATGTAGTCTGCATATACATATGCGATATAGTTAATACATGTATCTGTATAGTGTATAGGTATTGTAATTGAAAACTAAGCGCTCTAAGCGTAGCGTTACTTTGTGATAAGCATTAAGTGTTTCTTCCCCAACTTCTACTTCAACTCCTACTACTACTTTTTCTTCTTCTACTCTTAATCTATCCACCATATATTTATTGTAAAAAAAAAAAAATAATTATTTTTCATAATACCAAAAACTTTTAAATATAAATAGATTTAAATTTGGTTACTCCATCCAATTCATAGTACGAATAATCCCAAGTTTGTGATCAAATGGACAACTGGATAAATGATCCAGATCAGGAATACTGTTCGGCTTATGAATAAATGGCTGAACGGCAATTTTTTTTTTTTAGAACTATTGGAGTATTGAGCTACACAGAAAATCCTTCCATTTACTACTGCATTTGAGGAATTTCATTTAATTTCCACCGAGTCATAAATTGATTCATTCACATAGTTTCAATCAATTGAATTTTCTTCAATTTTGCACTAAATTAAGCCCACGAAAAAACGAACAAAATGCAAAGTTTTATCCACAAAAGGGTCCACTGCCTGGTAGCTGGAGCCTTTCTAAAACTTTGTAAACTTTTCTTTATTTATTAGCGTAAACTTTGTTCGACCTTTAATTAAATAGCCTTTACAGTTTGTACCATCTATCAGCGGAAACTTGATAAATGATTTTCCCTTTGCTTTTGCTGATTGGGCATGATTTAAGTTAATCGAACTTTTACTTTTATTCTTCTTCATTCTTTTCTTTCCCCTCTAACGAATTCAGCACTTCATAATTTCTTTTTGTCTTTCTTTTCTGTTTTTTATTTGTCAAGTTGGCAGAAAGAAAAGAAAAGTTTTTAGGCAAAAAACAAAACAGGAAAAGAATAGCTCGATTTTAGAAAAACACAAAATAACTACAAATTAAAATGAAAAGAAGTAAAAATATAAAACATTGTTAAACAAACTCAATGAAAAAAAGACATTTTTCAGATTTTCCGCAATACGAATTATATAACCGTTTCTTTACTTTACTTTACTAAAAAAGAAACATAAATAAATAAATACATACATTTATAATGTGTATGTATAATTATTATTGTATATATTGTATATATATATATATATATATATATATATATATACATTTTAAATCTTATGCAAAGCATAAATTCATGAATTAATTGAATACTTCTAGTCATAGTTTAGATTTAAACTTGTATATTTTAGCATCTCTTTAGCAGAACGCTAAAAACTCAAATTAAACTTTTGCCAGACCGAAATCATACTAAAAATAAATAATGATGATACCGAAATCATTTTCCATTCATTTTCAATTGAAACGCAAACGAAAGTAGATATTCTAAGTTTGACACACTTGAAATTCAATTTGCATCAGACAAATAAGATTGGATAATTGCTGAAGACACTGTCAGGCCAATGGAATGCATAAATCTCAAACAATTCACCAAGCCAATTTGCAATGCTTATCACGTTGAGGCCAAGCCAGAGTCGGTGGTAATAATGATAACGCCAAGGCGATATTTATACAATGGAATACGAGGGTAACCTACAATGTTCTCAACTACCAAAGATAATTGTTTATGTGTTTCCTGCCGAAGAGTCATAGAAACTATAGTATTAGGGGACGGGAACAGCATGTCGTATGAGTAATACTGCCTTGGAAACTAACCCTTTTTAGCTATCTTTGGTGGACGTGCTAATTATGTTTGTAAAATATGGTCGTCAACGACAAGTTCATCTCATTAAGGTGAGCAGTCACCACGTGGGTTGGGTAAAATTATAAGCAGAGCCCAAAAAAGTATGCTATAAAAACAAATGAAAATCATCTGCTCAGCAAAGGTGGCCAACTTCTGGCCATTGTCTTTCAATTTTGAGGCAAACAAAAACAACTAGGTAATCTCCGCATTGTGTTCAGGCGCTATATAACAAGTCTCTAGCAAAGCTTAACGATAATAAATCAGTTTTGGGATAATGTCAACAGCTTCGCTACTCCGCTTGGAGAGAAAATGTTGCAGAGTTATTTTTAGTGCGGTTTTTGTCAAAAAGTTTTTAATGCCACCCAGAGAATTGGATTAACGTCGTCAGCTTCAAGTGTCGATGCCTTTTTGCTCTCTCATTTTGACAAATGGTTCACATTTTCGATGGTGTTCTGTTCTCTTCTGTTCTGTTCTGCTGATGACAAAGTGTTGACCCGGCGATGTTTGTGGTAATTAATTAGGAGTTAAGGCTTTTGTCAGCTTACACAGTTCGATGAAGCTGCAGCAAAAATTTAATTAATGTTTGCCAAATGATTTGACAGACTTCCAGTCGCGATTCGATTTTCTTTGTAAAACCACCGGGCATTGTCAAAACTAATTATCACTCATACACATCTGACATCCGCGTGCAAATTTATTGAGCTCTACTTTATCCGAAAAGACAGTGACACAAGGCGATGCCATGACACATAGCTACAGTGCGAAGCTATCCACGCACTAGATTTAAAGTAGTGTTGTGTCATTCAGGACGGAACGATAGAAACGAATGAGTGTTTGCTGTTTATTGCTTATTTCCGTCTTTTTTAGTCCGTTTTGTTTTTATGGTATTTAGTTTTTGTTAGCTTGATTCACGAAAAAATAAAAAGCAATTTACGAAAATGAAGGCGAAGTTTCTTTTGCAAAATTAACTAGATTTACTCACCACTAATTCAAAGCTCTTCAGCGAATTGTAATAGGGAAAAATAAGGAAGCTCAGCTTACACATACATAATTAGCTTTGAACGTTCCGTAATTGGTGGCGGCGTCTATAGGCAATTGTGTGGGCGGGCGTTCACCGCTTTTTTGGTCGACATCTGCCAAATGTTGTTAGTAAGTAGTTAGAGTATAAGTAAGGAAATCGTATCATATGTACGCCGCTTAGTGGAATGGTGGAAGACTGAAGCAAAAGCAAACAACAAGAATCGAAAATAAATTGAAGTGCTTAGGAATTAGGCATACGAAATGTGACATTTTTCCAAAATTAGCGGATTAAGAGATCTGTTGGATATCTCAGTGGTCCTCGTTCGTTGTAGAATGAAGATGTTTTTAGGAAAAACCAACATGTGCAAAACAAAAGGGGGCACAAAAACAGATAATTTATTGAGATATTTTCTTGCCCAAATGCTAATCTTGTTTACTTTTACTTCTTTCCGAAGTGGTCTGATCGACTGTGGCCTCAGTGGTTCTAGCGATTGCCACTAAAGTTGGTCTGGGTGTTTCCGTTTGTCCGCCACCACCGCCACCGCCACGTTGGGGTTCACAATCGCAATAGGCCTGTTGGCCACCGCCACAGGTGATAATCGCTGGTGGCATATAAGGAGCACCCGTACAAACGGGACACCTGCAATTATGAATTCGATGAAGTGAGATGGAATGGTGAATAAAGTCAACATACCCTCCCTCAACCACGGCACCGGCGGCTTCTCCAATAGGTAATGGTACTATTTTTTTATACAGACACATGAGACGATGAGCTATCAAGATGATGGGCAACAGAACTAGTCCACCAAGAAGAGCGCCTACCCAATAGCCATTCTAAATACACAGAAGATAGGAGGAAATCAAGACAATTAACCAATAGCTTAAGACTACTGCTGTCATTGCGATTAGGTTTAAAAGTAAAGCTTACAATCGGATCGACCATATGATGACAAATAAATTCAACACCACGATCAAAGACATAGGCCAGTGGATCACATCGACCCACATTGTGGTTGACCTGGCTAACCACCATTTCAACGTATTGCTCGGACTGCTCCGCCAGAGTTTGGGTTAAATTCAAGGTCACCGTGTTGATGAATTGCTTGCCACGATCCTGAATGAACTTCTCCGCTCGTATTACGGCATCAACCAGCACTTGTATGGATGTAGCGAAATCGAAATTCTCATACAAAATCAGCTCATCAATTTTGTTTAACTTCTTCATGAGGCTACTGTGGGTGCTCTTGAGCTCATCGATGAACGTTTCGTGGTAGGCTTTGGCAGCTAAATGTTCATTGTAGAATGCAAAGACTGCCGTATCATATTCAGGAGATAGTTGGTCTGACAGTTGTTTAAGACTTTCGGCCAGATTAGTCAGCGACACCGGGGTGAACTGGCTGCACATACTGCTAGTGTAAAGGGTACTGTGATATGTCGATAAATTGTCTTGCCGCATCTTGTTCATTTGCTTTCTCTCGTCTGCCGTTAACATTACAATTTTCGATAGGTCTTCCTCGAATCCATGATGTTCGCCAGAATCTTCAAAATTTAACAAATTCAAACGAGACAAATCGTTGATATCATACACATGATTGTTGCGTAAGACTTCGAAAATTGTTTGATTGGCAGTACAACCCTTAATGGCATTCGATAACCGAAATGGTGAAACCTTCAGCTGATCTTCATCCTCGTGGCTCGGTGTGCGGTACATATTAAGATTAATTGTCGAATCTAATTGACGAAATAGGCTATTCTTTTCCATATCGCGAATCGGGGCACATGCCCCCTCATAGGTGACTAGCCCCATCATGAAATAGAAAGTGCCAACTAATATTATAAGCGATACCACACTGAAGATCAGCAAAATTACACTACAAGAGAGACGCACAAAATAGATGAATAAAAGGAACTCCTTCCCACACACAGCCTTCCCACTTACATCAATAGGCACATTGCGCCAGTGCCCCTGCTGCATAATCCCATTCCACCGTCAGTCGGTGCTGGTCCGATGCATCCACAAATCAGAGATACAATTAGAATAATCATAACCTACAAATTTCAATGGTCATCGATTGGTCGAGCCTCGACAGTTTTTTGCAAGCTTCTACATACCAACAACAATGACATACAGACCAGTAAATTGACTAGATCTCGACCAGTGCCAAATCTTTCATAAACATCTTCAAACGATTTGGTTGAATGGAGCGTATTTTGATGTACGTCACTTAGCACCGCACTAACAATATTTTGTATTCTATTGGCCTGTTCACGGAATGCATCGCTCCCCTTCTTCACATCACGAATGAGAGGCGGTATGAGGTGCTCCATTTGCTTCTGGACCATCGAACTGACCTCTTGCATTCGCTGCAGCGCTCTCTTAGGCAGTTCATGGTGCTTCTTCTTGAGAATACTTTCCAGGCTCTCCACGTAGACAGTGGTATTGGGTAGCTCATCAAAATGCAGACAGTCAGATGTGTCAATGAACTCTACGTCCATGTTTTTAACCATTCTAATGCAGTGCTCCGTGCCGCAAAGATTGGAGGCCGCATAATTGACATCACGCTTCATGCCTCGAACACCTGAATACGAGACGAATGTACGGATAATCATGTGTCAAGAATGTATGTATGTAGGTGTGTATGTGCATGCACTACCATCTCTCAACTGGGAACCAGTGTAACGCAATTCCTTTTCCAATTTATCCACTTGCCTCATCAGTTGTAGGGCCTCTGGTATGTTATCCAATATGCGTTCCAGTTCGGTTAGGGAACTACTCTCTGATGTATCCGACAGATCCAAAAACAAATGCTTGTGGGCATCTGTGAGGTAAGGTTATTCGATGTGTAAGGAGCAATAAACAACTATGGAAATATGGAACCCACTGTTTAGCTGATCAATCATATGATTCTCGAGCTCTTCGTAGTTATGGACTAGCAGATGATAGATATTATCCGAAACATCCTTCATAAAATGACAAGTGTCCTCACTACCGCGACGAATTGTGTCCGACGAGTCCTGTAGACCGCGATCCAAGAGTCTATTCGAGAAGAAGGCTATAAAGAGAGCCAAACTAAAACCGAACGAAATTGGATGGCATGAGATGAGAAGAATCACCGTTGGAGTGAGAGTTTTAACCTACAGCAAAAGCAGAATGAGCACTCCTAAGCAAATGCCGCAGCAGAGGCGTCTGCGGAAGTCCTGGCGCTCATCGCAGGGCGGACACCCTTGCTTACAACGTCGACAGCAGCAGAAGCAACAATAGCATACGCTGTGAATTGAGTTCTTTGTTAGCCAGAAAGAGCGACTCAGTAACATTCACTTACGCAATAAAGGGCACGACAATAATAACGATAAGAAGGAATAAAATCCAGCCAAACACCAGCCAATATTTTCCCAACAAGTCGGCCCAATCGTCCTTTTCCACCTTAGGACCCAATGCCAAAGTAGCATTATCCGTGAGCACAACATAGCCTGAAAACCACAATGAGACATTGTCCCACTGAAAGTTGAGCATACTTACCCCTCGGCAAGCCCGGCGAGTCTGTGACTATGGTATCGAATATAAAACGCGAGAAATTGAAAACTAGATCCAAACCCACGTCACTGCGAAGCGGTGCTTCGGTATAGCTTGTTCTAGATTTGTACGGGGTAAACTCAACCGACGGCCAATGGGGTTGTCCCAACTGTTCGTGAGTGGTTCCATGGCCCGGGTAGCCTTCTCGCCATTGCACCATGTCATCTCCAGTTCCGCCACCGCCACCGCCCCCAGGGGGTGGGACTGTTTTGTCATCCGGATTCGGCGGTGGCATTGAGGAGCCATCTAGAGAGGCATCTGTAGACCCATCTGTAGAACCATCTGGGGAACCATCGGATGGGGCGTTATCGGCATTTGGTGAAGTTTCCGCACCTTCCTGGGCCAAACTTAAGCCAATCTGAGTGGCGAAAGCAATGGCGAAAATTGCCATACAGAGGCAACCAATCGTCAGATAGGCATTTCGATGGTTTCGTCGATGAAGTCGTTTTGCAGACCGCTTCGGTTTGATCTTCGAGTCAGCTGATTTACTATAATCTAACATACTGAACATTTAACAAGCTTCTCTTTTTGATGACAGCGGTCATCCATTTCATGCACCAACAACAACACTACTGCATAAATTTTGCTTCTTTTGTTTTCAATCGAAAAATTACTTTAAATTTTCGCGGACTGTCTGTGAGTATGTGTGCGTGCGAATGTGTGTTATGTATAAGTATAAGCTAAACCCAACAATTTTCTACAACGTTAAACAGATTCAATGATTGAAAAATAAACGCAAACTGACAAAACCAAAATTTATCTACACGAAAAGTATTATTACATTTGACAAATTTTCCAAATAAACCTTGGATTGGTGTATAGAAACTTTAGCAACATTCCTCAATCATATATTTTAGATGAACGGATGAAAATGTGCAGACGATTGCATTGTATCTTTTTAGCATCGTTTTGAGGCCCATTACCGTAAACTTTTGGTACTACCCTTCAAATATCTAGGATCTGGACTTAACTGTTAAAGTATATATTTACCACAGGAAGTCAGAAATAAACACCAAGTGCCTTTAAGCCATAATTTTAGGCTTCTTTCAAACAGATGGCAAATAAGGCAGAACAAAATTAAGTCAACAGTAAGCAACGTCTACGACTTTGCGGCACCCTCTAGGTACCCGTTTAGGATGTGATTGAATATTTCTGCCATCTGCGAAAATGCTTAGTCCAGTCAGCCATATATGTATTGTAAGCTAAAACCGGAGATAAACAAATATGCCTTCTTTTTGAATACATTAATATACTTCCGTATTCCATGGGGTATAGGGTATGAAAACGCTTAACGCACACCACCCGAGACGTGTCCATGGCAGCAGCGGCATCCTAGAAGCCCTCTAGTCAGCATTTCAAGTGGTTTCCGGGGGCAGGACAATAAAGAGGACGGGGTAGGAGTGTAAGCAAGTGAAATAAGAGGCCATGGGGCTAAAGAAGGACCAAACCAGTGCAGACCTTAGCTGGTCGGTCGGATGGTCGGAAGGCCGGTCTGTCGACAGAGTAGTCGGTTTCGGGTCAACGATGGTGATGCTGATGATGATGGTGATGATGTGTCGAGCCTTTGCTATTGGGACTGCAGTTGTTCAACTTTTGACAAGGGCCGCCCCAACAGTCAGCAGACAGGCTCCAAGATTTGTGGCTGACACTTAAAGGCAAAAAAAACGCAAAAATGTCAAAGGCTAGGGAGAAAGCGAGAGAGAGACAGAGACTGCTGGGTTGTGCGTGTACAATATTTGGCTCGTATTTGTATTGATTTTATGAACAAATGTAAGCAATGCTAATGTACAATTTGTATGCAAAAACACGATGACAGCCGATAGAAGCTCCTCCCTTAACAGAGAAACTCTTGCAAATCTCCCAGGCTAGGTAAATATGTATCGGGGATCATGATCAATTTTTTGTCATCCCCATCTTCACGAATTTTTTGAACATCATTAAACGTGCTGACGCCGGTGCCAACAAACAGAGATTGAAATCCACAATTGTGAGCAAATATTATATCCGTGGAGAGACTGTGAAAGAAGACATGGGAAGGGGAGTAAGTAAAACCTGGATTGGATACTAATTGACTGGTACATACGTATCGCCAATCATAAGCGTTGTCTCCGGCTTAATTACACCGCATTGTTGTAGATGGGCTACCATCCAGGGATTAGGCTTGCCCAGTATTAGAGGTTTCCGAGAAGTAATTGCCTTAACGGCCGCCAACATGGCTCCCGCACCCACAATCAAACGATTGTCCCCAATGGGATAGGCGGCATCCAGACAAGTTCCAAGAAATAGGATATTTTCATTCTGCAAATACGAACTGGCTCGAATTATTTTCGGCACTGTAAACCCATCGTCTTTGCCCACTATCACAGCGCCCACATTGGCATCAAGTTCAATTTTGGAAGCAAACTCTTGCATGGTTATGGGGGGCTTAATCGTTTTCTCTTCGTCACTGGAAAATGCACAGATACCAACTTTGGCCAATTCTTGCATAATACCACATTCGCCCACTACATAGGCCTTCTTTTGAAACATTTTGGCATTTAGAAATTTTGCTATGGACAGTGACGAGCTAAGAACTTCATGCTCTTGGACCACAATGCCAAATTGATTGGCTTTCTTGGTGAGATCTGCGGCCAGCATTGACGAATTGTTCGTCACCAAAAAGGTCTGTTTCCCCAAGGCGGACAGCAGATTAAATGTATCCGCTGCACCATCAATTGGGCGATTCAAATGCCAAAGCACCCCATCCGCATCACAGAGCACCGTCTCGAATGTGTTCAGCCATTGGCGTACCCGTTGCTTGGGTATTTTAATTAGGTTGGAACAACTTTGCTTAAACATTTCCCTACTTTTGATTCAAGAAAGGATAATGTTAAATTTTCACTTACAGAACACAAACTGGAATATTAACAAACGCTCACTAGATTAAACAATGTCTGACACGGAACATAATAGACATTATAGGTCAAATCTACGTTCATATCAGAAAAATATAAATTATCAAAATCTGATATTTTCTCTTCTCAATATCTTCTGATTGGAATGCATTTGTCAAAGGTTGTGGTGTTTACGAGAACTAGTTTCGTTTGAGTTTCGTTTCTTTTAACAACTCTAAGATTGCCGCCAGTGTTGTCGCTTGAATATAGTTTGAGAAGCTAAACCATTTGACAGCTGACTTTTGCGCATGAAAAATGTTTTTCCAATTGCCGTTCGAGTTCCTCTGTATTTTTGTTTGATCTGATCTGTGAAAAGGCTACTTAAAGTGGAGCAGGGCGAACAAAACTAGGTAAGGTTGTTCGCGAAAAGCGAGTCGCGTATGACAAACATAATTTTGAATAACTTAGATGGGTTTCAGCTGTACTGAGGCCCAAAATGCCCTATGATCTTAACACGAACTCGAATAAGAATACGGATTTTACGGCAATTGCAGCAACATCATTAGCATCAGCACGAACAGCAGCAACGCTAGTCCCCCTATCAAGCGAGAGTTACACCGAATTGACAGCGACGCCGCCATATTTAGCGAGAATTGGTCTAGAAACAGTTGGCAAAATGACCGAACGTCAGCGAAATATCCAGATTCAAATGGAGGATGACATCGGGAAAATCTATGACGATGAACTATTTGTAAAGATACCTAATTTCACTTCCAATCGACAAAGCCCACCTCTGGATGAGGGATATGAGCCCGACAGCGACATTAATGGAGAACAGAGTGATGACGGCTACCAGTTCCCGCCTCATAACGCTGAGGGACGTCGCTTGTACAACTTTTTGCAATATCTACCAGCGCATCGCTGGTTGTGGTGTGAATTTTTCGAATCATTTGTGGATAAGCCCATCCTTGCCGAAATCTACGATGTAAATCGGTTCTTATTAGATTTCTGCCCCCAGATAGCGACGCGACAGTTGCCTCGCCACTGTTGGCAACTGATACGTCGCATCATGGGTAAGGCTAGGCGTTTCTCTACAGCATTTATCGACCAGGAACGTTTGGAGCTGGAGCGTGGTAGACGCATTATACGCGAATTGCAGCTGGGTACTTTCAACAGACAAATGGACTACGACTACTTGGACCAGATACCCCGGCGCATACCCCTCCCTCTGTCTGTGGGATGCAGAGTAACATCTTTAAGGAATAAGCAGATTCCGACCGGCAAACGTCAATTGGTGACATTTCGACTAGGAATCCGTGATGGTCTGCTTGTGAGTCATAGACCGCAAGATAGCAGTTATTTGGTCGAATTCAATTTCAAAGGCAAATCGAAGGTCTACAATGTGCCCGACTATGCTATATGTCCAATACAGGAAGCCACGAGCCTGGCTCTCTCCACTATAATGATGGAAATCGATACAGAAAAGCCAACGACTTACAAACCTCACAAGAACCAGTATCAAAAATATTTAAATAGTCCCTACAACATGTTCTTGCTAGAGTCGATAGTGCAAATTAAGAGCCTCTTGGTAGTGAAAACGCAGACTGTCCAAGAAATAGCTTATATCAATCAGGCATTTGAATTGAGTGCTCCAATCAGTTCGACACGTTTTTCCAGCTTCCGTCGGGATGCTAAATCCATTGGCCAACGGGAGGAAATCCAACGTCAATACGCAACTCAAATGATCGCCTTGCATCGCATCAATGGAGACATCTTAAAGCCCCTACAAACAGTTCATGAATTTCTCTACTCGTACAACAAGTCACTGCATATCCAATACATGCAGTGTCTTCCGCAGAGCCAACTCTACCAGCTGGCTCGCACCTTTGCCGAATTGGACATGAAGATTGCCGAAAAAAGGAGTGCTCTGCCTCTGGGCATTCAGGCCACTCGCGAATTGCTTTTAAATCTGCAAACCATTTTATATCTATGCGGCCAATTGGATAACTATTACAATAAAGTTAATGTCGAGGCAGTGCTTAACGACTTAGTGGGCTACATTTTGACGATTCTGCCCTCCGTCTTGAGTGTGCCCTTCAAGAAGCTAATCCATGCTGTGGAGTCGCTATGTAGTCGCTTGGCCGCCAAACAGCGATCTAATCAGCTATTGCAACGCCATCAGAATAGACGAGAGGCACAGCGGAAACTGGAGCGTTTACACCAACTGCAGCAACTCCAGCAACTACAGCAACTGGAGCAACAACAAATACATTATGAGGAACAGCAGCACCTCCAAGAGAATTTCCATCAATATCTTCCATAGCAACTGTAATGTAGGATAAACAAAGCAACCATAATAATAAAAGCTAACCGAAATACTCGATACAACCTAAACAGAGCAGTGATATCTTAGATAGTTGGTTCCTTTCAATATTTGTCCTGCCTTAAGAAAGGCCTGAAGAAAAAGTTCAAGGGTTACGCCCTTTTTTACACAGATATGAGAAGCCATAAAACAGTTGACAGAATGACGTGCCGCACACACAAATAAGCACTCAGTCTCACACACAAACACAATTCCAGACAGCCAACCCAACCCAACGGCTCTCTCTCTCATAAAAATGTTGCCCATTAAGCACCAGGGACCAAGTCTGCCCCCTAACCACAGTCCATTGCTTGTTGGTCCATTGTTCGTCGCATTCGCTTGCATCCATACATAAATCAGCATTTAAAGTGTTTTCTATTTTTAATTACTAGATAAATGCACTTTGCTCATAAATTGTGCGGGCGTAAAGCCAGTGGAATTTTTTGCCGATAGTTCCCCCAGAATTTATGAGTAGAAGACTAACGTCCGGCACCCCCCTCCCACTCCCTTCATAAAGTCATCATTAATATGCCTCTGGCTGCATTTGTCGCTTTCCTTCCCTCCTTCCTTCGATTCCCTTGGACCGGGAAAAGAGGGAGGCAAAATGTAGAGCACAACTAGAGCAGTAGATAACTTTAGCTATGTTAAAATTTATATAGACCTACAGTTTTGCGGCTTGTTAAATCAAACTAAACTTTGAACTAAAGGTCCCAAGAAAATTGACTCACAAACATGAAGATTTTCGCCATCTGCATCTGCACGCTGGTAGGAAGGTGCCGAGGATGCCATTAAAAACAGGTTAAGCTTTTAATTCTTTAGAAGAGTATGTTTAGGCAACATGTCCCGAGAGACAGCACTTTGAGTGATTGTGGTTGAAAAAGAAAACCTCTAGCAAGGACTAATCATGTAAAAAGAAAAGAGCCAAGTAGTTTCTAACAATTGGTTAACTGAAAAAGCAAACTAAACAAATTGTCCTTTAGGTGTAACAACTTAGTCTCTAGTTCTATGGCGGGGAGGGAAGGCGTCTTTTCCTTGGCAACATCATTGAATAAATGAAATTGAATATGCCGCATTACATAATCCAATGCATTTAAGATTACTTAAGTTTCCTCCTACTTGCTCTTTCTATATTGACACTTGATCATTAATTATATTTGCGCGTGGCGGGGCATCGTTTATAAGGCCAACAAACAAAACCTAATAACATTCGATATGAAACTAATCATATAAAAACGCCAGCTTAATTGATTAACGATGGTTGTTAGAGGCACAGGCATAGGCACAGACGGATGGTTGCGAATGCGAATTCGGAAGTCCGGGCCCGGATTAATCCAAATGCCACAGCAAACTTTTCGCCTAACAATTTGCTTTATTAAATTGTCATCAATGGCAACGCGTAGCATTAAGTTTATACGAAACGCTAACTGGGTCAGAACACATGACGCCACTTTATGTTGTAGTCGTAGTTGTTGTTGTTGTGTTGGTATCGTACGAAGGCCATCCCAAAAGTATCTCGAAAAAATTAAAGAAGGTAAGACAGCCCTTTGTATTTCCATAAGTTGGTTGAATAACCCTCGATTACATTTGTACACACATGCAAGTGCCTGCTGATTAGACAGAAAGCGATGTCTGAAGAAGAGGAATTCACATATGTAGGGATACGAGTTCGGTGTAAGGTCTTTCGTAATGTTTGTTGGGTCTAAGCATGTATCGCGATTACTTGTAAGCCAGCTCCACAGTGGCTGGCCACTGCAGAAACGACTACTTGATAGCCAGTGCAGGAGATGAAGAAGTGACTCCTGCTAGTTGTATGTACTCGTAGCTAGAGTCGCACTATGAAATGCTGATCTTTCGTTTCCCAATCCAAGCCAAAGCACAATTAACTGAATTTGTCAGCTTCGATCACTTATCGATAAGTTCTTAAGACTTTGTTTTATAAGTATGCATATCAATTAAAGTTAGTTTTAGATCTCTAATGGTCTGATAGTCGAGAGATAAAGAGGAAACGAAATAGCTACTGAGTTATTTTTCCGCGTGAATCAGCTCTCGACAGTTGCATGCGTGTGTGTATGCGATGTGTGTGTGTTGTAAGAAAGAGAGATGAAAAATGATTTATGTAATGGACGCCAGTTGTGGCGGCAAATGCAAATGTGCAACAACAACAAATACAACAAAAGCCAGCATGTGTAAATAAAAACTGGTGAAAACACAGAGAAAAACATCAGACCAGCCGGCGGCGGCAACATTTATGGCATAAAGCGGAAATTATGGCTTACGTTTCGGTTTGGTTTCGGCTTTGCATGGTTCAATATAGTATGGTTAGGTTTGGTTTGAACGAATGATTGACGTGGCCGGGGGAAAACACTGGGATGTGTCGGGGATATGCCCAGAGCTTTAATTACATTACAATATTTATTTAACGCGCTGAAAAGTCAAGTGTCCAGAATAAATAAATGAAGCCCTAGCCCACGTTGCTGGCTGCTGCTATTAAATAATTTACTTTTACAAGCCCAGAGGCGACAAAGAAAGGGAGAGAGATAGAAAGAGAGAGAGAGCGATGCAGAAATCTATCCAGAAATAAAGATAGAGAAATCGCACAGTGGCACGGTGCGGTGTGCGAGTTGATTTAATGAAAATGCACTTCCAGCTTGCTGCTGAGTTTAAACTTTCAACTGTTTGTCACAGAGAAAAAGTATTCAATTTGGCACATTTCGCATAATGTTAAGCAAAGCAAAAGCACAATTTGTCGTATGCTGCCGTCACTCAACTGTCAAACTAATGTTTTCAAATTTCCCACACAATTTGCGAGTGTTTAATGTGTTATAATTTGGTTTAATGTGCAGACATTTAACACAAACCCAAAAAACCGCTAACAACAAAAGTCCTACATTCGATGCTGTGCTCTGATTTCTACATTGTATGGGCGCATCGTTGGATTGGCTTATGTTGAGTTTTAAGGTGGGTGTCTTCATGTGCTTGAGCTCGTATTTTGCATTTACCTCACCAAAGTGTGCACTGATTGCTATTTAGATGACTGGTTTGTGGCACGTAGCAACCGACTATGCAACTATCTTAGCCAACTTGTACGTACTTCAGGCATTTTTATTGAAATTAGCAAGTCAACTAAATTCTTGTTTCTTATGTGTGTGTGTGTGTGTGTGTGTGTGTGTGTGTGTGTATGTGTGTGCATCTGTGTGGCACGCTTTGGTATTTATAGACTGACAACGTTTTAATTTTGCTAAGCATTTCGTCCATTGGCTTTGAGGCGTGGTCCGCTTTATGCTACCATCATTCAGCACTCAAAGAGATTGTTATTAACGAAGGTTTCCCATTTAATAGCTGGACAATCTTAACCCCAAAATGTTTAACAACTCCAGAACTAGAAGATCGAAAGACATGAAATATCCCTCGCTTTACTCTAATGGGAAACTTGAGAACCAATCGGATGATCAACAGATCACTATGCTATTAATCCGATTTTGTGGACAGTTTTACTTAAGTGTTTTATCTAACATTGATTGAGATGGAAAAGTTTGCTCTTTAAGCGTCTTTTTTTCAACAACATTGCATACCACTTACACGACACAAACTGAGGAGGTAGAGGAGAAGGAAGAGAAGGAAACGACATCCATTGCCGTGGCCATTTAGCCAAGAAATAATGGCGTGTCTGCTGACCCAGTTGAAACGCAGCTGATAATGCTATCTGTGGCATGATTTATGCACAGATATTGGATAATTTAAAGTTTGCCATTGTTTGTACTGAATGCCTGCCTGTTAATAAGTGCCCAAAGTGCCAACACTTTAATTTGATTTAAGCCAACATTTTCGATTTATAGAGGAAGCGCGCGATAGCGAAAGGGAGCTAAAGAAGTTCCCGATTCAGTGATTAGCATATAAATCAAGTTGATTTTGTTGTTCCCAAGTCTTATTTTCATTAGCGCATTTCAAGCTATATTAATTAGAGGGAAAAAACAGAGCCCCCGGCCAAGCAAATTAAGTTAGTCTTGTAAACTTAATAAAAAAGTTTCTGTTCTTGCTTTGAAAAGAAATGGGAGAGGCGGAAAGAGAGTGAATGAGTGAGTAGGTAAGGACCAGGTCAGCGACAACTAGCGAGCCCAAAAGCCCAAAAAAGAAGAATACGACAAAAGAAAAGAAGTTAAGCAAACTTTGTGTAACAACATCAAAATCTTGCTACTTTTGGCTTTTCGATGTTTTGTTAAGTGGAATTCGTTTGTTGTTTTTCATTACATACCAAGTGTAGCGGCAGAAAGGAGACTGGAGGAGTTGGCAGGCATGGCATGTGGCCTAGTCAAGCGGAGAGAGAAAAATGCATTCATTCATCATATTTATTGAAGTATTGGAAATTCACGAAAGCCGAAACAAAAGTTGTAAAATTATGCAAAGCTTCTTTATTGAGCGAAAGCGAAGACATCCCCAAATTTTTAATCGCAACAAATACCTAAACCGATTGAAGAAACATCATTGGTTAAGCCGAACATCTAGTACATATATGTATTTCTATGGGATTCTTCAAGTACTTGGATATATGCACGTAGTATATTACCACAATCCGACTATTTGCCTGGACAAGAAATCCGTTAAATTGTGGCAGATTTTTGGAGGGTTCATACCCTTTAATCTGTAGAGTAAATGGAGAGCAAATTAAGACCTTGGAAGTTCAAAATTTATGTTGACCACTAGGTGGTGCCAGAGTTTTCCTATCAATGGAACTAAATTTCCTTTTATGCACATCTATCTCTACTTGCTAAAGGATATCTTAGCGTCGGCCACTCAACCTTATGGCATGGCATTTCAAACAAAAAAGCCTAATAGCTGGCAGGCGAATACGATTTAATGAATTTAGGACAAGGTATGAAATTGTCTCTGATTTCGGACAAGTGTCAGCTTTGGCTTATGCTTAAAGCAAATAATATGTGTGTGTTAAAACGATACGCCGACTTTGATATACTCTGGACTAAAAAGCTAACAGCATAAACGGTGGTAATTATTTACCATTTCAGTTTGCTAGTCCCTTTTAATCCCAAATATACATATGATCAATCTTATCCATCTTTCTTGCTGAACTAATCTGCTGCATCAGGGATATACTCTTTGCAATATGTTTCCACACTCACAATCTACCTTTTAATACGAGCAGAGTATAAGGAGAAAACCAAAAATCTAGGCTACAACGTTGACAACAATAAAGCTGAATGCCATTTTAATTGCCGCAACGGGCGTTAGTTGACTGTCAACCGAAGGCAAAGACTACGGCCCTCAACAGAAGTGGCACCCCAGGGAATTGGCGTGGGATAAGGATTGGGAACGGGCCATGAGGTGCTTTTGTTGGGGGTTTGGGCAAGTCGCCGCTTGATTTTGGTCATTTTTCATGACGCGCAATTAAAACTTCTGCCACATTATTGCCCCTACCGCACAATGTAAGTATGTCTCCAATTCGGTCTTGCTTTTTCTCCAAAATATCGCACGAAATGTGAAAAGTTCAGTGAATAAAATTGCAACAGGGCCACGGCTACGGCCATTCGGGCAACATTGTCAATTGACAGAAGCAGCTGGAAACTAATCCCACTGAGGTCATGTAGTTGGCTCCCAATGGTTCGTCTTTGGGCTGCAAATGACTAGCTTATAAAGAGTCCTGTAATTAACTTTTGTCTTTTAGTCGTCCCGAATTCGATTGAAATTAGAATCGCTCATACGAAAGCGATTGATTGAAATTGGGTATTACCGTTTGTATTATTTCGGGATCGAAGCAGGCGGTAGTACATTTGTAATTTCACAAACACTCATTCCGATTCTCAATCATTTAGTTATTAGTAGTCTGGAGAGTAGAACTATGAACGTAGGTTTCAATAGAAATATCGCTCAGAAAGGATGCTGCAAGCTGCTCACACTCAACCGGCACAGCATTCAGCAGTGGCTGAAGACCTTCGAAACGATCATCTTTGATGCGGATGGGGTGATCTGGAAGCACGAAATGCCCTTGGCTGGTGCTCCAGAGACATTCAATGCTTTACGGGCGATGGGTAAGAAGGCCTTCATTTGTACAAATCATTCGGTGACCTCGGCTTTAGGCATATGGCAGAAGGCTCAAAATATGGGCTTACTTGTTGCCAAAGATGAAGTGCTCTCTTCCTCTCAGGCGGTGGCACGATATCTTAAGGAAATAAAATTTCAACGCAAAGTCTATATAGTTGGAGGACAGGGAATTTCGGATGAACTGAGACTAGCGGGCATACAGAGTTTGACTCTGGATGAAGGAGAACGCCCAAATATGAATAATACATCAATGCTGGAATATGCGAAGAAGTTGAAATTGGATCGCAAAGTGGGTGCAATAGTCGTCGGCATGGATAAGGATTTTAATGTCCCCAAACTAACAAAGGCTGGATGCTATCTCATGGATTCCGAGGTGCTTTTCATAGCCACCAATCGTGATCGGGCTTTTCCAGTGGCTCCCGGGCGATTCACACCCAGTGGTGGCATCATGGTCGCCTCCATTGAAGCTGTTGCCAAGAGGGCACCCATCACCTGTGGCAAACCCAATCCCTACATGTGCTGTCATCTGATGCGTCAAGGGGTAATCAAACCGGAAAGAACCCTTATGGTGGGCGATAAGTACGCAAATCTTTGTTTCTTGTGAGGCCTTCTTCATTTTAGCGTCTTTGCAGCATTTACACCGATATAAAATTCGGCTACAACTGTGGCTTCCAAACTTTGTTGGTGGGCACAGGTGTTAGTAGTCTTGGTCATGTCAGCCAGGCCCAGACGCAGGCATCAAAAGTGCCCTTTCTATATCAACAGATACCACATCTATTTGTTCCCAGATTGTCGGACCTGTTGCCATTTTTATCATCAAGAAATAGGTAATCGGAATCGGTTGAAAGAGAAGAGAGCTAATTATATAATCTGATAAAACATTATAATTATTTGGTTAAAATTATTAAATATCCATTTAAATGTTACTTATCTTCGTAATGTCGGTTCGCCCTTTGTAAAAATTCTACGCAAAGTAATTCTTGTACCATTTAACTATCCTACGAAATTCAAATAACATTTTGCAACTGGAAACCAAACAACTTTCCCAGTAATTGTCAGCAAATTGTATTGATATTGATATCGTTGATAACTCTGATTTACTACGAAATGTTTGCCATTTATTGACAGGGTGTTCGATTGCAGTTTACGATTTGCCAATGATCGAAACAAATGCATGAAAACCGTTGAATTTTTAATTAAGAAAAGTTGGTTTTTGTTGTTGGCTTGTTTTACTTGTTTGACTTTAGCTTGTTGTACAAATTGCATGATAAAAATAAAGTAAGTAAGTCGCCGGGCCGACTTGGATATACCATGCATTAGGTGAAGAGATATATATTAAATTTCTTTCAAATGCTATCTCTCTTTTGTGGAAACGAGCACTTTAGCGCCCCCCGACCAAATCGGTGATTTCCAGCATATGCTATCTCGCTCTTTTTTGCGTGCATCTGCCTTGCACCGCTATGGGTGAAAAACGTTTCTATGTATAACTCGGCCATTTTTATTCCGATTCTTGTGATATTTGGTGGAATGATAGATATACGTGACATGTATTAGTGTATTAAATTACGATACGATAAATATTTCGGCTGAAAATCGAATTTTTCGAATTTCGGGGGCGGAAGGGGGCGTGGTTAAAATTTGAAACAAACTTGGTCTGCGTGCACACTGCACGCATCTAATGTCCAAATCCGAAAGCTCTATCTTTTATAGTTCCCGAGATATGGAGGCTCAAAATATTGTTTTTCAAATAGCGGGGGCGGAAGGGGGCGGGGCGAAAAAAAAAATAAACTCGATCTGCCTGCAGAGCAAACGGGTCTACATGCCAAGTTTGGTAGCTCTAGCTCTTATAGTCTCCGAGATCTCGATGATCCTACAGACGGACAGACGGACAGACTGACGGACATGTCTCAATCGACTCCGCTATTGATACTGATCAAGAATATATATACTTTATAGGGTCGGAGAAGCTTCCTTCTCCCTGTTACATACATTTTGGCGACTTTAATATACCATTTCATTCTATGAATGCATGGTATAATGAGAATGGCAAATGGAAAAAACCATGGTAGAACTCGATTTGAGCAAAAATAGTAAACAGCAAAAGTTTCGCCGCACTGGCCGGCCATTGAGGCGCGTAATTAATAAAGTTTGCATACAAGAGAGAACCCTGGAGAAACGGTTGGGGATAAGAGGCGGAGAGCTAATGTCAGAGCCTATTGTATTGTATTTTGGCTTTTAGCTTTAATTGTGAACGGAGTGTACTCGACATCTAATGGAAAGCCCTCCAACTGGAGCTGTCCAAGCTTCCGCTTTAAATTTAATATATGTAGATCTAAATGCATGAATCAGAAATTTTGCAATATTTAAAATTAAACGCGTTAAATTTAATTGGCAATGAAAAGTTGTAGATAGAATGTGGAGATTGCACAGTATCAGTTTGTCACGTTCCAGTTGGCCATCTTTAAGTAGTATGTAAGTAAATGCTATATATGTATTACATACATACATATGTATATAAAAAGCTGCATCTAGATATAGCTTTAGCCATACACATGCTTCTTGTTGTCCGAAATAAATGTTCATAATTCAAGAGAAATGTTCACCACTCAGGAACTACACATGAACAATGGCTGCATTTTACAGTCTCTCTCCCTCTCTCTTTATGTGTGTGTGTGTATGTGTGTGTGGGAATCTGCAAGCTATTGTTGCGCTTTTGTTGTCACAGCATGAGAGGGGTAGAGGGAGGTAAGGAATTGTGGCAGCTACCTTATTGACTGACAGGATTCCTCAAGAGTTTAACGTCCTTAAGGCACTCGGTGTGGTTAAGTGAATTTCCTCAGTTGAAACTCTTATGCAATTGGAGATTATATCTGAGCTATATCTGTATCGATGTAATTTAATCTTCTTATTTGCGAACCGAAGGTATTGTAAGCCAAAGCGTCTCCCATTTGCAGCAAACAATGCAATTAATAGCTATTCAAGCGAAAGTGTCTAATTCATTAAGTATGTATATAATGTATTTAGGGGTTCATTCATTCTCACTTTCCTTCTTTCTCTCTCTCTCTCTCTCTCTCTCTCTCTCTCTCTCTCTCTCTCTCTCTCTCTCTCTCTCTTTCTGAGCCTGATAGGGGAGGTAAACTTTTAGGCTTACCCTCGTATGGTTGCTAAAAATAAATTGCCCACAAAAAATACTCATAAAAAATTTTCAGACTTTACAACTTTTGACAGCCCACGAGGTAAAGTTGGAAGATTGAGAGTTCAGAGGCGTCATGGAAAATCAGCTAAGCTGATTTACTTAAGCGCTGCCTTCTTTTCCACTCAATGAAAGTTGGCCAAAGTAGAGCGACAAAGATGGAGAGGGAGATAGAGGGGGGTTTGAGGATGAGGAGTGTCAATGACTTGAAGCTAATGGATGTGGCGCAGACTTGGCAGAGAGGCTTGAAGGCAGAGAGGACAGAGTCCAAGCTGAAGCGCTTAAGTCAATTTGAGTTTTGCTCATTTCCTGTTCGGGCATCAGCTGATGAAGTTCAGCTCAGTTGGCCAGGCGCGTGTTTCCGCTTAAAAGTTTCTGCTCTCCGAGCAGAAGAGCAATGCACAAGTATTTAGGGGGTGAGGGCACGAGAACAAAGACAAATCCTCGACAGATTGTTGTTAACTTTGCTGTGCGTTGGCTAATTGTCATTTAATGACAAACGACAATTTGATAAGTGCATTATCAATGCGAAAGACTCTGGTATATTCCACTGAATTTCATTTTGTATCTTTGAAATGAAATCAAGACAATGCAATCACATAAGCAGTTTCATGGCACAATGAGCAAGGCAAAAGAAAGAACGAATGAAAGAAAGGAAAAACCCCAAAGAAATCAGAAAAGAAAACTCGATAAAATAACGTTGTCAGCAGCAGCACGACCCGTATAGTTAGCCAGCGGGGGGGAGAGCCGGGGTAGGATGTAGGATGTAGCAACAATGGCTGCAAAATAACTGGAAAAATTGTATACGAGTTGAAATAAAAGCAATTGTAATTGAAATTGGAAAAAGAAGCAAAGCAAATTAATTGTCATTTCTATTTTTTATTCCATTACTGGAAACATGAACATTTTCTCTAAAGCAAAAAGTTTCAACCTACGTACTTAAATCTCAAGTTTATTATTTGCGAACATCTTATCACATGAAGTGAAAAATTACATTAAAATTGATGGAAACATTTTCTCTCTATCTCTTTCTGTGTCTTACAGCCAGAGAGAGTGCAAACTGCAACAAAAATCGAGGAAGGTCCCAAAAAAAATGTCATAGAAGCTTTGACGAAGACTTTCAACTTTAATCACTAACAATGATAGCGAAAGGGCGATGCAGCTTAAGTGAAGAAGAAAAGGGTAGCTTGACCCAAAAAGAATGTTGTATAAGCATTTCTTCACAATTTTTAATCAACTTTGTAATTCGCGAATCAGGAAAAGTTAACGACAAACAAGAGGGATTTCACGTGTTGAAATCGCTGGTTCAATTTTGGATGTGTTATATTGCAGAGTAAGGTGAATAGTGATATACATACATAAACGATTAACGATGACAGCTTCCGGCTTGTCGTATATACATACTTACATATATTTTTGCTGTTATACTCGACGAGTGAGTAGCTCTACTCTTTGTAATTATTGATTTCCTATTATTGTTATTAGTTCCCATTACGAAAGGTGGAAAAATGTTATTTCTCAGATTTTCTTATCTAAAGTTTTTCGCTGAAAAGTAGGCAACACAAATTTGCAAAAGCCTCGTTATTAAAAAAGTAGGGGTATCTTTTAGTTTACCCCTCAAAAAAAAAAAAATTTCACCGTTTTCCATTATGGTCGATTCTTGTTTTTTAACTTTTCATCTCCCTACTGAATTTCACTTTGATGCGGGTCTACAGATATACAATGGGGAAAAAATGATGAAGTTGCTCGCTCCTGTATCCAAATATTTATAATTTTAATTGGCATTTCTTAAGACTTTAACTTACGCCACGCCATACTGCTCCACGCTGCGCCATGTCATGCCCCACTTGATGCCCTCCTCGCCTGGCCGGTCAGTCTTAGCTGAAATCGCCTTATGATGCTTCAACGCCTTGAATTTAGACCCTTTTCATTGACTTTCTGAAATTTTTTGTTGCCTTCTGATAACGGTCAAATCAGTTTAATTTATTATTATGTACACACATTTACTTATGATTTTTTTATGTATGTCAAATAAATTTTTTGATAAAACCACGACTGCATTGCCTTTGTTAGACCGTTTAAGAGAATGAAGAAATATTTGTAGCATTTTTTCAATTTAAATCATTTAATATTTCGTTTAAAGCTCTTTTGATAAGTGTATCGAAATTCCTTGAATTTCAAAGAGTGTGGCATTTCATTCGCTATTATTATGTTGGACTCTGTCTCTAAGTAAGCGGCGCGCACAGTGTTTAAATAATACAAGAATTTAATGCTCACAAAACTGTCGTAAACTGTAACTGCAGCCACAGTAAAAACCATTATCAATGAACAGCAAATGCGAGGCCAAGTTGACAGCAAAAGGCGTTCAATGCGAGGCGCTGCGTGCTGTCTGAAAGTCAAATACACTGTGAGAAAAGCCCCCGCTCTTTTTATTACTTAATCAAGTCAATCAACCACGAATTGCGGTTCAATGTATGTGAAATTGAATATTATTGATATTATGTGTGGAATCTTTGGGCCTAACCATTTGGAATTTAATGAAAATGTCTCTCAGTGTATTTATATTATGTGCCCCCCCCCCAAAGCAGTCGCTTGTACACACATACATATAAAGTCATACGCATGAATAACCCGTTGGCAGGACATATCAGCACATTCCCAGTGAAGAAGAGTGGGAGGAATTGGGCGATGGGGATTTGCTGGTGGGCGGTCGTACGGGTAGCCTGTTATTTTCTACGCCTGCAGCTTTCATTAGTTCAATGTCAATGTTATGTTTTTTGGTGTCTTGGCAAGAGCCCTCGATATGCCCCAGAGACGCCCGTGGAACCGTCCATTTGTCTGCCTTTTGCCGCTTCTTCTTGCTCTTGTTCATCTCCGCTGATGCTCGGGTTTGGTTTTTAATTTTTAAGCGCATGTTGTGCAGGTCTTTGTTCTCTGTATGTGTGCTACCTGTGTCTCGCCTGTATGTGTCTGCGTCCAGCATGTCGTTGATTAAATGAACACGGAACACTGCTGATATCCCGCTGTTTGTTCTTCGACAATATTCATTTTAGCTAAAGCGCTCAACGAAATGCATTAGCTTTAACTAACATCAAACCGTCATAATTATAAATTTTTTACGGTACAGGGTATCCTGATTCGGTATATCGATATATATAAAGGTAAAGCACACACACATATCCACACAGGACTACTTATGAATAATAACTAATTCGCTCAATTTTCAGGTGTTGCATTACCTTCGCGGTTTTTCGCACTCGTGTCGTTTGGCTTAGCGAAAAACTACTTACTTACAGATTTAAGTTTAAAACGTGTGTGGTACTAAAACACACGAATTCTCCGCGCACAATACGTGACCATTTACAATGGCTGCCAACGGCTGTGGAATACATTTTGTTTTTCATTTCCCCAACTAGTTATTTTCCCTTCTTTTTTCCCCAAGCTTAATCAGAATAAAACAATTTTTTCCATACTTTTGCACAAAAAGGAGCATTTAGATTTTTCTATAAGTCCAGTTACACTCCGATTGTGGATCATCTACAGTTTCGATCTTGTAGTCATCAGGAGCAATCACTCAAATGTTAGGTCGAATGTTTCACTCTTCACTGTGGGCTTTCATCCCATCGACTCGATGCCGATGTTACAACTGTCTCTTTTATTCTTTCGGTACTTTTTTCTCCCTTTCTCTTTTTTCATTTTAAAGTTTAACCATTTTTGTATTAACCATTTACAACTTTGAAATAAATCGATCGACTGTATCTAACTTGCAATATTTTTGCAGTCAGTTTAAAGTGAATCCCATTAAAAATGGGTCGAAAGGGTATACAAAAGCTGAAGTAATTTTTATACCATGCATCCATAGGATGAAATGGTATATTAAAGTCGCGAAAATGTATGTAACAGGCAGAAGGAAAATTTTCCGACCCTATAAAGTATGTATATTCTTGATCAGCATGAGAAGAGAAATTGATAGAGCCATGTCCGTCTGTCCGTCCGTCCGTAAGAGACCAAAGATCTCTAAAGCTACCAAATTTAGAATGCAGACTCGTGTAGTATATACGCTGATCAAAAGTGTTTTTTTTTTGCGACGCCCCCTTCCGCCTCCGGAAATCAATAAAAAGTGATTTTCTCCCGCAATATTTATCGTATCGTATATTTAATTTGGCACATTCATACATGTTATAGACATCTATCATTCCACCACGTTTCATAAAAATCGGAATAAAAATGGCCGAGTTATTCTTAGAAACGTTTTTCGCTCAAAGCGGTGCAAGGGCGTATTTGGAGGGCGCTAAAGTGCAAACACATAAAGGTGAGCGAGATAGCATATGTTAGAAATCGCGCATAGGAAAGAATTTTAATACATTTATGAATTTAGTTTTATAAACTCAAGGTAGTTTTTTTTGATGCATGGTATATCCAAGTCGGCCGGCGACTTACTTACTTTATTCTTTCATGTTTTTATACCCTTGCAAAAAGGGTATATTAATTTTGGTCAGAAGTGTGCAACGCATAGAAGGAGGCATCTCCGACCATATAAAGTATATATATTCTTGATCAGCATGACAAGGCGAGTTCAAATCCGTTTGTCCGTCTGTCTGTCCGTCCGACCGTCTGTCTGTCTGGATCAACAGCTTCTCCTCCTAAACTGCTAAAGCTACAGAGCTGCAATTTTGCACGAAGTCGGATGACTTTATCATATAGCTGTCATATAAACATATGAAAAAATTGCATGCTGCATGTCTACATACATGCATATGTATGCGTGCCGTGCTATGGCGTGTAAAAACGGGTCCTTACATTTAGATAACTCTTTTTAGGGATCTAGTAACACAAGAGCTTGCAAGGGTATACAAACTTCGGCATGGCCGAAGTTAGCCCGCCCTTCTGGACTCCTGTCTTGTTTACCATACATACACACACAGAGAAAGACATACACAACCACACCCACATCTAGCCATGGACTGGATGGCTGGTTGGTTGGTTTCGCTTCTTTTCGGTTTGGATGTAGTTTGAACTTGTGTTGGAGACTCCGCTGCCAGTTGCCAGCAGCTGCACTTTGTAAATGTCAAATGGGTAACGCAGCGCTAAAGATATTGTGTGGGCGCAGATACAGAACTAAAAGAGGAGAGAGAGAAGAAAGGGTTTAAAAGCAAAACCCGGTCACAAAAGAGTATATTCACGGCCCATGACATTTTGGCAATAGTTTGCGGCAAACCGATGCATTTATCTTATTTTGTAGCCCACTGGAAACGAAAACCGAAACTCCAACGGTACAAAACACTTCCGTTATTGGTAATCTATTAAACCGATGGAAACATCACCAACGATCTGTTGGTGAAACCGTTTTAAATGGAGTTATTTAGTTATTTATTTAGTTTACTTTGTGTTAATTTTTTATACCTTGCGTAAAATGTTTTCCGCACGCCTCTTTACGTCCCCGGAATTTGATAAAAAGCAATTTTCTTGCTTAATTCATAAAAATCAGAATGAAAATAATCGAGTTATAAATTGAAATGTTTTGTACCATGTTACTATTTCTATCATTTCACCAAATTTCATAAAAACCAGTCCGTGGTAATTGCAGGTGCATCCCAGTTTCGTTTAACAAAGAACAGGCCATTTACATATAAGTATATTTATATACATGTTTCTATATATTCCCATAGATTTAGATATATTCATATTGATTTCCATATATTCATGTACACATGTATGTATGTGGCATTTCTTATATCATAGATATTTGCCTTGATTTAAGTTTTTCGTTTTTTGTCCCTCCTTCGAGCAATTTGTTTTGGCCGCAACCTATAGGAAACTATAAAAACACAAATCGTTGGGTGATGTGTGTGTGTTTGTGGGAGAAAAGCAAAAATAATTTGCAAATGCGTCCTCCTGAAGACACCCCACCCCTATCACCGCTCAAGAGATATATCCACATCCGTCGTTGTCGAGTTGATGACATGACCAACAAATCGTAAATTCGATAAAGGAAATTAGAAGGGAAAAGCCATTCAAATTGAAGCGCAAAACAAACGACAAGCTGACAATAAGGGAGGGAGAGAGGTAGAGGATATATGCGATTTACGACAAAATAACAAAAGGGGGGAGGATCTGTTCGGGGATGACGTCTGGGTATTGAAATTTAATTCGGTAAAATTTCACGCATACAATAGAGAATCCATACGGTCGAGCCCCTCTTTGTATGGCGAAAAAAAAAATGAGAAGGAGGAAAAAAGGGAAAAGGAAGAGAAAATCACAAGAAGACGTCGAAAAAAAAGGAAAATTTGCCGCCGCATTTGTAATTGGTTTTTCATCTGGTTGATGGGATTTTCAAATTTAGGTGGCATGTGGCAAAATCCATAAATTGATTAAACCCAACAAATTTTATGCCTTTCGATTAACCACGCCGCACGCAGTCACGTAGTTTATGAGAAGGAGGAATGGAACCAATCCGGAGGAGAGAGATGTTAAACAACTCAACTGAGCTTTTGTCACCTAATTACAAGTAAACGACACTCACATATTTTTCCTTTTCCCTGTGCCCCTACTCATCACCCTTTGTCTAGACAGAGGTTGAGAGTCCATGCCATGACTAGCATTTCTGATAAGGTCACTAGGATGGTTTACTATGCTTTGACTTTGATTTGGATTTGAATTGAGATGAGTGCGGGCTGGCAATGTGTTAATGGGGCTGACAAATATTTAATTGAAATTGTGTAAGCAAGTGAAATCTATTTTTCCACAAATATTATAATAATCCCATTCCATAACGGAAATAAGGCCAATTAAAACTTTATTTATTACGAAAAGCCACAAGAAAGCAGGAACAGATTCTGCAGTTGGTCCCAGGACAAGGCGCAAACTTGACCACAGTGAGGACACCCCGAGAAACTTTTCACGCTTTATTTGGAAACAGATAGCACCAAAATACAAAAAAATATATACATATATAAAGAAGAATATGCAAAATAAGCGTTCACTGACATCTAAAAATCTTTCTTTTTTTCATTTCTCTTTTATGTTTCTATGGTCTTTTTTCATTTTTCACTACATATGTATGTATTCGTCTTTGATTCTCCAGTATGTTCTATCCGATCTTTTACCTCCTTTTCGCCGAATTTGGTCTTTGTGTTCGTTTTTGTCTCTTTTCTCACCCGTTTTTTCTCGCTATCTCTACTCGAAGACTCCTAACGACAAGTTTAAATATCAAAGAAGCTAACTTCGGCTATGCCGAAGTTTGTATACCCTTGCAGCCTTGGCCATTACATTTTATTTCCTAAAAACAATTTTTGTTTCTTAATCCAATAAAGAAATATTTTAAATACATTGGCTGGGGCCAGCCAATCGCCAAATAGTAAGCGTGCCAAGACAATGTAGCGATTGATATTCATATTCACACACACACAATCGCAATTTTGACACATATGTATATGTGCTTTACTGCTTAATAAGCAGTGCTTATACGTGTGTGTATATATAGGCAAATTTTATATCGTCGAAATCAGGCGTTATGTTTATCCGATTGTTTTCACAATCATATGTTCACACATATGATGTAATCCCTTTTTATTTATAATCAGTAATCAGTTTGGATAAGATTGTTCAAAAAATAGAGAAGTTATTCGCATTTAACGTTTGTATTTGTATGGCAGCTATATGATATAGTTGTCCGATCTTATTCAAAATCGCAGATGTGCATGTGGCTTATATACGAACTTTGAATGCCATAGCTCTAAAACTGTGGGACTAGTTCGCGCAGCACCAGACAGACAGACGGACATGGCTATATCAACTCGTCTTCTCTTGCTGATCAAGAATATATATACTTTATGGGGTCGGAAACGATCCCTTCTTTGCGTTACAAACATCTGACCAATTTTATAATACCCTCTGCAAGGGTATAAAAATAAATGTGTAGGCCAAAAACCATTAACGCAAAATCTGTTGAGCCTAAAAACCATCTGTAATTAATAGAAACTGATGTCGACTCATAAAACTGCATGGAAAAACGTGGGAACTATTTAATTAAAACATGGTAAACGACGAAAATCAAAGCTGAGATGGAAAATTTATCTCCTCTCCACCCCAGGGAAAATTTCATAAATAAATAGTTAAGCCAAAAGCAACAAAAACAAAAAAAAAAAAAGAACAGCAAAAATGTCGTGCATAAAAATTTATATCTTTGGTAATTACAAAATAGTTTTCGGGGACCAAACATGACATGGCAATAACGAACACCATACGCACCTACAACTACACACGCACACACACACCTACACTAACAACTACATATGTACATGTATAGCCGAATGGCTGACGGATTTTATTGAGACATTATCAGGCGAAATAAACGAGGACAATTTGTAGAAATTGGTAGATGGAAGGACTTTTTATGACTGAGATGACAGGAAAGGGCGTTTTGCATGTGTGAGTTTGAGTGTAGTTTTTGTCTTTTGTACAGATAGATATACATACTTACTTTGTCTAATAAATGTGGGGATATGACCAACGACTTTTATGGCCTACACCGACGGCGTTAAAATCGCTGTCGAAAAATATGATTCAACCCTTGCTGCTGACTAGGCCAATTAATTGGGTCATAAAGTGTCAAAAGAAAAAAAAAAAACAAATTAAACTGAAATCAAAAATACAAAATAAGGGAAATAAGGGAAAAAGAAATTGCAAATGGAAAAGAGAAACCGCCAAAGGGAAAAGTTCTCCCTGTTGTCAATGACAGAAGAATACCCAGCGATAGAAGCATATAGAAAACATTTACCAAAAGCAAACAGAACGTTTTCCGAGACGAAAAAGTGTCAAATGACAGAAGAATACCCAGCGATAGAAGCATATAGAAAACATGTACCAAAAGCAAACAGAACATTTTCCGAGACGGAAAAGTGTCAAAGTGGCAGCAAAGACCTTGCGTCCCTACACACTCCGTTTTTACTCTACTCAACTATTCAAAAACAGATTTAAAGCATTCAGTAATATAAATATATATGCAATTTAGAGAACAACGAATTTTCTCGAATTATTTTTCCTGCATTGTACTAATTTTACAAACATTAATTTTTCTATAAATTCGAATTTTGGAGCCAAAATAATCGATACCACATAGTCAGTCAGCCATTTTCAGCACTGACAAACTATCGATATAACAATCTAGCTGACTGCTATCGTTCGAGTTGGGCTCTTTTGGTTGCGCTAGCATTAAAAGAGGTTCGTAATTGCTGTTGAAAGTTCTAGAGCTGAGAACTATCGATGGTCGCTTCCTTCGATTGATTTTTCTATCGATTGCTTTTTCCGTCGATTCATTTTTCCATCGATGGTTTTCCCAGCTCTATTCTGTTCTGTGTTTGCGACTTTTTTGTGTCGCATTTTTACTTAATAAACTGGAGTGCAGCGAACGTTTAACATTCGTGTCTAGTTTAAGCTTAATCGATCAAGAGTTTGTTCACAATGTTGCATGTGATATTGAGTTTTTTGTAAAGAAACGCCTGAGTTCAGGGTAAGAATCAATTAGAATCAGAATATTTATTTTTTTTTTTTTTTTTGCCACGAGAATACATACAGCTGCTGTGTGTGTGTGAGTGTATAGAGATGTCCGCGTGATCGAGTCGTGAAGAACTTTTGAATAAAAACACAACAAGGACAAGGACACAAAACCTGTTCAATACAAATATGACATATTATGGTGATGACAAATATGGCATCGAAAGTTTTCAAGAACTTTTTTATTTGAATATTGCTCATTTCAATAATCCAACCAAGAGCAAATTAGAATTTACATTCTTAATCTTGAGCTTTAAATATTTGTGAGTAAACTTGTTCCCCAATCAAATTTCGTATCAATAGAACCAAGTCAAATCATCTAAATGGAGCATAGTGTTATATAGTAAATCATCAGGATGTAATATATCATCCTTCTTAACTTTGATTATAATAACAGAAGTGGCACCGATTAATGACTTTGTATCGGGACTTTCAATGTAATCACGTGCCCATCGCCAGGTGACCAAGTTCCCGTTACAACAACTGAAAAGCAACGCGGAAAACCAAAAACACTGTAGTACGAGTAACCAGTTTTCCCAGCTGCTGCTGCACCACCAACATCAGGCAGAGGAAAAGCTTATAGCAGCTTTTCCGCACTGCAGTTGCGCGCTCTGCCAGTACTAACACCGTTTTTTTCAGCATGCAAGTCGCGTTTAATAAACAATTAAGCCTCGTGCAATAAACAACCCAGCGAACATCAACCAAAAAGACAACTGGAAACAAAAACCAACCAAATAATATTACATTATGCGCTCTTTAGATTGCATAATAATCTTTTAAATAATACAGCAATCGCTTTGTATGTATGTAGCTGGATCTGTATGGTCTGTCTACATACAAAGTTGCATGTAGAGATCGGGAGCTTCTTGTTGTAACCTATTAGAGAGGCCCCAAAAAACCAGTTTCCCTATACCAAAAAGTTTGTTCTACATTTCTGTCTCTCTTTTTGTCTGTCTCTGGTTTTCGTTCTCGCAGTGTTTTGCTATTCCCACCTGTGGGCAATTATCGCCGTTATCTCATACATCAAACATGTGAGAATTATCGACACAAATACGATCTCTTTACATTCTCCGTGGGGCAAGGGCCGCAGCGTCGCACTGTTTTGTGTTTTCGCAATCAGCTAATCGATCCGCACGGTTTTGAAACGTGAGTACCACCACAATCCTCGCCCCATCATCCGGCACATTTCCAACATCTCAACTAACTGTAATCTAACTGTACCACATTTCTCCATTACAGACGCAAAAACCAGCAACAAACTGTGAAAAATTGGCGCAGCACTACAAGAAGCAGCAGCGCAAACCGAAAACGTGTAACGGAGCTCTGTAAAATGGGCGTAAAGAAGCATATCAGCGAGACACCTTGTAAGTAATGAAGCAAGCCAGAGAGAGACCAAAAAGCCACAACACAAAAGAGAGAGGGTATTACGTTCATCCACTCCAAAACAAAACAAAAAACAGTGAAAATGTATGCATTTTATTTTTTAAATCGAAAAACTCGAATGTTCGAGGCACTGACTTTGCAATACCCTATACCGGTATCGAAATTGGGATCACTTTTTCTTTGCTTGAATTGTTCTGCAGTTGTTTTTATCTTCGTTTCAGTATAATTTTTGATCGATTGAGTGAATTCAAATGCTTGTCTAGTCTTAAGTAAGAGGTTAGAGTAGTAGATATACAAACATATATCAATTAAAAACATCTGACCAATTTCATAATACCCTCTAAAATAAACGCAACGAAATGCCGGCAAAAGCTAGATACGACGAACCAGCAAATACAAATACAACAAGAGATCGTTGCGTTGGAGGGGTCACGCAGCTCACTCATTCAAGGTCGCCCTCTCTCGATTTTTTTTCCCCCCTTATGTTGCTTGTGACTGTTGCATCATTATTCATTCGGTTGTTCGTCGGTCGTTCGCTCGAACGTCCGGCGCTGCGCACGCTCACTTGTTGCTTGGGTTCGCGGTCGGTGTTGACATTCACGAATCAAGGGACAAAGCAAAATGAAGATATAAATTGGGTCAACTATAGAGTGATTTTGTTATTGTTTTTCAAATCTTTTTATGCCAAATGCGTTACTTCATACACATGAATTTGGTGCGCTGCGCGGGTTTGCCAACATATTTTGTACCTAATCATCTTCTCTCTTTTCTATCCATCATTAGTGAGCAAATCCAATTCGGTGGACCTTTATAGGCCGCCAGCATTGAGGAAGAACAGCACTGAAGAGGCAGCAGAAACTGCAACGGCAACGCCAACTACAACGACAAACGACCAACCAAAAGCAGCAAAAACAACGTCGACGGCAACAGCTGCAGGCACAGCAACTACCTCGAAATCGTCACCAAACAGGTAGGTCTGGGTCTTCCCTTAATGTGTGCTAATCGATTACAATTTTTTTTTTTGTAAACTTTTGTTTTGCTTTCGTTGTTCGTAGAGAGCAGCAACAACAACAAGCAGCGGCAGCAGCAGCAGCTACCAGACGCGAACGCCGTCCCGACCGAGCCGTTTATGTGCCAAGGGCACGACGCAGTCAGACAACACCGCCGACAACAGCGACAGCAACAAGTACAACAGCAACAGCAACCATTGTGGAAACGGCAACAGTTGCCGACATAGCTTCATCCAAAGCGGACGATTCGAACGGCAGTAACAGCAACGGCAACGGTCATCAGGCAGCAGTTAAAAGCAAGAAATCATCCAAACGTCGGGAGCAACGTGTTAAGAAAATTGTAGAAAGACCATTGGAAGAGCCCGAGCCCTCCGCCACACTCCTTGTGATGTACCATCAGCCAGCTACGCTCTGCGAGACAAAAACTCAATTGAATCAAGGACCAGAAGAGGATATCATCAGCAGCAACAGCAACATTGGCAACTGTGATAGAAATAAAGAAGTGGGTGACCCTTAAGCAATGGTTTCGTTTACATTCATTGCAAAAACGTGCAATTTCATTTCATTGCAGGTCATGAGCGGCAATCAGCGTCACAAAATGGCTAACAAAAATGGCGCCAAACATTTGTCATCAACATTGCGCATCGAAGATGCCTCCAGCAATCCTTTGGCATCCGGTGAAGATGCCACCAAATGTGATAATGATGTGCAAGAGCTGCAACGTGCCTCAAAGGTAGGTTTATCGGAATGGTTTTTGCTGGCCATATCTTCCATGAATCAATTATTCCAGGAAATCAATCGTAGTAATCGACGTATCATGAAACAAACATTCATATCCGATGTACTGGAGATACCCGAAAAGATTGAGATTAAACCTAAAACGCAAAAAGTTGCAGCAGCTGCACCACAACCACCACCTGCCGATAGTACCACCGAAGATGACGACGAGGACGAGGATGACTGGGAGAATATGTTCGATGAAAGTGGAGACTGCTTGGATCCAAAGATTTTGCAAGAGTTGACAGATTCTGTAGGCAAATGTAAAATAGAGTTACCCAAAATGGACTACACCGTAAGAGGGGAACGATTAATTGTATGTAATGTATAAATTATAGCAATTTACCCTTTTATTAATTTAGGTCTATCACATCAAACAATCACTACTAAACGAGGAGGAGTTTCCACATGTCCTGGAAGTGTCGAATTTTCCAGCGGAGTTCAAGACACCCGACTTGCTAATGCTTTTCTCACAATACAAAGGCACTGGTTTCGATATCAAATGGGTCGATGACACTCATGCTCTCGCCGTATTTAGCAGTTCGCGCATTGGTGAGTCAATTCCTTTATTAGACAATCCCTTCTCAGAATAATAGCTAACTCTTTGCATAGCTGCTGAGGTTCTAACCATGGGCCATCCTTTTGTTAAGCTAAAGCCTCTGGGTGAAGCCACTTTGGAGTCGCGTCTCAAGGCCAAAAAAGCATCCACCTCACTGCAACCATATCGCCAGCGCCCAGAGACTTGTACTGCTTTGGCGCGACGTCTAGTATCTGGAGCTCTGGGTGTCAAATTGCCAACGGCGCCAGAAGAGAGGGAGAATGAGAGGCGTGTTTTACGCGAAGCCAAAGGTGAATATGCCCTGCAGTATTTACTTATGTGAAATGACGAATTTTTCCATTCTTTATGCAGAACGAAAACTTTTAGCTGCCAAACAGCGAGACGAGGCTTGGGAAAGCTAAAGCTAAGGCTCTGACAGATTTTGGAAGGTGCATTTGAACAAACTACAACCAGGAACCGACACTACAAGTACTATCCAACCAAACAATACTTTCTCAATCAAATCAATTTGCAAGCTAGGCAATTCTGTACTTTAAATGTTCTCGCTTCTTGTGCAATTACAACACAAAAAAGGAAATAACAAACATAGGATATGCGATGATATGATATGTATGTAATTCTTGCTCAATTTGTTGTAGTGCAGAATCCAAATCAATATCGAGACTAGGCCATAAGAGAGATAAAGAATATCTATATATATTTATTTGTCGTAGCAAGTAAACATACGTAGACCTATATATATATATATGTATGAACTACTATTATACATATTTTAACTTCAGGCGTAAAATTTAATTTGTAAGCGCAAGCAATTTATATATCTAAATATATTTTAATAAAGTTTATAGAGCTTAAGTACAAAAGAAATACAAATCGAAATTCTTGCTCAATTTGTAGAATCTGATCATCCAATTTCGATGGAAATGATATAGTTATGAACGAACAGCCATTTATGATATAGTCCAACAACTCAGATCCCTTTTCAATTGATCGTTCTTAGACTAGGTTATTTTTGTGTTTCAATCATTCTGGATAGAATATACCATACGGATATAACAAACTCGTTATTTATCTACTCACCTCACCTATTGATCAAGCCTCCAATAGCTATTCGCCCATTAGGCTGCCTCCTTCGATCACAAATTAGTTTCCCACACATTTAATAAGGTACTTCTACGTAGAATACACATATATATATATATGAACATGCAGTTTGTCCATTTCACTTAAACAAAAAAAAAAAAAAAAACGGATTCAGAGCCGCTCTTGCAAATGGCAAGATAAACATAGAATATAAACAAATGTCGATAGTGTTAGAAGGAGAAACAATAATAAAGCTTTCTAACATTTCAATATAAAGATGGTTAGAACACAAATTGAAACTATTTAAACAATTTCAGCGATTGAAAAAGAGAGAGATGGCCCACAAAAAAGCGCCAGAACCAAATAGAAAGAGATGACACGAGAGAAACGGAACCGGCACAATGTTGTACATCGTACAATTATACATCTTTATCGCGCCAGTACGCGCATCTCCAAGTGGAACTAGTTAATAGGGGGAAAATAATATGGCGCGCAATCCCATTATTAAGCACTATTTTAGCAATAGCAACAACAACGATCTGGCATTCTCAATTTCGATTTCAAGCGGGTAAGAGTAAATAAATATGCGAAAAAGTTGTTAATAAAAGTACAGAAGCGTGGAGGTACATATATTTACATTTAAAGGGAACAAATCTCACACAGCTGTGCGGAAAAACCAACATGTACATATTGAAAAAAGAAGGAAGAGGAAGACGTCCCTAGCTTTTGATATACATGTATTGTTTTTGTTGCCCATTGAAATGACAACTATAAAATTTATGGCTATCGAATGAAATTGATAAGCTTCCTTCCAATTGTTGCTTATCATGGCTGGAACAACAGTAACAATTCTAGATTACTTGCACCTCCCCCAACTCTTTTTCTCTGAAAGAGATACAAAAAATTTGACTGCGTGGCCCAAGGTTTGAGAATTCACATTAGTTTGAATTAGGGGAGGGGAAGAGTGTCTCGAATCAAAGTTAACGGAACTAATTCATATTAAGCCTCTACGTGGATCTACCATTATTTCAGTTAACCAGTTGCAGCATGTCGGCAAACTCATTTGCTCTCCATCACCTCTTTCTCCTACCACTGCTGTTTGTGGTTGTGGCATTGGCAGCCAAGACAGAGGATAACGAATCCTGCTATTCTTTTGCCGGTGGCTCAGTCTATCCAGCTGAAGAGCACAAGGGTGACCATCAGTTGCAATACACCAAAGCAGTCAGTAAGTCAAATCCGTGATGGAATTCCTGACTCATTGTCTCTTTTTGAACTTTTCTAATGCGTGCTGTCCGTTTAGTCTCTAAGCCGGCTCCCCCATTCGAAGGCACCGCCGTGGTCAACAAGGAAATTGTCCAGCTCTCGCTCTCCCAGTATCTGGGAAAATATGTAGTGCTGCTATTCTATCCACTCGACTTGTAGGTATAAATGAAAATCTAAATTGAATGTAATACATACTTTCAACGCATTTTACAGTACATTTGTCTGTCCAACCGAAATCATTGCGTTCTCAGATCGTATTGCTGAATTTCGTAAGATCAACACGGAGGTTATAGCCGCTAGTGTTGATTCCCATTTCACACATCTGGCTTGGATTAACACGCCGCGCAAGGAGGGCGGTTTGGGCAGTGTAAAAATTCCCCTACTCTCCGATTTGACGCACAAGATCAGCAAGGATTACGGCGTATATTTGGAGTCCAGTGGTCATGCCTTGCGGGGCCTCTTTATTATTGATCAGACCGGTCTGTTGCGTCAGATAACAATGAACGATCTGCCAGTGGGCCGCTCTGTAGATGAGACTATTCGCCTAGTCCAGGCCTTCCAGTACACTGATACACATGGTGAGGTCTGTCCAGCTGGCTGGAAACCGGGAGCGGATACGGTGGGTAGCTGAACATAAATTATAGTGATCTAGTTTAAAGATAACTGCCGATTTGCTGTTTCAGATTGTACCGAATCCAGAGGAGAAGACGAAGTACTTTGCCAAAAACAATTAGAAACTATTTCACCGCATTCCCAGTTACATGTAGTTGATGTTCATGACTGACCTCGAAAATCGAACAAATTATGGACTTAACTCCCTTGTACATACAAAAATTTATTGTCAGGATTACACGATATTTTATTTTTTGTATAAAATATAATTTCCTTTTATTATACAGAAGTATGCAGCATAAACTGAAGTAAAATGCAAAATATGCCAGAACAAAATCGCATATATAATATAGATATATCGTTATGTCGAGTGGATCGATCCGACCTAAGAAATAAGTCAATAATAGACATTAAAATCGACAAAATTTGGAGATCTTGAGATTTGTTGTTCGATATTCAATTAAAATTCGAGTTTAAAATTAAAAATGTTTCGAGAATTGAGGTATTTTTTGAATTTGTTATACCTATTTCGTAGCTAGCATTGATGGATTCGATAATGTTTTTAGTAGATCATATAAAAATATATGTATACATATATAATAAGTACGCTGATATTGCGGTTAGTATTCCTGTGCTCCGACTGATTAATAACTAGATGGATGGGTAGTGTTGCGGGGAAGTTGGAGGGTAGTGCTGGATTTCCGTTTTTCAAATGAATTACCAATAACTAGGATGTCATAAGGCACTCGTTCTTGATTTACATAAATATTGATCGGATCGAAATCCGATATTCTTTTGTCTCCTCTCTTCACTTGTCTGTGAGTTGTTGTGTGCGTTCCAAGTCGAAAGGGGCAAATGAACTTTCTTCCATCTCTCTCTCTTTCATTAAATGCGAGAGATAACAAATATATAACGGTACAGTCTATAAAAAGAAATGCATTGTGCGTCCAAAATTTCGGGAATGGGAATTCCGTTTGCGGTCAAACAGGAATTTAGGGTACATGTGTACATACATATAGTATGTGGTATGAGTGGAAATTCAAAATCATTTCATATTATTAACACTAAGCAGTCGGCATATACATACATACAACGGGCTAGTTGTGCATAGTCTGTGTGAATGAGTGGGTCGTTGGTTTGTGCGATAATTTCAAAAAGGGGGTTCAACATAGGCTTATTGCTCATAGTAGACAACATCCTGCAAAGATACAATAACAAGTAAATTTTATAATACAAGATTGAAAACCCTTTTATATACTTATATTCAAAGGAAGATACTCACAATTAAAAAGAGCGCCGCAAAAATCAAGGCCTTCATGCGTACATCCAGATGTAGTGGGAAGGTGACGCTAAAATAATCGGCATCTGTAAATAATTCACGTCCCAACCCAGACCATTGTTTGGATATTTTTCCGATTTGCTCATTATTAACGCTGAATACCTAAAATGGCACAATACGGTGGAAAAGGGGAATGTGAGAGAGAACACACACCAAGCATTTAAGAATAAGAAACAGCAGAGAAAGAAATCCGCACTGGTTAAATGACATCATAGGCCACTTGTTGCTAACCTTGAAATTGGTATCACTGAAACATTTGCATGGACAGACGGGCCCTTCGATAGTCAGCACAATGTCGCCAAATGAGTTTTTAATGTTGAATTTTGGCTTCATGAACGAGCACACCTGTTCCACGGTGCCAATGACTTGTCCAGGCGGAGCCGACACTTCCACTGCATTCAAACAATTGGGGAAACAGCACAGAATGTCACATCGAAATGGTCGACGCAAATGGAGAACTTCGTTTTGGAAGTTATCCAAAATTTTCATTTCAAATGGTCGAGAACGTCCCAGCAGATTGCGGGTGCAGCAATCGCTCTCTTCGGTTGCAAAATAAACATTTTGGCCCAATGAATTCTTAATCTTGAAACGGTTCTTTGTCTCAAATCCTGTGATCAGTTCCAGCTTTTCGATTTTCTGCGATATCAGCAACTGATCCAAGGCCGTTAGATACTCAAGACCTTGGGGACAATTGGGCATGCCCACGGGTATGGACATCCAGTTCTCTGCAAGGAAACGGTGATGAATTCATTTCGATTCGAGGGCAAGAACGACTCTTTCGGCAACGCCCATTTGCACATACATATTACATACGATCGACATAAATATGTAGATATAGATGTATGTATGTTCTTTGGGCGCGACGATATTGTTTTTACGCACCAACGGCTGCTCCTCCGCCAGCAGTGACGCCGTCACTCACAGCTGCATTACCAGTTGTCTGTGGCTGACGTATTACTGCATCATCATTGGGCACATCCTGCGGCACTTCCTTGTACTCCTTCATTTGCATCATTTTCCCTCTGCGATCGATTAACAATTAACTTTATTTATTTATATCAAATTCTTTCGTTTTGTTTGTTTTTGTCTTAAATCTTACTCTTTCATATAAACATCGATATCACGTTATTTGCAACACTATCGACCGTTTGGCATCTCTAAATTAGTGCTGCCAGACTGCAGAAATTGAAATAGGGGCGCCGCTCCAAGTATTTAGTTTGTTCCCAGTAGTGTCTATTTCCAGTATTCGAGCAGAATCCCAGTATTTTAAACTGCTCCTAGTATATTTTTAAATTATTGGGCGCGTAAATTAGGAAGTTGCATTTTGCAAATAAATATATCATCAACATGACATCTTGGAAGCCTGGTAGTAGAAAATAAATACCTTCAACTTAATTCGGTCTCAGTTAGAGTTGATAGACACTTATTGTAAATCTTAACCTTCGTGCTGTACAAACTTATTATATAACACATGATTTACAAAGCAGAAGATAGGGATTGACTGATCGTTCTACCTCCTTCAAGTGTTAAACTAATTTCCGGATGTATTTCACATATAGAATAGCTGTTGATTTCATGGTTTTGTAAGTCGAATAGCCATTTTGTTTATTATTGTTCAGAGAGGATGTTTACACGCATTTTATGTAATATATTATTATTTAATATGATGTAATAGACACTTAACAATGCTAACGAATGTTTAGCATTTTCTTTTGTTGCTAAACGTAAAGCTTAAAATTAAATGAAAAATACTTAATTTAAAAAAATCAAAAGATCGCTTGAAATAATCGTTTGTTTGTTTGTGTGTGTGTGTGTGTGTCGGCAGCCAAATTAGGAAATGTTAAAGAAACTGCAAAAAATAAAACAAAAGAAAAAAAAAAACTGTAGATTACTCAGTGTAACTAGATCGAATCGGATCATTATTTGTCCCATGATACAACGAGTGAAGTTAGCGCAATGCAAATGCAAGTCATTGCTCTTTAAACTCAATCTAGACAATATTAATATAAACTGTAGTTATAGTTAGTTACATATATTGCAAAGAAGTGGATTTGGGGCAATGCGCTATATTCGGTTTGTGTTGTATCAGAGCATTAAACGAACTTACTTACAAAACACATAATTAAATTAATTCTGGCTTCCTTTCATCATTTCCCCCCAACATTTCTACCCAAAGCCAAATCCACCGGTACTACTTGTTGTTAATGGACAAGCGCTCGACACTGGCCAACAGCTCGTCGGCTGTTTGTGAGACGACCTGCTCTTGATCCTCACTGGTACTTAGATTTTGCAGACGCTGCTCCAGCGCTGATAGATCCTCCAGCTCGCGCTGCTGTTTGACCATGTAGCGCAGAATTAAGGTGGTCAACATGCACATGTCCTCCAAAATTTTGGCTGTTTCAGGTGTGGGATGATCATACCGATTGCGCAGCAATCTCAACTTTGCCTCGGCAAGCTCCAATGGAGTCTTATTACTCCGATCGTACATGTGAACGCTGGCGCCGCCCTGCAACAGAATACGCACAACCACATTAAAGTTATTCGAACTGGCCGATATGACAGCCAAGTGGAGCGGAGTATTCCCCAGGGAATCAACGACATTGGGATTGGCTCCATATTTCAACAATTGCTGGACAATGGGTATATAACCCCGACAGGCAGCCAAATGCAATGGACTGCGATTGTACTCATCGGCGGCGTTGGGATTGAAGCCATCTTCAAGTATGCGATTGAGCAGCTCGATGTTGCAGGTGGAGGCGGCGGTCCGAAGTTTACGTTCGTTCGTCTTTAGCCAAATGTTGCCATAGCTGCAGTATTGCCTTCGCTTATGGCGCGGACGCATCTTTAGGCTCCGGCTGACTGATGGCAGATTCTCCGCATTCATTGGCAACGGCGGCAGATGGGGCAAGGCGAAGTGTTCTCCACGATCGCGGCTCAAATGGAATGCATTGGCATTGTTCGGATTGAAATTTGGCCACTCGCCGTGTGTATTCGGTGATGAGGTGGGCGTAGGCGGCATCATTGACGGCGGCGGCGTTATCATTATGCCCTTCGACTGCTGTGGCTGCGATTGCTGCTGCGGTTGCTTGGGCATCATCATCATCGTCTCCATGCCGTTTCCACTCAACTCATTGTTGCTGGCCGCAGCCATTTTCTCTCTTCGTTCGTTGTGCGCTTCCTTTCGTTATGTTGCCTATACAATTGTTGCGTTTTAAAGTCACAATTTATCCCTTTTTTCTTAAATATTTTCGTTTTGTCTCGTCTTGTTTGTTTTTTTTTTTCTCTATTTACATTTTTCTCGTCAGAGTTGCCACCTGCCAGAGCGGTTAAGTCATCGACGGTCCGTACTATCGAAAAACACCAGGGGCATAGTCAAGATCTCATTTGGGGGCTCCAGTTCTCAACATATTACGGGCAGCTACCCGTCCTACTCACTCGCTGCGCCCTTGGGTCCATATTTATAAATAAAATGAATTCGAAGTTGCCACCTTTTATTAATAAACTATCGATTGTCCAAGTGTTTCAATATCTGGCGGTAGTTTTCGTCAATCCATAGAAGTGGTAAAAATGGTAAAATAATAAGTCTTTTTTTAAATTAATTTTCCCCTCTGTGTACATTTGAATAAAGATTTGAATATTCTTGATATATGTAACTACTATTTTGCAATTTTTTATTTCCCCTAATTCTTCGAATATGTCAAGTCTCTTTTAGAGAACTCAGAAATACAAAGAGAGAGAGAGAGAGAAAGTATGTGTCTGTCAAAGAGAGAGAGAAAGATCTCTTTCCCACTCTTCAAATGCAATATGATTTTTGTATACAAACAAAAGTCAGCTGGAATAGAAGCTGGAAATATATGAAGAAAATTTCGTATAACGAATTTGGTATACACTTTAATTCAAACAAAAATTAATATTTAATCGGAGTTTACCCAATTCTTATGTTCAATCAACAAAACATACATACATATGTCTACAGTGTCCGAAGTATTTTTGTGATGGAATACAACGGAAATGAAAATTGGTTCAGTGGCGTCACTATTCTTAATAACACGAATGTAACGATTATAGGAATTAGTAAACAACATGAAGTAAAATGAAACCGATTTTATGTTTTACCGAAATTTGTTTCGGTTTCTGATAGCTTTAGCCAACATCCCTTAGCGGTTACTTTTTATCGAAACGGGGAAACTCTCTCGTGCACAGGCGCAACAACATTGTATTTCAATAGAGATAATGATATAGTGTATGGTCATGGGAGCAGCCAGAATCACATCATAAAGGGATATTCTAAATAGATCTTGTACTACTTGAAACTAAATTCCAAATTTTCGATTTACGTGTGGGCAGTTTTGCCGCAAAATTACATGATTAGGGCACCCCTTGCTACGCCCGTGAACGCCCATGTCTGTGTGCGTGTGTGTGTGTGTTCTGTGTGTGGCAGCAACAAAACAGGGTAAGTGTGTCGAGCTCAGCTGAGCTGGTAAACCCAACACCAATACCAAAACCCAGTACCGAGGCCTAGGCAGCCAGTTTTTGTTGTTGTGTGTTTTTTTTTTGGACCCTCAGCCATAGGCCATCATCATCCTCGTCATTCGCTCGCCGTCAGTCGTTGTTAGCATACATACGATACTACGTCACAAAGAAGTTAGTGTTTTTTTTTAGCAACCCTCCCTTCGAATATCGATACGACAACTGAACAATAAATAAACACAAATAACACAAAAAAAAAAAAAACAACTGTGCATTAAACATAATAGAAAAAAATTCAACCTATGTCCACCAGCTACATAGAGAAGGTGCTCTAGCCATCGGTCAATAAAATCCATAGCTAAGCTAAAGGCAAAGTAAGTAAATGCAATTTCCTTCTTCGTTTTTTATTGGGTTTTAACCCCCATTTGTGCGGAAGTCATACTCTTGTATACCAACTTATGTATATATATACATATTTATTTTTACATGTTTATGTATGTACATACATACATGTGTAACTACTTGTGTATGTATATTTTCAATTTGGTTTTATGCTTATACATAAAACATATTTATATACGTACATACATATGTACGTACTATACTTACTTTATACACTTTAAAAGTCCACCTAAGCGATACATACAAAAAAAAAAAACAAAAAAAATTGGGAAAAAATCTGATTGCACCTTCGCATCCGCACAGAGTTCACACTTTTTGCATCAGTATGAGTGTGCGTATGTGTGTGTGCGGTGTATGTGCCTCTTGTGAGTCTGTGTGCGTAACTTTTCCATAGAACTCGAGCCCCCAAAGTTCTTTAAGCTGAATTCTTTTTTCCAGTTTGTCGTTACCATCTAATAGCCATAAATTTGACTTGCAGCACGTTTTCCGCATTTGTAGTGTGATCATTATCAAAAAAAGAAAAGAAAACCACATCGAAAACTAAGGCAAAACTCCTCGTACTCATAGCGGTTGTAGTCAAAGTCTATGATACAAATGACTTTGCATTGCCTTTTAACATAATACTGCATAGATAGTACAGTTCCTGTTTGCGAACCAATGCATTGTCCCCTTTGGTCTTAGCTTTCGATATACTAAGAATGCTCTTATTATAGACATTTTATTAATAATGTTTAGAAAAGTGTAATTTTGTTCTAACATTTTACTTTATTAAACAGAGTCATAATTAATTGCAATTAAAATTCTTTGATTTCATATTCAGACATTCGTTTATTTTTCAACTATTAAATGTATGGCCCAATTTGGCTTTTAATCACCATTTAATTGTGATCACTAAAAGACACTATTCCCGATTTTGGCCAGCCTTTACGGTTTTCGGCTTTTTATGTTCTCTCTTTCTCTCTCTGCAAAGAACCGCAAAGAAGATTTTGCTGGGCTACCTAAAAGATATCCAGTACAAGGCACACACACACACACACACACACACACACACACACACACACATACACACATACACACACACACACACACACACACACATACACACACACACACACACAGGTCTAAGCAACAACAACCACAGAACCCCATGTGAATCATGCAGAAAACAAAAAAAATTAAATAAAAGAAAACAAAAGCAAGAGAAGAAAAAAGTGCAGAACAGGTCTTAAAACAGTGGACAACCATTGTCTTTTTGGTAGAACACAGAAGAAAGAGCTGAAGCTACTTTTACAAAGATAAATCAAGTCTGGCCAGTGGTTTAGGGGTTCTATATACATATACATACATACATATGTATGTATCGGCAAACAGCTGATGCTACTAGTCTTTTCGCGCTGATTTCGTATGTATCCGCCAGATAGTCGTTGAAGATTGGCCAAAAGCAGCAGTAATCAGTTGAGTCGACATAGACTGGGTGTAGAGTCTAGACTTTTTGACTTGTCATTGAGTTAAGCAATCATTAGATGTGCCTTCGCCATCGCAGTTTTCGCAGGTAGTGCGACCTGCACTGATAAGTAGGTAATCCCCTGGCTAATCGAAGAGACGGCAAATGTTTTTCAGATCCCAAATGGAAAGTACTTATAACTGTTGGATAAATCTTTTTTCAGGATTTCGACGATACTCAAGGTCTCGACAATTATGCAACGTAGTGAAGCAATGTGAGATATTGAAAGATTATAATGAAAAAATGACGTCATAATTTCATAGGTTGCAGACTTCTTAGGGGTTGCCAAGAAATCCAGGTGGTAGGCGCAGTAATATAAATTGACTGCATACTGCGCAGTTTTCAGAGGGGGGTTGGTGGTGGTCGTGGTGGCGATGTTAGTGCTATTACTGACGTGGCCCATAATTTTACATGTCAACGTTTAATCGATGCAATAATAAGGTCTAAATAAAGCCATGCAAATAGCAAAGGTGGCCCCGACGAGCGGTCCTAAAAATACTACCCAAAAAAAGGAAGCTGTAGACCTTCTCAAAAGTTATTCCTATGCGGAAGTGATTATTTATATGTATGTATGTATGTATTTGCTATGTATATTTATCCTTGAATGGATCCATGTATGTACATACATATATATAACTGCAGTGGAAAACCATTGAGTGAGAGTGAGAGAGAAAAAAAGAAAAAGTCGACGACCAAAACATTTGCTAAGGTTGCTAGGAGGCTCCGAGCTCAAGCTGGTGAAGCGACAACTGCGCAGGTCAAACAATTTTGTTTGTAAACAACATAAATCAGATAGAACCAGAGAGAAAGAAAGAGAGAGAGATAAAGAGGACGAGAGCGGGAGTGAGAAGGGGTGAAAACGCGAGAGAAAGGTTGAGAGAAATTTATTGGAAAGTAGGGGAAGTATTTCAGTCATAGTAGTAGTAGTAACCAACTGAGGTTTTTATTACTATACTTAGCATTTTATGCAAGAGTTCCCCGCAAAGCAGCAGAAAGGGCATTTTTTCAAGGCTATTTTTATACCCTTGCAGAGGGTATTATAAAATTGGTCAGATGTTTGTAACGCAGAGAAGGGATCGTTTCCGACCCCATAAAGTATATATATTCTTGATCAGCAAGAGAAGACGAGTTGATATAGCCATGTCCGTCTGTCCGTCTGACCGTCTGTCCGTCTGTCTGTCTGGTGCTGCGCGAACTAGTCCCACAGTTTTAGAGCTATGGCATTCAAAGTTCGAATATAAGCTTTTCTATACAGGCACATGCACATCTGCGATTACAAATACAAACGTTAAATGCGAATAACTTCTCTATTTTTTGAACAATCTTATCCAAACTGATTATGTACATAAATAAAAAAGGATTACGTCATATGCGTGAATTTCAAAACAATCGGATAAACATAACGCCTGATTTCGACGATATAAAATTTGCCTATATATACACACACGCATAAGCACTGCTTATTAACCCTCTAATGCTGTTTTCTAAACTATTGGAGGAAAATAAGAAGAACAATTTTTTTTTAAGTAAATAAAGGCTTCTAAACTCAAAAATGAAATCAGAAAAAATCTAGAAGTTTTCGTTTAGCTGCCAGGTGCAAAAAAGGTAATAAGTGTCTCAAGGCACTCTTGGGCATCTGAGCGTAAAAAAAAGTATTGAATAGAAATGTTAAATTTATTTATTCGTATGGTATACCTTTCAACCAAATATATTGAGTTGGATTGCTTTTATAGATTTTTTATTTAATTTTCTGCAAAACACTACATGCAGCAGATAAAATTACACACGCGAAAAAACACATGTTTTGTGTTTATTAAGAAAAAAAGTATCGTTAAAAGCTATGGAGAGTTTTTAAAGATTTTTTCTTAATATTGTGGTGTGATTTATTAACGATCAAAAAGTATTTTAATGGCCAAAAAGCTCAAAGTTTTTTTCTAAATTAAATAATAAAATAAGTGTCTGAAGACACTTTTGAGCGTTAGAGGGTTAAGCAGTAAAGCACATATATGTGTCAAAATTGCGATTGTGTGTGTGTGAATATGAATATCAATCGCTACATTGTCTTGGCACGCTTACTATTTGGCGATTGGCTGCCCCCGGCCAATGTATTTAAAATATTTCTTTATTGGATTAAGAAACAAAAAATTTTTTTGGAAATAAAATGTAATGGTCAAGGGCTGCAAGGGTATACAAACTTTGGCATAGCCGAAGTTAGCTTCTTTGATATTTTGAAATAGATTTCAAAATCGATTGCTCCTCATCGTGTGAGTCTAAGCGACCACCACATTTCGAATAAGGAGTATCGCTGCAGTAATTTGTTCCTCCAAAAGTGGGCGATTGAAATTCCTAATGCCTAATGAAATTCCTGATGCAATTGGCGATAGAAGGGCGCGTTCCACGATTTGACTATACAATTGATTGATTGACAATGTTTACTACATAAAACGGACTGACTAACTAACTGACTGACTGTCTGACCCGATTGGCCCATCCATTTATAGTATAGTATGCCAATCAGTATATTAGTAAATAGACATTTAGAGCGAAACTCTGGGCTGGCATTGATAAACAAAGTGATAAAATTAATGCGTCGTCGCCCAACAAAATCTGACTAAGTAAGTATGCATGTACATGTATGTATGTAGGTAGGTATAGGTATAGGTATAAAAACTGCGCCGATTGTAATTACGCTTATACAAGTAAATGATCGTATCATTTATATATATATGTATGTACAAATACAAAATATGTATATGCACATATATACACAATAAAAAGCTCATCTAAATGCCATTAATACTTGTAGAGACAAAGTGCAACCGCAGCGCCCAAACCCAAAAGCCAGAGTGGGCTACAGGTATGCGAACTTGAAATTCTCGTATATAATTTTAATTGATTTCATTGTGTGCCATATTTATCATCGATCGAACGATTTGATAAGCAAGAGCAACAACACACTCAACTTTCCCAATCTCCTCTGTGAGTAATTTGTATAACAAAAGTGTCTCAATCATATTTATGTACATATTTCTGTACGGTAGGGCTGTGCCATCATGATTAGAATGAGAATTGGAAGACAATTAAAATGTAGAGAAAAGTTAAATAGAGAGATCTTTGAGACGAGTACAGTTATTTCAAATCCGAGACTTGTAGTCAACCCTTTGAAATTACGAAAGCAGACCAAGGATTTTCAAATTTGGTGTTCAATGTCGTCGAAGGATTTTCGGAAGTCCAAAACATGTACATGTACATATGTACATACATACATATGTAATTTCGCATTTGAAGTTCTTGCAATGCCTTTGCGTTCGCGTTTGCTGCGCAATTCGCTTTATGCTATGCTTGCTCTCATAATTTGAAATCTTTCCTCCTGCCCCCCGTTTCGCTTGTGGGTGGAGTTTAGTAGTGTTATGTTCGTACTTAGCTTTCCGTTTTATGCGCAGTAGCCTAGATATGAGCCCTTTGATGCTGAACCGTTCCCTATCTTCTGGTCCACATGTTTGTTTAGATAAATGCCAAACATTTGCTGTGGTTTCCAGCCTATTTATGTACATATGTATGTATGTATGTAGATGCTTACATTTTTTGGTGTTTAGAAATGATGGAAATGTACATACATATGTACAATATGTACATATATATATGTACAATATGTACATACATATGTACAATATGTACATACATATGTACAATATGTACATACATATGTACAATATGTACATACATATGTACAATATGTACATACATATGTACAATATGTACATACATATGTACAATATGTACATACATATGTACAATATGTACATACATACATATGAACTAATATATGTATAGTTCTTCTTCGTTTATTTAAGTTTAAAGTGTTGTTAGAATGACAGTCGCTGTGATTTGCTTTTGTTATTGTTTTTCGTCTTCTTCTTTCTTTTTATGCAATGACGACAATTTTGTTTATATTGTGTTCCACCGATCTGGGTAAAAGGTATGTGTATGTTTGTGTGTATATACATATGTACATACATACATACATAATACCCACACGTATTTTTGCTGCTTGTGCGCGTGTGGCCAAAAATGTTGTTATGAAAAAAACAATAATAAAAAAATGTGAAGATATGTATATGGATGTATGTAGGTATCTACATATGTACGTACTGTGTGGTGGTGTGGTGTGTTGTGGGCGTACATGTTTGTAGTGCTCAGTTTCGTAGCCACAGCTGTGAGCTACAACTTGTCGCCGAGCCTGTCAGCTGTTGCATGATAAAACGTATCTAAAAATATCAAGAAAACAAGCTGATGAAACCAATACAATCGCATATATGTACATATGTACATAGATACATATATAGCAATACAAGCACAAACTAACCTTGAACCTGGCCATCAGGTTGTGTTTTGGTTTTTGGCAGATTTCTTATTATAAGTACATTTTAAAAGTATATAAATATCGAGCAAATTCGAAAATTGAATATATTTGAGTGTATGTACTCGTAGTATTTAATAAACTAAAGTCCAGTTCGTCGTCCTTTATAAAGTTGTGCTCCAATTTCTTAAAACTATTTTCGTTTCCGGAATGACATCATGATAGATAATCGATTTAATCCAAGAACGACAATATTTTGGACAAGACTTCTTTATCTTTTAGTTTCTGCAATGTCATTTTGGACTGAAATGACTTTGTTTACCAAGTTGCTTAATGATCTAAATTAGATAAGACTTGCACCGAATGTACAAGGCGATAGACCTCATATCGTATAAAGAATTGTGTATATTGGGGCGATGAAACCTGCCCGTGTTCATTTCTATTGCATAATACCATAACTCTCTGGCTTAATCGCCGCCCACCTGGATGTTTTGAATTGAAAATTGGCTCATTTATTTAATTGGAATGACTTCAATGTTCCTACAAGATGGCAAAATTCTAACTTTTTTGTTTCTTCAACATTTGGATTAGCATTTTTATGTGTTTTGACTGGCTGCTGCCTTGGCAAACTTCTTGCACTTCTCAACGTGACTTGGCACAAACTTCATAGCTAATAAACGCATTGAAAAACGACGACGACAACTATGAATACTTATATACATAGTATATCTGCCTTATACATTTGTATCTGAACTTCGAGTAGACAGCTCTGCGAACAACTCTGGGAACCCTTTCCCCACACCATACCGCTCCCCTTTTTTTCGCTGGGTAAGCTTAATCAGCGAAGAGCCACTTGGTCTGGCCGATATATGTATAAAAGAAAAAAATAACAAAAAACACAAAAAGATATAGATACATACATACAGTGTATACAGTGTGTCAGGCGGGCAACAACATCAAAGCAGCAGCTGATCGCCAACCAGAGAGAGGACGTTAAAGAGATAAAGAGAGAGAGACACACACAGAGAGTTGTGCTTTTTGTTATTAAACAAAAAATCACGAAACTTGCGTATGATCGACCCTTCCCTCACCAACACTCTCTCCCTACAGTTCGGTACTCGTCAGCTGGTTGGCGGAGCATAAATTTTGACGCCTCCACTCCCCTAGCCCCACTGGTAGCGCCTTTTTGCGTTTTAAAAAAATACATAATTATGTGCTTAGATGCGCTCTTTCTCTCTCTCTCTCTCTCTCTTTGTCATTCGCTCTCTGTTTCTCTGTCTCAATGTCTGTCTATCTCTGTCGCTCTCGATTCCCCAATGCCCCAATGCTCAGCTGTTGCTTTACTTCTGCTGAGGCTGGCATTCGCCTTTGATATTTGAAAGCAAACGCAACGCCAAGTGCAGTGCGGAAAGTGAAAACAGAAGGAAAACTAAATTGTTCAACATATTAATTGGAGCGGCAGAGCCCTAGGTAATTTAAAATCAACAAAGAAAACTATATACAACAGATAGAACCCACCCAGACCTCCCACCCAAAAAAAGAAAAGAAAATAACATAAGACTTTCAAATATGTGAGAGTGCAATAAAAATGAAAATTTCAAAAACCAAAAATTTGGTCAAAACAAACACGATGGCCAAGTCGAAAGTTGACGATAATAATCTTGACATTGCATTTTATTTTTGTTTTGTGCAAAAATTTTAAATAATTTTAACCATCAAAAGAGTGCATTCCAATTGTTTTAGTTATTAAAAATCTATTTCATAGGTCAATTGGTTAAAAAAGTTCTTTGATACAATATTTTTGTGCATATCAGAGTTGATTCTCGAAAGCAGTGACACCAAGTGCAATAATTTTGCATAGAGAAAGCCATCAAAAGTGATGAAGTGATTGAAGAGATTTGTTCGATTAGAACTTTTGTGGCTACCCTTGCAGATACAGATACTGGCTCTGGTCTACAAAAGATACGCTCTCGCCATAGCTGTAGCTTATAGCTTTTTGCTGTTGTTGTTGTTGGTACTTGATTTCGTGCGCTTTTGAAATTCAAATGCGCTTCCGTTCAAACAAAATTTTCTGTTTTCAGTTGGCAAACGAGTGTCGACCTTAGCAGTATCTTTCTGAACTGTAGTCTGTGGCTGTGCCTTTCCTCACCGTATCATCTCTCAGTGTCTCTATATCGTATATACAAATATATATGTACGTGTATTAATTTTATTTTCCCCAAAAAGACATTACGTTCGGCTTTCTTTGTTTCAACCTGTTAAAACAACAATAACAACAACTACCACTAACAACAAACATCATATTAAGTGTTTTAAGGTGAGGCAACCCACATCATCATCACCATCATCAGCTGGGCTCAGCTGATTTGCCCAGAAAATAGTATAACAATTAAGTGCAATTAGTAAGACTGACTTACATGTTCTCTCTGTAGAAGCAAAACGTAACGAAACGTAGCGAAAATTGGCATTCTAGCTTTTGGTTTTTATTACGCTCTCCCACTCAAGGTTGCAGCTGACGTCATTGGAAAAGTATTGCATAATTCTAAGAAGAAAAAAGAAAACCCCGCGCACCATAACAAAAGATAACTCTTCAGAGTAGGCGAAGTGTTTCGATTTGGCAAAAAAAAAAACAAAAACCAAAATGAGAAATAAATACAAATAAAAAAGAAAGAGAAGCACACACAAACTAATGGCAATAAAACAAAGGAAGCTTTAAGCTAATCAGTTACGCCAATGGCCGTTGTTTTCATTATATGTGTTCTACTTACGTATATAGGAGTATAGGTAGTTGGTATACTTACCTATAAAGCTATAAATCGGTATATACATACATCGTGTATGTGTTTTTTTTTTTTGCGTTAGATATTGCTCTTTGTTTGGTGATTTCATTTTTATGGCATCTCAAGTCAAGTGGGCATATTTCGAAAAGTTTCGCAAATGAAAATCCAATAAATTCTTATCTGATTACTTATATTTCATAGGTTTCACATCGATTTCGAGTGCATTTATATTATGCACTATATATATAGTATATCGATATGAATGAAATGACAATCTACTCATGTAAAACTGATGGAATACTTTTTTTATTATGAGTTTTGTTCCCCTCTAACAACCATGGGCCTTATGCATGTAGATATATGTACGTACATATGTACATATATAATATCAATTGCGATCTAATTTATAGATATGTTATTCCATCCAACAAAAGTTAACTAAATATGATGCAAAAGTTGAAGGCGGTAAAAAAAAAGATTCCTGGTTACATGAAAGATTTTGATTCCCAATGGATCGAAAATCTTTTTACTTTCTTTCTAACCACTGATCCACTTTGTTAGGTTCTATTAACAAATTGCTTTTAAATACCATTGGTTATTGAGTTGTTCAACAAGCCCCGATGCAATTAGTTCAAGTTCGTTTAACTGTGCTCAAGTTCTTCACTGTGTCCTTTCTCTATCGCTCTTTGCTGAACCTTTGGAACAAACATTCTAGACTTTTGAGCTGTACACATGCATATAGAATATATATATAAGTAGTATACATTAGTGTTAGCATAGTTGAGAGCGCCGCCGTCTAGTCGGAACGTCTAGCGTGTGGCTTATCGTACTATTTAAGAGTACACAAACTTATCAGTAAATTAGAAACGATGATAAGCAAAAAATCAAAAAAAAAAAAAAAAGGTCGCCGGGCCGACTTGGATATACCATGCATCAAGTGAAAAAAACTACTTCGAGTTTATACAACTAAATTCATATAAGTGTTAAATTTCTTTCGTATGCGTGATTTCTAACACATGCTATCTCGCTCACTCTTATGTGCGTGCACTCTGGCGCCCCACCAGCCAAATTCGCCTTTGCAGCTTTGAGTGCAAAACTCGGCCATTTTTATTCACATGAAATTTGGTGGAATGATAGATGTTCAGATGTATGAGTGCGCCAAATTAAATTACGACACGATAAATATTGCGGCAGACAATTCCGGAATTCCGGAGGCGGAAGGGGGCGTGGCAAAAAAAAAAAAAAATTGATCAGCGTATATACTACACGAGTCTACATTCTAAATTTGGTAGCTCTAGATTTTGCAGTTCATGAGATCTTTGGTCTCTTACGGACGGATGGACGGAGATGGCTATATCAATTTCTCTTCTCATGCTGATCAAGAATATATATAGGGTTGGAGATTCTTCCTTCTGTCTGTTACATACATTTGGGCGACTTTAATATACCATTTCATCCTATGGATGCATGGTATAAAAACCAAAAAAACCAAACTATAAACTAAGCGAACCAATGTATATTGGCTTGGGCAATATTGACAGATTTCCTGTATATGTACATAAATGTATCTAGAAAACTTATATAATTAAACAAACATTCATCAGTCAAGGTCATGGCAACTATATGGTTGAATTTGCGTTAATTTAAGCACAGGCAAATGCAATTTGTTGTCATACTTTTTGAAGAGCTTTATATATGATATAAGTATGTATATACATACATATATTCTATATATTATTTATACATTTGCAGCCCTGCTTACATGCAACCAAGGTCACATTTATTTAGCTCTTAGTTGACAAAAGTGAAAATGATTTACTGCAAAAATCAAGTACAAAAATCAAGCCAATGGCCCAGGGTCCAGATTAGGCTGGTTGGTGCCTTTGTCTTACTCTCGGGGGGTTATCAGCTGTTATGGTTGGGGGTCTATGTAAAAGTTAATGCCAATGACGTTCGATTTATTTTGGTTTTTGGGTTTGGGTTGGTGGACGTGTTTAAAAATAAAATTCTTGCGCCAACGACGGACATCCGTAATGTGGGTAACTCTAATCACTGTAATTGTGCAATGCATATTTCAAATAGATATGCATACTATATGCAAATTGATATTTTTATATGCATGTGTCTCTATATTTATACATATGTTCATATATACGACTATATGTGCACAATGAATGCCAACGTCAAAGCCAAATATTTTCTGACAAAATATGGTTACAGGAGAGACATTCTGAGGCCATTTCCTTTTTTGCATTATGATTTGTTATTATGAAGAATTACTCGAAACTATTGTGTGGAATTTCAGAAACTTTTGCAAATTGAGTGTGCCTTGTGGAGTGTGGTGAAGTTGAGATACAATTTCTGTTTCAGCTATTTACTGACTGAATTTAAGCCGAGATCGTACTCCTGCATTGTTTCGCTTGGCTTGTAAAATTTTCGAGAAGAGTTTATGCCCATCATTAAAATCTATGTGCAGCTTTCGCTGACATTTGCCTCCTCGGTAAGCTGTGCACTCCGTCAAAACCATTTGCTGGCAGTTCGTTCGCTCGCTGGCTCTGTTCGTTCGTTGTTGTGCAGATTTCACTTGCCTCTTTAAAGGCCCCCGTATTGTGAGCACTTCACGTTAACGTGTTTTTTTTTTGCATTTTGTTTGCGGTCAATTGCAAATTGCTTTGCTTTACCTGGGCATGCAATTGCCAGTGCAATTGGCTTTTGTCTTTCATTTCGCTTCGTTTTGACCATGACTGTGTTGTTGCAATTGTTTGAGGTTTTTAGTTTTCTTTTCATGCATAATTTCACCAGAAAGGATTAAGCAGCAACCATTGTCCTTATCATCTGCAGCACTCCACTTTGGTTTGCCCATTGGCACAGTTTTGATTATCAGCTGCACTTTAAACTGGAAATGGCAAACGTTTTCAAGCAATTCAGTTGACAAACACACACACATGCACAACGATATTTTCCTATTGCTATGACATGAGCTCAATTGAAATTGCATATATTGTATGGTATATACATATGTGTGTATGTATATATATAGTGTGTGTGTAAATAATATTATTGACTTGATCATATGCTTGGCACATGTACATCAGCGGGTGCAGCACAGTTCCTTTCAAACTGTAATATAGTTTTCAGCGGGGAAAATAATAATGAATGTCTAATCAGAAATAATAATGAATGTCTAATTAGAAATAATTGGCGTCTTTGAATGAAATTCGCATAAATCAAATTTTGGTTTCAATCAAAAACAACAACAAAACAAAAAAGAAAATAGAAAAACATTTCCACCTGAAAACAATTAAATATCAATGGGAAACATTTTTTGGTTTTGATATATGTATGTATGTATGTATGTACATATGTAGATACGAGATACACTTGTATGCTCTGCCACGAAATGCATATATTATACATTCCTCTTACATTAGGTGACATCTATTGTATGTATCTGTTTTAGTAGTAAAACAGAATTCATTGTGTGAACCTGTGTGACCTACTGTTTTGGGCGGTTACTATAGCAAGAGAAATCCACGGTCGAGAGTGGGTCTCAAGAACACCCTTTAATGGTAATTTAGGGTTCTAATATCTAAATTGATATGGAGTATTGTAGGGTATACCCTCTCGCTTGAAGTGAATGTGGGGAAAATGTAATTGAATATGCGCACAATTTGCTAGGCTCATTTGTTGAATGAACAATTTTCTGACATAATTCTTTTGCCTAACTGTCTCATTCTGTTTGTGTTGTTTTCTATTTTTTTGTTAGCTTCTTCTACACATACGCACGTACACAATAAAGACGCAGCAAAAATAAGCGAATAAAAAGACTGAGCAACATCCAAGGAACAAAACCAACAACCAGCAACGTTATAAGCAATCTCTCTATTATACAATCGCACTGACAAAACTCTAAAACTTAACGTAAATTGATCTCATTGAAAACAACCTTCTTGAAGTTAACTCCAATAAGTACTGCTTATAGCTATCGGTACCGAGCAGTAGCATCCGAGCATCCGAGTGGATTGTATAATGTTTAGCAGTCTCGCAACGTTTCTATTTGGAGCGCAAGCAATTGACGAGTCAACTCAAAGTAACGAAGTAACGAATCCCGGCGACGGCAGCAGCAGCAACAACAACGATTCTGGCAACGATCAGGCCGCTGGAGATGTAATTGAGGTAACCTCATCGACGCCATCCGTAGCGGGCAATAATCGGGGCACTGTGCGTAGTGGCAATAACGGTAAACGTGGTGGGGGCAGCGGCAAAAATCGGCGTGGCAAACAGCGGCAGCAGCAACACAAGCAGCCACCATCCATTACGAAACTACTCACTTCCGGCGGGGGTATTAGCATTGACGAGGACTTTGACGAGGACGAATGGTATATTGTCGAGAAGGAAGGTAAGCCCTGAACAAAACCAGACAAAAAAAAAACTATATAATAGCTATGACGTAATGGAAACAGAACCATAATCGATTCATTGACTACCTCCTTCGAGTTGAGGTGGTTGAGGAACCAATTTCGAGTTTCGGTTATGTTGATGTGATGTAGTTTCAACGATATAAACGGTATTATCTCTTCTCAGACGAAGAGGAGGATTCTCTTCCACGTAGCGACTCCGAGGAGGAGCTCACGGTGGTGGGATTACAGGCAAAGGCAGGGTCTGTCAGCCATGGCCATGCATCATCGGCGCGCCGCCGTCAGCATATCAATTCGCATTCCCTTTACAGTGGACCGCGGCCGCAGCAGCAACGCAATTATATGCAACGCTCGCGCGTGAATCGGCCATTGAGCATCTCAACCCTAAGCCCGCCCAGAAGTGTGCCGCCGTGTGCTGGCGGGTCTGACACTGACAACAATGTCAGTCAGTCACTGTATGTGGCGGCGGCCGCTCCGACATCACCTTGTGGGAGTGAGCAGGGTGGTCAAGCTAATGGCGTGCTCATGGAGGAGTCCTGGTACGTAACACCGCCACCATGCTTCACCTCGATTGGGCCAATCAATATGGAAACTTCACCATTTGAGAATCTATTGATTGAGCATCCAAGGTTGGTGATCTTTATTAAACACACATACAACACAACTCCCTCCACCCCCGCAATCCCTCCTCATCCCACCACCATGCTTAACGCAAACAATCTAAAGGAATTCTCATTAAGTGCCATTGGGCTTTCTCTCTTAAATTGCAGCATGTCCGTTTATCGTAGTATTAGGTCCACTCAGGAGGGCACTGAAAGTTTTGTAAATCTTGATCTCGGGGCAGCAGAAGTGACACAGCACCAACAGCAGGAACCATTTGGGGAGGAAACGGATCCCCAGGCAGATTCTGAGCCTGCAAATGCAGTGCAAGAACAACGTTCTTCACAAAACGCACGTTTCGATCGCCATGCGGCCGCTCAGCTGAAGCAGCAGACTTTGGCACGCCAAAGCCAGAAGGTAATTCCCATCAATCCACCCATCCATCCATTAATTCACTCTTCAACTAATCCGTCCCAATTTTGGACACCTTTCAGAGCAATAACAAGAAGCAGCACCAGCAGCTCTGCCGCAGCGCCATCAAACGATCGAACAAAGTACGCGATTTTCAGGCCAAGGCCAATCGGCCACGTCGTTCGGACATGCAGCACTGCAAGTTGGTCAGTGGCGCCAACAACAACCGCAAATGCTGCTTCTAAGGCCCCTTCCCCTACAGTCCCTCTCTCTAAACGTGAAGGATTACAATTATATATACATGTATATGTATATATGTATATCTCTTTAAACAATCATGGCAAGATCAGCATCAGTTTTAATTAGTATTTTAATCGCAACAAAAAAAATATCAAAATTTAGCAACACTAAAAATATTAATACAAAATTGTGTAAAAAAAACCAACAAAAAAAAATATATATACATACCTATAATTATCGGTGTAAATCTGTAGATTTTAAATGTTCACAGTTTCAATTAAAAAACAAAATGAAAAACAACAAAAAACTTTAAAAAAATGCAATAAAAAATTTTAAAATATATAAACCAAACAAAAATTACAAAACCATGAAAAATGACAACAAAAAAAAAGAACGAAGCAAAGAAAGAAGAGTAACGAAAATATTAAATTACAGTAGATCTAATATTATTTATTTAAACAAACATACACCCACGATTTATTTTTTGTTCTTATGGAAATGTTTATGTTAATCGATTGATTGGAGCAGATTTTAAATTTAGTTTTTAATCCAACAAATCGACTAAATGCTACAAGAGTTCAAGATATGCATTCTCTGATGTATGATTATGCACGATTACTTTTTTTGTTTTTTTTTTCGTTTATGAAAATGTATTATTATTATGATTGATGAATAAGATCTTTATCTATGTAAATGTGTATGCTTGATTATGTTAATGGAAATGTGAAAAGAAAAGATAAACCAATGTGCGCATGGGACAAAAAGTATGAAAAAAGTGTGAAAACTACAAAGAAACGAAACAAAAAAGAAATATAAAAGATTGAAAAAAACACAATAAAAATGACTAAGCTAAAACCTAATGTTTATTAGTATCAATGAATTGAATTGGCTACAAATAAATTAGAGTCCTTGCTCTTCTCAGTTACTCTCCAACTGATGGAAATAAATATGGATGTAAAAGGTCTCTAAATGCAACCGAAAACTTGACTATATTGATTTGGATCTCAAGTGTCAAGCATAAAGTAAACAAATTATACAAAAGAGGACATCTTTATCTCGAGTGAAATACAGATACTTTTACAAGTTCAACGAAAAACTTAATAATAGGTGCTAATCTGTATGCAAATGAGCGAGAAGGAACCGAATAGGTCTATCTCTATAAGCTGACCCAGTGCTCGTTGCATCGAAGTAAATTAAATTGATTTATATGGGCCTAATTTGCATTAGGTATCATCTAAATTACTGAGCATTGCCTGATATTGATCGATTACATAATGGATTCATTTTCTGACCGTTGTAAATGATGTAGACATCAGCACTAAAAATGCTTTATGGCAACGCATAAAATGTGGGTCAGCTTCTGCGGTGGTTCGGTTTTTTTTTTTGGATGAACTAGGAGTCGTCACAGTTGCTGGAAACGCTGCCCTTGCATGCCACCAGCAGACCCAGGGTCAATATGTGAAGGCGGAGGTGCCTTTCACAAGACACCTTAAAATGCCGTTTACGTGTTAAAAAACAAACTAAGTAATTAGCAATTTGTATTTTATAAAACCCACACACAAACACATAGGCAGATACGCTTGGTAAAATCTTAGGAAAACGTAATTAAAAGACAGTTACAGTTAAAGTTAGGTTGATGCAAGGCGTTGACCTTGGCCAAAAGGGTAAGGGATCGGCCAGCTCCTCCCAATGCTGCACTTCCGCGAACTCGCAGCTTAACGGCGAATTTGAATGAATGAAAGTAAATCAAGAGGATGGGATGATAAAGTTACCCAACTGCTTTATGGGGGGAACAGAGCAGAGCACAGCTGGTTTTCAACTACTTCATTTGCTTCTACCACACTTCTAACCATGTGGATGAATGGATGGTTGGATGTGGTGGCAAAACTTTATAAAGATCCGCCACCAGCTGCGCTTGGCTTCACACCTAAGCGTAACGCGAAGAGCTGCAAACCATCGTCCGTTCGTTCAAAAGGCACATCTTTCTCGTGGTGGTAGGGCCCTGGCCATATTATGTAAGATTAGGCAATCACCTCTCAGATCTATCCACCAACGCCAACGACTCACTGTGATTCTATTTGGCAAGTTGCACTTGAGTGATTTTTTGGTCTGCCAAAAACGAAAACCTAAAAACCAACAACGCTTTTCCAAAAAGACGTGTAACGTGTAAAGCAAACCACCTGATAAATGGCATAAATGACGTAGAAAAAGATCGCGCAATATCTAACCAAAAACAGAAAGAGAAAAAATCAACTGAGCTATCATATTGAAAGTGAAACCGTTTTGTACTATTTCTTTCGGTACGCATCGTAAAGTTTTATGAACGCCGCCTGGAGGAGTTTTGTGAAAAGTCACGGCAAATAGGTCAACAACTTTTTTTTCCGTGTGTAAAAATGTGTGAACATTATTAAGTAATCTTTCTGTCAAAAGTTTAAGATTGGAGTAGCTCAGAGATCTGTGCACACTGTTACAAGTGAGACAATATTGCCTAGGTATCGACGTGCGAATTTATATTCGGTTTTCCTGTTTCCCAAACTACAAATAAGAAAGGGACAGAAGATATTGCATTTATAGCCACACTTTAAATTTTTATGATAAAGGTGAGTTAAATAAACCTTTCCTAGATCTTGACAAATTGATAACGTGTTTGAGCAGTGTAATTCGCCAAGTTTCTTTTCTAGAAAGATAATTGGGAAATTTGTCAACAGAATTTCGAAAGCTCTTTTTATACCATGCATCCATGTGATGAAAAACATTTCAATGTATAACTCGGCCATTTTTATTCTGATTGTTATGAAATTACAATACGACTTTTTATAGAATTTCGGAGGCGGAAGGGGGCGTGGCAAAAAAAATAAATAAACTTGGTCAGCGTCTATACTACACGAGTCTACATTCTAAATTTGGCAGCTCTATCATTTATAGTTGCTGATATCTGTGCACTCTTACGGTCGGACGGATGGACAGACGGACATGGCTATATCAATTTGTCTTCTCATGCTGATCAAGAATATATATCCTTCCTTCTGCCTGTCACATACATTTTGGCGACTTTAAAATACCGTTTCATCCTATGGATTCATGGTATAACAAAGAACTTTCCTTTACCCTGTTGTAGTTCAGAGACCTCTCTTCCTTCACTAATAACGTTTATTCTATGTTACGTATCTCTTAGTTACTATTTTATTGGGTCCATACATATAGGAACATCGAACATCGAGTTAGTTTCCATTGAACAGTCCTATCAGAGAGTTATTTTATTTGATATTAATAATAAAGAGTAATAACAGTTGGGAGACTTATTGCATTTCAATATTCCGACTAACAGTTGGCTTGTTTATGTTGTCTTTTGGCTGTCGTACCGTTAGACATTCCATCTAATGTTTAGGCCACACAAAGGTGGCCAAAAAGCAAAGGCAGAAGCCAAGAAACGGCTCAAGGTCAGACAACAACGATTAAATGTAATTATAAAGCAAAGAACCACAACTGAAAATAATGAAAGCCAAAAACCGAAACCAAAAACTTTAATCTTACAACCATTGCATAACAAAGTAAACTAAACAAAAATCCAAAACAACAACAACAAGAAGTTGAAGTTAAAGTAATTATAACAACAATTAAGCAAACGGCGTGCGTTTTTACAGCTAAGCGCAAAACCAGCCAAGCATTTTCTTTTTAGCCAATTTGGCGACTGGTTCAGAGTTAGGAGCAAGTCGAGAATGTGGAAGCATCCACATAGAGTATGAGTTAGACCAAAATGAAATCGCATCATTCATTAAACTGTCATCAAAATGTTACTCTTAACGCGGAGAAGCAGGGGTTGGTGAAGGGTGCGGCGGAGCGGTGCTGGACTAGAGGTTGCTCTATGGCTTTATAATTAATAAGAAGAAGCAAAACGCAACCAGCTGACAGTTTTATGCCTTTGACCTTAACGGCTGACAGCAACAGCAGCAACAACAAGTGCTTTGGCTTTGTCAAGCTACTTCCATTGTTCTAGGCTTTAACCAACAAACACGACACTGTAGATAGAGATGTGAAATCTCGGGCCGGATTGGGGCCCTCCACTTACACAAAATGAATGATATGCCACATAACATTGTACTTACACGATATGAAGTGTTATTCGCTTAAAAAATAGGTATGATCGGCTCAGAAAAGGGTATTAAATCGTCATATTGTTGTTGTCGTCATTTTATGTTTCATTTTCTACTAGTTGGCCATGTTTTTCACTGCATATTGACCACAATTAATTTATGAACCACATACTTCCTTCCTGCCAGCCTGCCTGCTTCACACAACAGCCAACCAACACTTGAGTGACCACTAGTAAGGTCACGTGTTGGGCAAGACCCTGAAAACTGATTATGATGTGTATATTGACTTGCTTACAAATATCTTTTTGCAGCCGACAGTTGCTCTTGGGATCTGAAGATGAGAGGATTTACCACAATGCTGCTGCTGAGGCTGCTGCTCATGTTGCAGGTGAGTGAAGATGAAGATGCAAGAAGAATGAACAACGAACCTTTCACTGTTGCCCAACTGGCGGTTGGCTTCTTTTGTGGTTACCCAAGTGGTTCGAGAACAAAGCAAAGTTGGCAAAATCTAATCTATTTAACAGTTAAATCGCATTCTCAGAATGAACTTCCTGATTATGGCAGAGGCACATGAACCGTAACCAATCGTTGGCCAATCTTTGGGCATGTCTAACGGATATGCTGCTGCCATATACATATTGCGTAGCCATACAAAGAGAACGTTGTTGTCTGTCTGTCTACTGCAACTGCTGATCTAGCAGTTTTTGAACGCACCTTTAATGTTTTGACTTTGCAGCCCTTTGGCGATTGCCTGGAATTGACCAGCACCGATTATGCCATAGTGAGTAAAGCGGCTGTTGCCACCACAACTGAGGCTGCACCACCCTCCGTTCTGCCTGCTATACCGTCGCTGTTACGCAAGGGTCGAGTGCAGACAACTACGCCCTCGCCACGCACTCTGAAGCATCCTTTGGGAGAGGACGGTCAGAAGGACCTTGTGTCTCTGTCCTCCAAATCCTATATATCGGGACCGACTACTCAGACCTCTAAGCTGAGCAAACGTGCTGGACTGGCGGGTTTTAAGAAGTTCCCGAAAGATGTAACAAATCGCAGCAGTGCGACAGTGGAACGCAACAAGTTGCAACAAGTTGATGTGGTATGAGAAAATTTTATAGAAGTTCCACCACGACGAATCACCCATCCTTATTCTTTTTATAGCCTGATCATTTGCCCGATTCCTCGGGCTACATACCACAACGTGTAGGTCATCCGGTGCACTTGACCTATGACTCAACTGGTGCAGATTCAAGTGGTGCGCCCACAGGCAACGATGGTGGTGGCTATCATGTAACTCCATATGATGGCAATAAATGGCATGAGGAATACTGGGAGCAGGATTATCAACAATTTGGCCATAATGCCACCAGAGTTCAGCGTAAGTTAAAGTTTAAAGTCCAAATTCTTGAAGGACTTACTTTAGAACTTCAAACTGTTTTCAGATATTGAAGCCGAATGTCAAGATGATTACATGAAGATCCGCATAGGCTTCAATGGGTCATTCAGTGGCTTACTCTACTCAGCTGGTTACGCCTATGATCCCGATTGCATGTATATAAATGGTTCAGGACGAGATTATTATGAGTTCTATATTCAACTGAATCGTTGTGGAACTTTGGGTAAAAATTCCCTACAAGAAGAGAGCCGCAAAAATCCTACAGTGAGATATTAATCAAATATTATTTAATAAGTATTATCGGATATATGTATAAATACATCTGTATTGCAGAATTTTATGTGGAATACTGTGACAGTGCAATATAATCCCTTGATTGAGGAGGAATATGATGAACATTTTAAAGTTACTTGCGAGTACGGCTACGATTTTTGGAAAACAGTTACTTTTCCTTTTCTTGATGTGGAGTAAGTTCAATAACCATAAACTTGGAGTATAAGTACTTATAAGGTCTAGTTTGTCTCGTTTATGACTTCAGAGTTGCAACTGGCAATCCTGTGGTCTTCACATTGAGCCCTCCGGAATGCTACATGGAGATACAAAACGGTTATGGGATAGGTGGTCCCCGAGTCACTGGGCCAGTGCGCGTGGGTGATCCTTTGACTCTTATTATTTACATGAGAAGTAAATATGGTAAGTTCAATCTTGGATATTCTCTGATAGATCGTAGAGAAAACTCTCTATTCCTCTCAGACGGTTTCGATATAGTGGTCAATGATTGTTATGCGCACAATGGAGCCAATAAGCGCATACAGTTGATCGATCATCAGGGTTGTCCCGTGGATGATAAACTCATTTCGCGCTTTCGGGGATCCTGGTCGGATTCGGGTGTATATGAGACGCAAGTGTATGCATACATGAAGACCTTCCGATTCACTGGCTCACCGGCTCTATATATTGAGTGCGATGTCCGCATGTGTCATGGACGCTGTCCCGTGAGTCTCGATTACCTATCTGTATTCTCGAACTAAAACACTACGTTATGGGTTTTTGCAGAGTCAACCTTGCCATTGGCGCAATCTCAAGGTCGTTACCAAGCGTGACACCTCCAACATGACAGCCACAAATATGTCTGTGCCTTCTCTCTCAGATGTCCATGGAGGGGAGGGTATTTCAACGGATAGTCCCGGTGGCCAAGCTTCCCTCTCGGAGAATGTCAATCTCTTTCAATCGCTGCGTGTCCTTCAAGATGGCGAGAACGACGGGGATGATATTTTCGCCCATCGTCAGACGAAGCCCATAAAAGCCCCTCAGACTTGCCTAAAGACCTCCACATTTTCCGCTCTCACAGCGAGCTGCTCCGCGTTACTCTGCATTCTAACAGTCACCTTGCTAATTGCCTGTTCCCGTCTTAAGCGGCGCAAGGAGTCAACGCTTTATGATTCCTATATAGCACACAATGGACAAATCGATTAATTCAGCGATCGTACGAAAAAATGTGTATTCTTTAGAAAGTTTTGTAAATATTTTACCACAAAATTCTAGGCCTAAGTTAATCTTTAGTTTAGCCAGTATGTTTATTTAGAATACCTGCTGGGGTTACATTTACATATATTAATTTATCCCAACTTAAAATTGGATAAATATATACTACTTTTTTTTATCAAAACTTTTCAGATCTGTTTTACATTTTTGGTATGGATACATTACTTTATCTACATTGAACGTACATATGTATGTATAAACATATCCGAAAATCGAAAGATGTGTTCCAAAGAGTTTTAAGAGAGAACAAAAATGTATTTTACAACCGTAAAATAATTTGAGCTAGCCTTGGAAATCTGGCTGCGCTGTCAGTTTATTTTTGTCGCTCGTCGCGTTTTTCGGCAAATTGTTGTTTTTTTATTGTGTGCCTTCAACTGCATAAAAGTGTAAATAAATTGGATGTTTATAATGTTTAGGCAAGTAGCTATCGAATGCTATTGTTCGCAATAAATTCGGTTCGAGTATTCTGAAGAAAGTACGAAAAGTTTTTTCGCGGAAAGAAGACGCTTGAAAATTATTCTGACTCCGCCATTGTGGCGTATGTGTGCGTGCGTAAATGTGTGCGCTCGTTTGTGTGCATGTGCGTGTGCAGCTCAGCTGGTACTGTGATGCCACTTTTTTAAATGTGTGAAAGTGAGAAAAAAACATAATAATTTGAGATATTAGCTTAGAAAAAAATTAGATCGATGCAAGAGTTTCCAAATAAAACAAAAATTTATTTGAAAACCATGAATTGAAATGGCATAATTTTGAACTTTTATCGGCTAGAGCTCGATTTGAGCTAGCCTTGGAAATCTGGCAGCGCTGTCAGTTTATTTTTGTCGCTCGTCGCGTTTTCTGGCAAATTGTTTTTTTTTTATTTTTTGTGTGCCTTAAACTGCATAAAAGTGTAAATAAATTGGATGTTTATAATGTTTATGTCCATTAGCTATCGAATGCTATTGTTCGCAATAAATTCGGTTCGAGTATTCTGAAGAAAGTACGAAAAGTTTTTTCGCGGAAAGAAGACGCTTGAAAATTATTCTGACTCCGCCATTGTGGCGTATGTGTGCGTGCGTAAATGTGTGCGCTCGTTTGTGTGCATGTGCGTGTGCAGCTCAGCTGGTACTGTGATGCCACTTTTTTAAATGTGTGAAAGTGAGAAAAAAACATAATAATTTGAGATATTAGCTTAGAAAAAAATTAGATCGATGCAAGAGTTTCCAAATAAAACAAAAATTTATTTTAAAACCATGAATTCAAATGGCATAATTTTGAACTTTTATCGGCTAGAGCTCGATTTGAGCTAGCCTTGGAAATCTGGCAGCGCTGTCAGTTTATTTTTGTCGCTCGTCGCGTTTTCTGGCAAATTGTTTTTTTTTTATTTTTTGTGTGCCTTAAACTGCATAAAAGTGTAAATAAATTGGATGTTTATAATGTTTATGTCCATTAGCTATCGAATGCTATTGTTCGCAATAAATTCGGTTCGAGTATTCTGAAGAAAGTACGAAAAGTTTTTTCGCGGAAAGAAGACGCTTGAAAATTATTCTGACTCCGCCATTGTGGCGTATGTGTGCGTGCGTAAATGTGTGCGCTCGTTTGTGTGCATGTGCGTGTGCAGCTCAGCTGGTACTGTGATGCCACTTTTTTAAATGTGTGAAAGTGAGAAAAAAACATAATAATTTGAGATATTAGCTTAGAAAAAAATTAGATCGATGCAAGAGTTTCCAAATAAAACAAAAATTTATTTGAAAACCATGAATTGAAATGGCATAATTTTGAACTTTTATCGGCTAGAGCTCGATTTGAGCTAGCCTTGGAAATCTGGCAGCGCTGTCAGTTTATTTTTGTCGCTCGTCGCGTTTTCTGGCAAATTGTTTCTTTTTTTTTATTGTGTGCCTTAAACTGCATAAAAGTGTAAATAAATTGGATGTTTATAATGTTTATGTCCATTCGCAATAAATTCGGTTCGAGTATTCTGAAGAAAGTACGAAAAGTTTTTTCGCGGAAAGAAGACGCTTGAAAATTATTCTGACTCCGCCATTATGGCGTATGTGTGCGTGCGTAAATGTGTGCGCTCGTTTGTGTGTATGTGCGCGTGGAGCTCAGCTGGTACTGTGATGCCACTTTTTTTTAAATGTGTGAAAGTGAGAAAAAAACATAATAATTTCAGATATTAGCTTAGAAAAAAATAAGATCGATGAAAGAGTTTCCAAATAAAACAAAAATTTATTTTAAAACCATGAATTCAAATGGCATAATTTTGAACTTTTATCGGCTAGAGCTCGATTTGAGCTAGCCTTGGAAATCTGGCAGCACTGTCAGTTTATTTTTGTCACTCGTCGCGTTTTCTGGCAAATTGTTTCTTTTTTTTATTGTGTGCCTTAAACTGCATATAAGTGTAAATAAATTGGATGTTTATAATGTTTATGTCCATTAGCTATCGAATGCTATTGTTCGCATTAAATTCGCTTCGAGTATTCTAAAGAAAATACGAAAAGTTTTTTCGCGGAACGAAGACGCCTGAAAATTTTCAGACTCGCGTATGTGTGCGTGGGTAAATATGTGCGCTCGTTTGTGTGTATGTGCGCGTTTAGCTCAGCTCGTGCTGTAATGTCAATATGATTGTTTTTTGGTTTTTTTCTGGTGTAAAAAAGTGAAATGTAAAATAAAAAAATTTGAAATGTCAGCCTAAAGATACCCATATGACCGAACAATACTTCATCAGGAAAGAAAACCGTAAGGTGAGTTCTTTTTTTTTAATATGAATATATACATACATACATACATATTTGCTACACTGCTAGCCTGCTAGCGCAAAATGTCCCATTATGAGTTCCCTTAATTATATTCAAATTTTGTTTGAATCCCTAACCATCCACATGTTGGGGCGTATAAAAAATAGGGGGCCACAAACACTATTAAATTTTTTTCTGAAATCATTGTCAATAGTCCTAAATATAATCTGAAATAAACTGTTTTTATTTTTCTGGATCTAATATCATGTATTCTTATTTTTACGTAGGCATAAGAAAACCAATTGACGAATTCCAATAATTTTTTTTCTATTTGTGTCTACTATTATTACGTTTAATTGACCAAAAATATGTAATGAAACTCTCCTTTGATGAAAAGATTTTTATAATAACAAAAATCCGTTTTTTTTAACAATTGTAAAGTGCTTTTGAATTATTTGATTAAGATTTTGAATTAAGCTTTTATTAGGCATGAACCTATGAACCTATAGCATACTTTTAGGCTGCCGCCTAGCTGCACATGGAGCTAGTTGGGGGCGTTTAGTTAATGGCTGTTTGTGGACTCATTTATGCGCCGCCACACACAGACACGCATGTGGCAAGCACACGGAAGTTGAAATTCTCATTTTGACTTGTGGCACTTCCTCATGGGCCAGACTGCATGCCTATTTAGGGTTTTGCGTGCCATTTTCATCTTGGATTTATGTGCTGTGCCTTTTTTCGGTCGTGAGTTTCGTTTCGTTTAGTTTCGTTGTTGCTGCTGCTACTTTGAGCTGTTCGAGTTTGACACAAATTTTGAGCTGCGGCGCGCCGCAAAACGTTGCCCAAAGTGTTAATATGGTTGAGGACTTTTAATATTATTGCCCAACTATCGCTGCTGCTGTTGCTGTTGCTGCTGCTGCAACTGCTAATTGAGCAATATTTGTTTTTTTTTTTTTTTTTCAGTGAGTTTGCTCATTTAACACACTTGCTGCTGCTGTTTTGCTATTTACCAAAAGATTCTTGAGTGTAAAAATTAACACGGAATCATTAGTTGCGATTTGCAGAAGTCAAAATTGCCTTGGCTAATTAATTTTTAAATCCATGCTACATATGTATGAGAAGCAAACAAAACAAAAAGACAAAACAAATTTAAATGTTTATGATGGCAAATTAGATTTGTATACAAATGCCAAATTGTTTTCACAGACAATTTTGCATACAATGGACTAATGTTTATTTATTAATGATTCACAACAAAAAAAAAAAATACAATTTTCGAACAAACGCAAAAGATATCTAACTTTTATTGTCTAAGTCTATGTTTACAGATAGCACGAAATTCCGCAAAGATGATTTAAGGCATTCTAATAGCTAATCCCGAACACGCCGATTTAAATTTTCCGAAAAGAAATATTGTTTCCTATCTAACTAAAACAATCTCCCGGCACTACCATATCTGTAAACTAGATAAGAAACTACTTTCATTTGGAAGTTTAAAACATTTTCATAAATAGCTGACATAACGACTTCTCAGTTTTTTGAGACTTTTTACGATAGGTTTGCCAAATAGTATTTAAAATTGCCCATTGCATTTGCTGATTATTCAAAAAATAACTGTACATATTACTTCACATTTTGTATGTGCCAACGTGCTTAGACCTTTTAAAAAAAACGCCACGCCCAGTGTCGCTTTCTCCCCTTATTGTTTGATGGGGCTTGGGCATCATTTCGAAGTCACGCAACGACCTTGAAATTTCCGCAGCTGCCCGCCCTAGAAATCAAATACTGAAACAATTATGTAAAGACAAAATTTAAAAAAAATTAATATTAAAAAATAATCTTTTTATTTGGCGCGTTGGCGTTGGTTGTTTATGCCGTTTGGTTGATTCATTCGATTTTTATCAGCCTCTCTGGTGACACCAAAATGGCATCCAAATTGCTGCAACTTTACATCGAACAAAGCTACAAAATTGAGTTTTTTTTAAGGCGACCTTAGAGCTGCTGTATGTTTTTTTTTAGTTTCGGCTTCGGTTTGTGTTTTTTCTATTTTTCAGCAGTCACCACACACATGTCTCATAACTTTTGCACGTTCGTGGCCAGAGTCTTTCGTTGTTCGTCTTTGACTTGTGCATTGTATTGCGCTGTCATGCCTGCACATAAAACTCATCATCATGAGGCACCAAGTCGGCACCCAGCACCGAGCACCCAGCATCAACAATGCAAAAATATGCTTTCATTACCAAACGTCTAGCACGCGGTTTTATATGGCATGCATAATCTGTGAACTCTCGTTTTTTCTTCCTCCGCTTTTTTCAGTTCGTTCCTTTGTTTGTTTTGTTTGCGGCATTTATTAAATGTTGCAAATATCTTTCACATAGATTTGCAAAGCGATGGTCAAAAAGATGGCTTACTTCGCCAACAATCCAGGCGTCTTGGTCTAAAGAATTTTCTCTGTAGAAAACTGATTGGATTTGGTTCCTCCATGAGGACTATGATTGGCTTGTTAGAAGTATAAATAAATAAATTTTGGCCCACCCCCCCACACCCTTTTACATACATCCAGGGTCGTTTCCAAACAAATCGAAAACGATTAAATGCTTTTTCCCAGTTTTTTTTTTGTAATCATTTGAATTCCATCAATTGCTGCCGCATATTAATGATGAATTTATCGCTGCTACTGGCAGTCTCAAAGCGATTAACTGCCACAAATCATAAAATATATACGAGCAGTATACATATGTAAAAACACATTTTTTAAGAAAACGCCCACATGACCTTTTGAGGTGTTGCCTTTTGTTAGTTTCTTTTTTTGATGTCTAATTTATAGGCTCAAGAGTGTTGTGTCAGAGACTAATTAAAAAACTTTTTGTCATAATTTAGCATAGTTGCGGAAATACAGCATTTCAGAACATGGTTTTAGTATTTTTCATGGTCACTGTAGTTGGCTGTCCAAGAGCTGAGCTGAGCAGCGCTGGCATGGATTTTTTTTCGGTGGCGGGGAGGGTGTAAACGCAACTGTAAACAGCTGTTCTAGTCTTTTGTTTACAAAATTTCACCCTGTTTTTACGTTTCTCGCTCTCTCTTGATAGCTCTCTATCTGTCTCTTTCGTTTATCCGCATTTGCGCTTTGAACTTTGCCCTCTCTGATGCTGCTGCTGTGCGCATCCGATTGATTTTTATCCTGAATCCCGAAGTAGAGCTCTCAATTTAATCCGCACCCAAACTGCCAATACAAAAGTTGTAACATTTCGGACAATCTGAATAAAAAAATCTAACAAATTCGCTGAAAGCCACAGTAAAAATTAGAGCAAAAAGGCAATTTAATTGTAAAAAATCTAACTCAATTGACTCGAGTTAAGGTTAAGGTAAACTTTTCGCGATTCGTTTCGATTCGTTCAGCAACTCAGAACTTGCTCCACAGGGCGTGGGCTCAGGCCTTTGTACTTAAAGAAGGATGTCCCAACTTAATTATTTGAAGTAAGCCTTAATAACTATCGGGAAACCCTAACCCTAGACCAGCCCAGCCCAACCCAGGGCGGATCAAGGGATTGACCATGGAGTTAAATAGCAAGTCCTGGCTATTAATTAGCATTCTAGGGTGGATGCTCCTGATGACAGGTATGTGTGCGTGTGTGTGTTTGGGGAAGTCGACTAACATATTCGATGGGTTATATAAGTGAAAAAACACAACATTTTTAACCAAAAAAGGGTCAAAGGAAACTAGCAGTTCTTTTCCAGCAATGATTTGATTTTTTTCTTAAATTTTATACAAAGCCCTAGCAGCGATGCTTTGACAAATTCCTCATTCCTTGCATCACCAAGCAGCAGCCAAACTTCTTCTCCAATACTACAATTCTTCAACTAAGTACCACAACTACTACTCAACTACCTCTACCAACCAACTACCTGAACGTCTTTGTGTATATAGCTTATAAGCCAAGACACTAACATCTACACAATTTGCCGATTTGTCGCGTTCGAAGAATTTGGCAAAGCCTCGCTGCTTATGCTGCAAAAAGATCCAACCATGATTCAAATGATTAAGTCCAAATATACATATATCTACCTTATACTATATACTCTATATATATATATGTATATATATAGGTAATAAGCTAATTCAATCAACCAGCCAACTTCACCCCCACCCCCTTATACCCCAACACCCCCCAAATCACAAAGTCTTCACATTTTCTCTAGAAAAACTTTAGTAGAATTTTCGTCAAATAATTTCCAAACAAATCAGTAGCACCACCCGCCTCTATAAATAATTTCTCTGTCTATCGCTGTATATATACATATATACTACATATGTTCTATATACATGTATATATATATAGCTCTTTTGCTCTACTTTAGCTTAGTTATCGCTCAATAAAACATCTTTTAAAAACCCCAAAAAATACCTAAAAACTACTTACTTACTGCTTACTACTTACTTACCTACCTACCTACCTACATTACTTACTACTGCTATCTATCAGTCTTCTTCTTTATATCTAGTTTATATTTTGTTTTTTTTTTTTTGTTGTTTTTTTACTACTACTATTTATATACATATATATATATATATATCTTAACATAATATAGTAGTAGCCAATTTTCTCTGAGGCGCCGCAGAATGCGTACACACAGCGACCGACAAAACATAAAATAAAGAAAAACAGCAAACGAAATCTTAAAAAGAAAACAATTCTAAAACAAAACAAAAAAATAATAACGAATTGACGTGAAAAAAGAGATTTCTGTATCAACTGCCGAATCTTAATTCATACTCCTTCTCTTCTGAGCAGTCCAAGAAAAAGAGAAAAGAATAAGCCAAAAACTCTAGAAACTTAGTCAAGTGAAAATACTCCCCCAAAAAAAGTGGAGTGTAGTAAACTTTTTAGGTACCTATATTACATATATATAGTACACACACACACTCTCTCAGACTCATGTGCACAATCATTCATACACAAAACCACCCCACCCAATCGCCTAGAGCAATTGCAGTTTCTGCTCCATATATCCATACATAAGTAGACAAGGATAACCCGGTCACAGGCCATAAAAAGGAAGAGAAGAAACAAAAAACGCAGATTCAAGCCCATGTGGATTGGAAATGGGGAGTCAGCCAACCCAGCATCCCAGTTTTTATCTGCTCCTGCGCAGAGAGAGGGATGGGCTCTCTCGCCCTCTCTCTCTCTCGCTCTCTTTGTCTTACGGATAATTTCGCTAAAAATTAATAGTCATCTCTTTCATCAATTAGTGTGGCATTCTCTTAGCAAACTCAGCGTGTCCTTTAGACAAGTTCTCTAGATGTTTATAGGAACCTTTGCACACACTTTGCACTGACGACTATATAAATGTCTCTCGTCTGTATCGTATATACTTACATACATATGTAAATATATATATTTTATATATGGTAGTTAGGCTCTAGGACTGTTTGTTTTGTAATCAAGAGGTATTTGCCTTAAAGACGAAAACTGTTTCACTCATAGTTGATAGTTTTAGGGCACAATACCTCCAAATGAAAATGAAATGCGGCGGCGTATAACCTTAAATTCTCCCTCACTTCATCCCCCGCCACCACCACCATACAAAGAGGTACCAGAAATTACACCACAGAATCTCCAAAAAACAAACAAATCAAATCATTCAACAAATCAAGAAATCTCCTAGTCATTCTTAAAATTTTCCTACAATACAAATTTCAAAGAGCAAATCGGTATTGAATCGGTTTAATCTTGATGAGTCTTTATCTTTATCTCGCTCTCCTTCGCTATTTCACTCTGCCTCTATTCTATTTCCATTTCCATCTCTTTCTGTCTCCCTAAGCTATATGTCATCATAAGACCATTAAATCAAAAATTTAAAAAAAAAACCAACAACAAAAAACTTAAACCACAACAAAAAAAAAAACTTTTAATCATCCTTATAAATTTGTTTCTCCGTATTTTTCTCATTTTTTTTTTTTTAAAACTTATGAACGATTCTTTTATTTATTGCTCCGTTACTTTTTCTGTTATTATGCTTTCGATGTTTCCTTCTCTTTGTTTAACATTGTGATTAAAAAATTGAATTGAACTTGGTTTGTTTTTCGGTTCGATTACTTTTTGGGTTAATTTTAGTCAAAGCATCCGAAGATGAAGAGCGCTTGGTGCGTGACCTCTTTCGAGGCTACAATAAACTCATACGACCCGTACAGAATATGACACAAAAAGTTGGAGTAAGATTTGGTTTGGCGTTCGTACAGCTAATCAATGTCGTAAGTGTTCAATCAAAATCAGAAAAAAAACTTTAGTAGCGTGTATAATGTACTTTCGAGTTCTGTTTCAAAAACTAAAAAATATTCTTGAGTTTCGTTGCTGCCCATCACAAAAAAAAAAAAAATATTACACATATACACAGGGTGCCAACTGTTTTTCATTTACTTTAATGCTTTGTAAATAATTAAAATTGTACATAACTAACAAATTTTATTTACCAACAACGAGGGCAATCCTAAAAGTTTCCAGAAAGTTCCATTCCTTGAGCACTGTGTCGTTATGATGGAAGGATGCGCCTCTCTGTCCATCGCCCAGTAACTAGGTCAGCGATCTTCATTTCTCGAAGATCTGATAGAGTCCTTGCTGTTAGTTTGTTTCAAGTTACTGGAAACTTTTAGGATTACTCTCGTACTACTCGTTGTGCCTTGACTTGTGTCTCTTTGTACCATATAAATGTATTTTCGTAGTGAAAAAACAAAACAATTCAGTTGCCTTAGAACAAAATACTAACTCTAATCAAATTAAGAACAAAATGACTTAACTACTGTATCCCTCCTTCCCACCAAAACCCTCCAATCTCTCTCTCTCTCTCTCTCTCTCTATTTCTCCCACTCGCTCTCTGTTTGAAAATTTTGATGCGTACGCAAAAAATTCGATTCAATTCGAATCATTTAAAAAATATATACATATATATATATAAATATACACACATATATATATATATATATATATATATATATACATATATCCGCATATGAACACGAATCGTACAAAAAAAAATCTCATCACCATGATCATAAAAATCAAAAAACAAAAAAATAATTTACCATGAACAATTCCGAACAAGAATGAGAAAAATCAAATTATGAAATCAAACGTTTGGTTACGTTTGGTTTGGTACGACTATCAGCTACAATGGGATGAGGCTGATTACGGCGGTATTGGTGTACTACGATTGCCGCCCGATAAGGTTTGGAAGCCGGATATTGTGCTCTTCAATAAGTGAGTAACTATAACTAACTAACTAACATACTCTAACTGACTTCAGCGAAGAGAGATCGATAGAGATCGAAATGATCGAAAAGGATCGACAGGAAGCCCAACATTGATCTCTCTCATTCTTTGTTTTTCCCAGTGCCGATGGCAATTATGAGGTCCGCTACAAGTCCAATGTTCTCATCTATCCCACTGGGGAAGTGTTGTGGGTTCCACCGGCCATTTATCAGAGCTCCTGTACCATAGATGTTACATATTTCCCCTTCGATCAGCAGACTTGCATTATGAAATTCGGCTCGTGGACCTTCAATGGGGATCAGGTCTCTTTGGCTTTGTATAATAATAAGAATTTTGTGGATCTATCGGATTACTGGAAGTCGGGTACATGGGATATCATTGAGGTGCCAGCGTATTTGAATGTCTATGAGGGCGATAGCAATCATCCCACAGAGACTGACATCACCTTCTACATAATAATTCGACGTAAAACACTATTCTATACAGTCAATTTGATATTACCCACGGTGTTGATTTCATTTCTCTGTGTGCTGGTTTTCTATTTGCCAGCCGAGGCCGGCGAGAAGGTGAGTTGCTTATCGTGCTAGGCTAAGGGTTAGGTAATTCAAATGTAAGGTCAATTCTCTGGTCAAACTGGTTGCTCTTCCCGTCACATTGCTTAGGTCACATTGGGCATTAGTATTTTGCTGTCACTGGTTGTGTTCCTGTTGTTGGTTTCCAAAATTTTGCCGCCCACTTCGCTGGTATTGCCGCTTATAGCCAAATATCTGTTATTCACCTTTATCATGAATACCGTGTCCATTCTGGTTACGGTGATCATTATCAATTGGAATTTCCGAGGGCCGCGAACCCATCGTATGCCTATGTGGATACGTTCGGTATTTCTGCACTATCTGCCAGCTTTCCTGTTCATGAAGCGTCCTCGCAAGACCCGCCTACGCTGGATGATGGAAATGCCAGGGATGAGCATGCCAGCCCATCCCCATCCCTCGTATGGCTCTCCCGCAGAGCTGCCCAAGCATATCAGTGCTATTGGTGGCAAGCAATCCAAAATGGAAGTAATGGAACTATCCGATCTCCATCATCCGAATTGTAAAATCAATCGTAAAGTAAATAGCGGCGCCGAATTGGGCCTGGGCGATGGGTGCAGGCGAGAAAGTGAGTCATCCGATTCCATTCTATTGTCACCAGAGGCGAGCAAGGCCACTGAGGCAGTGGAGTTCATAGCCGAACATTTGCGTAACGAGGATCTTTACATACAGGTTTGAATACCCTTATGTTCATCTCTGCAATCCCATCCTAATGCACCTGTTTGCAGACTCGCGAGGATTGGAAATATGTCGCCATGGTCATCGATCGCTTGCAGTTGTACATTTTCTTCATTGTCACTACGGCAGGAACTGTTGGCATTCTCATGGATGCCCCACATATCTTTGAATATGTCGATCAGGATCGCATTATTGAAATTTATCGCGGAAAGTAAACGAAACATTTTACTCAAGTGACAACAAAAAAACAAAGGTTAAACATTGCAAACGCAACAATAAAACAACTAAAACATAAAACAATTAAACAAGTTTTTTAGATTTTAAACGATAAAACAAAATACAATGATAATTGCTTGAAAAACTGCATTAAATTTAGAACAAGGATTAGCCAAACACCAATCACCATCATAGTAAAATGAGCAGCAAAAAAAAAAAAAAAAAAAAAAATACATAAAAAAAGCCACAATACATAATGATAAAAAATCAATTTAATTAACTAAAACACAAATTAATAAATTCTCACCAGCAACTGCAACAGCAACATAAAGCAACAACAATTGTTCTTAACTAGCGGAATTGTGTGTACGTTTAGCTATCTAATTTGTAATAATTTTAAATTAAATGAAAAACTAAATAATTTTAAGATTATAACGAAAGCAAAAACATCAACCACTGTTTTCCAACTTGTTACGACGAATTAAGTTTAAGTAAAAAAAATAAGAAAACTATGCCCTATACCACCCACAAGAAAAGGGAAAAGAGATTCGAAACATACTCCAAACACTTGCTAAATGTAAAACACATAAGTATACATACATATGCTACATGTTCTCGATCAGCACCAGCAAGACTCTGTTTGTCTGTCTGTCCTACTGTCAATTCTTTTCTCAGTGTGAACAAAGAGATTTTGATGATCACATAACTTTGATCTCAATGAAATCGTTGAAATTGCACGAACTTCCCTTTACACTTGGCTATTGGAGTAACACTCGAACCCGGTAAAGGGTATCTTAGGAGTCGGCAACCCGACTTAGCGTACGGATTTTTTTGTTTTAAGTTTAAGATGAATAAATCAAACACAAAGATTTGTAAATGCTTCACCAAACCAAGCAAAAGACAAACCAATAAAATTTCAAAGTTAATTAATTTATTTGCCTTTTGAACTTGGCTAATTGGCTGGCTAATTAATTGGTATTGACAGTTATTTAATAAGCTAAATTGGTCACAATCATGGAAGTGGCTAGGATATCCCTTTGGCGTGATTCAATCTGTCTCTGACTAAGTGAGCCAGCAAGTTTGCCAGTATAACAATAGAGTAAAGTGGGTCTTGAAAAATTGCGAATGCAAAATCTTTGCATACTTTTTTGTCCGCCCCTCACATTTGGATATACAATATATTGTGGATTATGTTCTATCTTATTGTATATACATACATATATGTATATGTGGTGATTCATCTCTCATCTAATTGATTAAATATAGAAATACTCATTTTGATCGATAACAAGTCTAATCCAACTGGCTACGCCCCTGTGCAGAATTTATTATGTCAATTGAAATAAGTTTCCAGCATTGCTAACCATGTCCAATGCTATAAATATCAATAGAGTCGAAGTCAATGTTTGAGCCGAGGTTGGGGGTAACCGTGTTTTAATGATAATCTTTATGTAACTTGACAGCATTCCTATCACGACGACTTACCCGGCAGGCGTTTGATCAGATTAGCTCACAATTTCTCATAACAGAGTCTGAAAATATGGAAAATATCGACAAAAATTTCACACATTAATCATTCTCACGCCCCCACGCATTTTATGTGTATTCTGCCTGCTTTTGATTCTATTTGCTGATAAACTTTAAGTGGTTCCTGGTTGGGCCATAATTTGTTAATGTTATTAAATAAACCCTACAGCGCATTCTAACTAGTACGCGCTGTTATTGACTTACAATCGCTGCTGATTACCAAGCACCAGTACAACTTGGCAAAAAGGTTGCAGCATCACGACGGCAACAGCAACGGCGACGACGATAGCGACGTCTAAGACGGTGACGATGATCATGCTGGTAGATGTTGTTGATGATGATGATGATGATGATGATGATGATGATGATGACGATGACGATGATGATGATGATGATGATGATGATGATGATGATGATGATGATGATGATGATGATGATGATGATGATGATGATGATGATGATGATGATGATGATGATGATGATGATGATGATGATGATGATGATGATGATGATAATAATAATAATAATAACAATAATAATAATAATAATAATAATAATAATAATGACGATGACGACGTTGAGTCGTTTCCCCCTTCTCCGACTGAGCCAAAACTTGTTGGCTAGCTCAAAAAGCTGGCAGCAAAACTTTGGCACATCTCAACGAGCTTGGTATAAATTTGCCAAGGGAGAACGTTTTGGGCATCATTTGATTTTCTGATTTTGCAACGAAGACGTCGTCGCTCAGCCTAGACAGACTAAGCCCAGTAAATATAATATTCGTGAAACCGGTAATAGAGTTCGCGAGTGTGTAGAAAATTGGGAAAAGCAGCAAAAATGGTGAGTTTCGCCCTGCCCTGACAAGCACCCAAAGATGCAATATTTCGCTGACTACGTGTTTTCACATATCCATTGCCCAGCGCCTTTTGTTACCTTTGGTGGCTTTGATTGCAGTCATTCAAGCGGATGTTTCGCATTTGGATACGGATCTACAAGAGGATGGCTATCACTATAAGGAGCCAACGGTGCCATTTCCACCGCCACCCTCCGGGAACGGTATCGAGGAACCTGGTCTAACTCCAGGACCGGTTCAGACACCATCACCACCGCGTCCACCTCCATCGTTTGGCCCACCCCCAACTCAGCCAGCGACACCACCACGTCCTGTTCCATCATATGGACCACCCCCAAGTCAACCCGCACCACCACCGGGTCCTTCTCCATCGTATGGACCACCATCACCGACTCAGCCAGCGCCTCCACCACGTCCTCCTCCATCGTATGGACCACTTCCAACTCAACCAGCACCACCACCACCACGTCCTTCTCCCACGTATGGCCAACCACCGTCTCAGCCACCGCGTCAACCCCAACCTTCTGCACCACAGCCTGGACCAGAGTATTTGCCACCAGACCAACCCAAGCCACGTCCTCCAGCCCGTCCCCAGCCGCCAGCTCCTGTACCAACGCAGCCCAGGCCAACAGGTCCAACCTATAGGCCACCACCAGCACAACCACAACAGCCTAGTCTTCCACCCGGTGGCGAATATCTGCCTCCGTCCGGTGAGAATGAAGTGACACCTCCTCAACCACAGCCCACGGCTCCCATACCACATTACGGAACACCATCGTTGCCACCAGCACTACCCAGTCCTTCAGGGCCCACCTACCAGCCAAGGCCTCCCACTCCACCCAGTCCTCCAGCGCCCACATACCAGCCACTCCCACCGTCACCACCAGCTCCTCCAGCGCCCACTTACCAGCCCCGCCCACAGCCACCACCAGCTCCACCAGCGCCTTCTCCAGAATACCCGTCAAGTCCTCCAGCCCCACCGTCACCAACCTATCAGCCACGGCCGCAACCACCACCAGGACCACCTGCACCACCCAGTCCAGAGTATGGTCAACCACCACCTAATCCACCAGAAGCCGGTTCCCTGGGTCCCGATGGTTACAATTACAACAAGCCGAATACTCCCTTTACCTTCTAAGCAAGAGACAGTCTCTGTCCCACTCCCACTTAATCCCTCTGCCACCACATTAAGTATTCTATGTAATCCTAGCTTGGATACCAACCCCTTGAGTGCCCCCTCAATCATACTTTTGTATAACGTTATTTTCAAATAAATCGAAAAAAACCAAAAGAGACCAAAACAAAACTGAAACCAATTAAACACTTTCAGAGTCCGCCACTACTCTGGCGGTACCATAAGCCATGTGGCCTTCTCTATGACAGCCTGTTGACGCGTCCAAGATTCACTGCGACGGTCATTAGAGCCGGCAGATGCCAAATATCAACGGTTCAAGTGCACGTCGCACAGTTTTAGTTCCAATTGCATTTCTGACTCGACTGACCGGGAAAATCAAGTGGTGTGGTAGTTGTTGTTCTGGTAGGTCAAATCAATCACATGTTTTTTTCTCAGTTGTCGCCTGACGGAAATTCCAAGACATGAGTCAAGCAGCCGTAAACATTCTCAGGTTTTAGTATATTTGCTTTTTGCTATAATGACTATATGTACATAGAAATAAACCCATAATGATACAACGATCCAACGTTGCCAATGCTGCCAACGATCCAATGATCAATCGATCGCCATACTTGGCCCATTCAAGGTGCCAACAAGAAAATGGTAAAATGAAAATAAATATGAACGAGCAGAAGGAGCGGAGACAGCGACTGAACGACTCAATTCCCACAAGCTGTCGTCAGTCACTTAGTCAGTTAGTCAATCAATCAATCGTTAGGTTCATCAGTCATTTAGTCAATAAATTGAGTTAGCCAAGGCAACTTCATTAGGCCCAAAAAATCAACCGAACCAAGAGAATGAGTGAGTGCATTTGCGGTTGTTGTGCAATTTTTTCGGTTAGTTTTCCATCAAATGACGGGAGAGTAGAAGTCGCGGGGACTGCACAGGGAGAGGACGGCCTGCGCTTGGGGTTGGGCTTGGGCCTGGGACTGGGCCTGCCTCTTTGCTACTAATTGCATAAGTATCTTCAGTCGGCCTTCGATTTTGCTGGTGGTGGACACCAAAAAGAAAACAAAAAATAAAGAAGAAAAAAGTCTAGCCCTAAAGCCCCCAGTTGGCTTTTGATTAACGTCTTAACGAGTACATGGGTTACCTAATAAGTTGTGGAAAACTTACTCAAGATGAATCTTCTGTGCAACAGCATTTATTGGAGCGAGAACTGAGTGAGATGACACTTCAGCACTAAAGATGATTGGCAAGAAGTGCGAGAAACCTTACGAGTAACCCTCTTATGTGTGTCTGTTGGGTGTGATTTATGTATTTTTTTCTTTTTTGCTGCTTTTGATTTTTCGCTGATAATTTTTCTTGATCTGCTGCAGCTGCAGTTAGTTGTATTTGTAGTTGCAGTTGAAGTTGCTAGCTTGTTTGCTTGATTTATTACATGAATTTGTTGTTTTGCGGCATGTCAAAAGATTTGCCACGCATTGTTATGGCTCTTTGTTTCGAAGAACAAGTTCATTAGTTCATCTGGCCATATTCCATTATAATGACCAGAGCTAATTTGTTATCAAATCGATGACATCGTCTCATCTCATCTTGTTCCACTCTGTGCTATGCCATCCTATCCCATCCCATCCGGGTGTAATTTCCCAAAACAAGTTATAAATATTCCGGCTCAGTCATTCACATTCACTGCCGAGGTACGCAAATGTAAATGCGAGTATTAAATACTAAACAATTTTAAACGAAATTATTATTTTTCTGTTAATTAGTAAACATTCTATAATCGAAAAATGATATTTATTGATAAATTAATAATTATGACTTAATAGACATACCAAAATAAAGTCATAATAGCTTTCAATGATTAATGCCAAAGAAGCGGATAGCTGGTGCCGCTGTCTGTTGCTGCTGTCAGTCATATTACGTATACGTAATGTTGAGCCCCTAGCGAAATTCTTCATAACGCAATCAGTGACGCCCCTTGTAAATCCATCAAAAGGCGAAATTGCCCTTGGCTTCTTGTTTCTTCTTTTTCTTCGGTCTAAGCCATTTGGTAGGAAACAGAAAAGCACAAAAAATAACGGAGCAACTGCCAGCAATAAACAGCAGCGGCAGTCGTAACGCACTTAAATGTTTTTGAGCAAACATTGCGCACGATGATTTGTGTAGACGGCACAGGCCGAAACGTCAAAACCTCCAGTCCCCCATTCAAGCCGAATATAAAAAGCACAATAGAAAAACTCTAGTTAAAAATCGTTCACGCATGCAGCTGTCAGATGTTGGAGATACGAAATTTTGATATCAGCCTTCTCGATTTCCTATTCAGCCCCAAACTATGCAAGTCTAATGAGTAGTTTGAGTGAAATGAAAATTTAGCTTTGCTTAACGAAGACACGAACCGTTACCAACTTTTATCCGGTTTTTATACCCTTGCAGAGGGTATTATAAAATTGGTCAGATGTTTGTAACGCAGAGAAGGGATCGTTTCCGACCCCATAAAGTATATATATTCTTGATCAGCAAGAGAAGACGAGTTGATATAGCCATGTCCGTCTGTCCTTCTGTCCGTCTGTCCGTCTGTCTGTCTGGTGCTTCGCGATCTAGTCCCACAGTTTTAGAGCTATGGCATTCAAAGTTCGTATATAAGCTTTTCTATACAGCCACATGCACATCTGCGATTTTGATCGGAGATCGGACAACTATATCATATAGCTGCCATACAAATACAAACGTTAAATGCGAATAACTTCTATATTTTTTGAACAATCTTATCCAAACTGATTACGTACATAAATAAAAAGGGATTACATCATATGCGTGAATTTCAAAACAATCGGATAAACATAACGCCTGATTTCGACGATATAAAATTTGCCATAAGCAGTGAATTTTGCACGAAGTCTTGTATATACTGCAGGCATTGTATATCTCGGATTCATCCGGATCGGATAACTATATCATATAGCTCCCATATGAACGATCGGACCAAAAATAGTTTTTCTTCTAGAAACTTTTTTGTTTCTTGAGCGATCATCGTCAAACTTGGTAAATAACATTTTCACATAGAAAGTTATAACTCTGGTAAATTTGATCAAAATCGGATGACTATATCATATAGCTGTCATACAAACATATGAAAAAATTGCATGCTGCATGTCTACATACATGCATATGTATGCGTGCCGTGCTATGGCGTGTAAAAACGGATTTTTACACCAGGGTCTTTACATTTCAATAACTCTTTTTTGGGATCTAGTAACACAAGAGCTTGCAAGGGTATACAAACTTCAGCATGGCCGAAGTTAGCCCAGCCTTCTGGTTTAAGGTAATTTGGCCGTAAAGTGCTATAATTATTGCCATAATTTTACGGTATATATATATTTTTTTTTTTTCTATAAAATTATGGTAATAATTATATAATATATAATATATAATATATAATATATAATATATAATATATAATATATAATATATAATATATAATATATAATATATAATATATAATATATAATATATAATATATAATATATAATATATAATATATAATATATAATATATAATATATAATATATAATATATAATATATAATATATAATATATAATATATAATATATAATATATAATATATAATATATAATATATAATATATAATATATAATATATAATATATAATATAATATATTCCTATTTGACCTATGCTATTATATTTTTTGGCCAAATCAAATCAACTAAAATCTATTTTCATTCCATGGATCAGGACTAGACACTGTTAAATGTGTTTGCCCATGCAAATAAAAATTTATAATCGAATTACGTCTACGTCTACGTCTGAATAATTGCTAGATGTCTTCATTTATAACTGACTGATGGACTAATGCAGATGATTCATTAAGTTAACTACAACTTCCTGATATATCTGACCGATATAAACGTATTGCATTGGTGGTTACCGACCCTTGTTGCTACATCTGCTTCTGGCCGTCAGTCGTAGTTCGCAAAGCTTTCCGAGACTTGAACATAAATTAATCAATAGTTTTATAAATGTTTAACATCTGTTAACCTTCCGATCGTTCAAGTGATGGCATATAAATCAAATGTTCAACAAAACACCAAAAACCGAAGAGCAACAGCAGCAAAAATGAACAAATAACAACAATTCTCAGCTGCGAATTATGATTGAGCGTGAACAGAAACGTTTAGCAGCCGAAATTGGCAATTATACTTGTAGCCAATCCAGATATTTGATCTTGGAAACGATATACATGGGCGTATTAGAAGGGGTAACGCGAATGGGTGATCGGTATAGTACGTATTGTACATATGTATGGTATATAGAGAATGAGAACCTTTAATTTGTATCATGCATTACAATAAAAAGGAAGGACACTTTAATAAGCAAAGGTATATACGCCCAAGAATCTATCTCATTAGTACAAATTTAGCCTTAAGTCTTAGATTTGGTTTAAAAATAGCAAAGCACTTTTATTGGGTGTGCGGGTGCGAGTGGGGGGTAGGTGGCGGGTCTGCGCGTAATTGCCAAAATGTTTGTAAACGATTTCAAATTACTTCAGTCAGGTTTGGGTAGGATTAGCATAAAACCATGACATTTTGTTAAAATATTAAAATTTAATTAGAAATTAACAAAAAGCCCAAACATTAATCAAATGAGCGGAGGCCCAGACAATGCAGTGTGCGACAAATATGAAGACAACGAGATGATCATGATGATGATGAGGATCGGCCCGATTGGCGCCTATGTTTTGAGTTGTCTTGGCTTTTGTCAAAGAAATTTTTGGACCGGGTGAGCGTGAAGCAATTAACGGCACGTCTATTTTTGACTTTTGTTTGTTTCGTTGGATTTAAGCCATTGTCTCCAATGTGCCTCTGTCTATGTGGGTCGTGCGCCATGAGGCCTCAGCTGACAGCAACTTGTCAAACAAATCCACAATACATGTCAAATGCACAAGCGACTTAAAGTAGCCTCAGTCAGTCACAATGCGTGCATACATACATACATACATATATGTATGCTTATACATAAAAATGGAAATCCGAAAAACGCTCTGTTAAACCGATCTTTACAATCTCTTTACAAATTTCAACCTTGGCCTTACACGCAGAGATGCAGATACAGAAACAGAAACAACAAAAATAACAAACAAAACCCAGCGAAAACTCATTTAAATCAATAGACAACGGCAACTGAGTTAGCTGCATTCAAACAATGTCACAGCAGTTAGTCACAAATCAGCAGATTTGACTCATCCACTCGTCCTCACAATTAAGTTAGTTCCACCAGTACATATTCATTGGTGGGGTAAAAGAACTTTTACAGCATCTTCTCTGGCAGACAGAGCGGCGGGCCATTTAAGAACTATCCGTCGCCGCTGTTAGGTATCATCATCCTCATCGTCATCATCATCTTCTTTTTGCCAGCTCAGCACTATCTCTGGCTTATGACTGAAACTGGTTCTGATTTGGCCATTAGCCACCACTAGCAGCATTCAGGCTTTATAATGAGTATTTGCATTTGTGCAAATTAACTCAAATGGGATATAAATATAAACATTTAAATCGACTCGTTTTCGTCTATTCACTCTCTGCTCCGCTACCAAGAACGAGTTAAACTTCAGCTTAAATTATAAGTCTGTTATAGTGTAGATTGAGGTATTAAAAACACTATGGCAATCAGTGTCATGTGACGATGTTTTTTTTTGCTTTGTATCTATGAACTAGATTTGTCACCCACCACAACAATAAAATCAAACTATGAATGAAAATCAAATTTACTTTTGGTGGCATTGCGTTTCCATTTTGATTGATTTTTGAGTGCTTGCTTGATTCATTGACCATATATGTGCTTCACTGCTTATGCGTGCACTGCTTATGGCAGCAGTACTGCTGCATACTGCTGCTGCCATAAGCAGTGCACGCATAAGCAGTGAAGCACATATATGTGTCAAAATTGCGATTGTGTGTGTGTGAATATGAATATCAATCGCTACATTGTCTTGGCACGCTTACTATTTGGCGATTGGCTGCCCACGGCCAATGTATTTAAAATATTTCTTTATTGGATTAAGAAACAAAAAATTTTTTAGAAAATAAAATGTAATGGTCAAAAGCTGCAAGGGTATACAAACTTTGGCATAGCCGAAGTTAGCTTCTTTGATATTTTTTTTTTTAATAAAAATAATTTTAATAATTTTTTTTTTTAAATAAAATAGCCGAGTCGATTGAGACATGTCCGTCTGTCTGTCCGTCTGTAGGATCATCGAGATCTCGGAGACTATAAGAGTTAGAGCTACCAAACTTAGCAGGATAATAATTTGTTATGTGCAAATGTTTGTACCAAATTTGCTGATGATCGCAAAAGAAACAAACAAGTTTTTAGAAGCAAAACTATTTTTGGTCCGATAGTATCCGATAGGATCCGATCTCGCTCCAATTTGGCACGGCCGTTTGGATGTACAGCAAACTATCAATTGTTCAGTTTCATAGTAATCGAGTGAAAAAGAACGAAGTTATTGCTCTAAAACTCTTTTCTTGACCGATGGTTCCTATGGGAGCTATATGATATAGTGACTATATTATAGTCGTACAAGACTTCGTGCAAAATTGTAGCTCTGTATATAGCTGTCTAGCAGGAGAAGCTGTTGATTCGGACAGGAGGACAAACGGATTTGAACGTATTGTCATGCTGATCAAGAATATATATACTTTATATGGTCGGAGATGCCTCCTTCTATGCGTTGCACACTTCTGACCAAAATTAATATACCTTTTTGCAAGGGTATAAAAGAGATCGCTTGTTTAGTGTCTTTTTGGTCTCTTTTATCTCTTTGCCGATTTTAACGGCGGCACGAGCTGCTAAAATGTTTCGGCAACTGCGAAAAGTCCACAAATTACTAGCTTTGAGCCATTGACGACGCGTCGTTGTCAGTCATCAAAATTTTGGCTTTGGTGCTGCCTTTTTGTTATTGCTGTTTTTTTTTCCTCCGTTTATATTTCTATTGTTTAATTTTTTGCGTAGCAAATTATGAAAAGAGCGATAAAAAACTAATTACCAAGTTAAATAAATGATTAGATGGAGTTCTTGTCGATGGTTACTAATTTCAATAATTAATTTATGCTGTCTATTATCTTTGATATTCTCTTTGGTGCGAATTTTACTGCGCGTGTGTCTGCCGCCCGTGTGTCTCAATCGTCTTTGACTATGAATTTGGATTGACATTTTACTGCAAATCGAATTTGCAAACTGCCCAGGCAACTCTTCCGCAAAGTTCTTGAAATTTCACAGATCAATCAAATCTTTTGGACTGCTACAAGTGTAGTAGGTCAAAATTAAATTGATTGAATTTAGAATGCCCTCCAATCGCTCATTAGCCAAAACGCAGAGGCGGAAATATTGGAATGGCTATTTAGAAAATAATTTATTGAAGCAGTTATTAATCTGTTGTTGTTGTTGCAGCCAAATATTTTTATGCCTAAATTATTTTAAGGTTTCCACAAACTTAAAACTAGGAGCATATGCAGTTGCTTAAATTGTTGGCGCGACAACTATATGTGTGTATACAAATTTTAGTTCTTATGGGGAAAACGGGGGGTATGAATAATGTAAGCTTTTAATATCTCCGAGCATGAGTAATTCAATCTAGAAAAGAAAGCTGATGTGGGTTGAACTAAAACATGATTATGATTTCATGTTCATGGCTGGCAAAAGAGTATTTAAACTTTGTTCAAATATATTTATGAGTTCGTATCTTTATTTTTATTATTTTGCTTTTGTTATAAGTACTTTAGCGTAATTTATTGAATATTCATAATGTCGACATTAACTGCTGACTGACTGGCCACTTGGTGGTGCTAGTGGTTCTATTGGGCTAGTTGGTGGTGAATGTCCGGAAGCATGTCAGAAATTTACGAGGCATTGTGCAAACACTTGACAAATAACACGGTGGGAAGTAGGAATGCCAGCTTGTATGCCCTAGCTAATTGGTTTTGAAGGTTCAATTTGTTGCAGCCCAAATAAGTACACTAAGAATCTACATACACATGTACTATGTAGATGGCATTTCGCGTATCCCTGTTGGCATTTTCCCTCTCCACTATCTGAATCGATGGGAAAACAATAGAGCAGCGCTCGATGGCGATAATGATGACGATTTGTTGTGTTTGGATCTTTACACGCGCTGAAAAGTATTCAAATGCTAAGCAAACCGACAGTCAGACAATGAGGCGTGTTTTCCATCCGAAAATATACATACATCATCTGCATGTATATGCATAAGCAAATTTATGCCAAAACGTGGGAATCTTTTGTCCTTATCAATAGCAAGTCTTGTTGTTTTGTAAAATAAAAGCTAAACCTATTAAAACCAATAAATTTGTGTTTTTGGTCTTAGCCAAGCTAAGAACATCATCATTTAAATGAAGGTGTTGGCCCAAGGTAAATCCAGTCGGGCACGTGAATCCAAGGAATTCCGCTGAACAATCGGTCAATGGCTTTTATAAGTATATGTACATATGTTTATTTGTATGTATACATACATCTTTCCATTTGGATCTTATCGATTTGTCTTGGGGCTGTTTTTTTTTTTTTTAGCGTTTATCAAAAGTGTGGGCAGTTAATTGGCTTGGCCAGGCATTTAGCTAATGATATGGTCATAAATATATAGAAGATTTCGATTGCCGGCATTTAATTTAATTCCCATCCGAGTATCGGCTTATAGCTTTTGATTCATTTAAGAGATAGCTATGTTAAACGTATCACCCCTTCTATTTCTCTCTCTATATTTTTCTCTCTTTCCGTATCTTTTTGTCACTCAGTGTATGCTAATTTGTGGAAAAGTTGATTTGGTTCCGGTGTTGGGTCATCATCATGAACAAAATATGAAGAATATATTTTAAAAGATAAAATGAGAAAAACAAAAAACTAAATCTAAACCAGAGCTAGCCCCCACCCCCCCTCTCTCCCCTTGCTATATATAGACATAAATCTGCCACGCCCTTGCCCGTAATTTATATCTACGAACAACGCTGGCTTTTGTTATACCCTTGCAAAAAGGGTATATTAATTTTGGTCAGAAGTGTGCAACGCATAGAAGGAGGCATCTTCGACCATATAAAGTATATATATTCTTGATCAGCATGACAAGACGAGTTCAAATCCGTTTGTCCGTCTGTCTGTCTGTCCGTCTGTCTGGATCAACAGAATCTCCTCCTAGACCGCTAAAGCTACAGAGCTGCAATTTTGTACGGAGTCTTGTATATACTGCAGGCATTGCATATCTCGGATTCATCCAGATCGGACGACTATATCATATAGCTCCCATAGGAACCATCGGTCGAAAAATGAGTTTTAGATCAATAAATTCGTTGTTTTTCAACTGATTATTATAAAACTTAACACTTGGCAGTTTACTATACATCCAATGCGTGCCAAATTTGATCAAGATCGGACTACTATATCATATAGCTCCCATAGGAACAATTGCTTCTAACATTTTTTTTGTTTCTTTTGCGATCATCACCAAATTTGGTAAATAACACTTGCACATAACAAATTATAATCTTGCCAAATTTGATCAAAATTGGATAAGTATATAATATAGCTGTCATACAAACAAATGGCAAAACTGCATGCTGCAAATCTACATACATGCATATGTATGCGTGCCGTGCTATAGCGTGTAGATACGGGTTTTTACACAAAAATCCTTTCCATTTTGCGATCTCCATTTAGGAATTGAGTAACGCAAGAAATTGTAGGAGCATACAAACTTCGGCATGGTAGAAGTTAGCACGGCCTTCTGGTTTTTCTCTATATTCGGATTCTGTGTAGAATCATTCAAATGACACATTTTGCAAGTCAAATGCGTTGACGCAATAGCCAAGTGGCTAAAGTGATGTCCGTTTAAGTCCAGATTTATGAATGTTTTTGTGTGAAACATAATATGCCAACCAACGCATTATTAATTACTTTTTAAATTTTCTAATAACCGTAAAAAAATACACAAATTACAATAAATTGCATGAAAAATGCTCACTCGCAAATATATACTATACTATGTATGTATTTTCGATATGTCTTCTCTCATGTTGACAATTAATCAACAACAGCAAAACACAGGTGAAAGGCAAAATGATGTCACAACTTGTAGCAGTAACTATCAAAATGTTTTATAGACTTGTTTCAAGATCTATTCTGGATGATCCAGAATCATTTTTAATTGATCACTTTAAAAAAGAAGAACTTCGACCGCTCTATATACGAGTATGGTCTAAGATTTTTGGCATTTCCTGTGATTTGGTTTGGCTTCGGATATTTTGTAACCTTGATAACTAACTACAATAAGAAAACCAGAAGGCCGGGCTAATTTCGACCATGCCGAAGTTTGTATACCCTTGCAAGTTCTTGTGTTTCTAAATCCCTAAAAAAAATGATCTAAATGTAAAGACTTTTGTGTAAAAATCCGTAACTTCACGCCATAGCACGGCACACATACATATGCATTTATGTAGTTATGCAGCATGAAATTTTTATACCATGCATCCATAGGATGAAATGGTATATTAAAGTCGCCAAAATGTATGTAACAGGGAGAAGGAAGCTTTTCCGACCCTATAAAGTATATATATTCTTGATCAGCATGAGAAGAGAAATTGATAGAGCCATGTCCGTCTGTCCGTCTGTCCGTCCGTCCGTCCGTCCGTCCGTAAGAGTGCAGAGATCTCAGCAACTATAAATGATAGAGCTACCAAATTTAGAATGTGGACTCGTGTAGTATAGACGCTGACCAAGTTTATGTTTTTTTTTTTGCCACGCCCCCTTCCGCCTCCGGAATTTAATAAAAAGTGATTTTCTCCCGTAATATTTATCGTATCGTAATTTAATTTGGCACACTCATAGATCTAATGAACATCTATCATTCCACCAAATTTTTTTTGCCACGCCCCCTCCCGCCTCCGGAATTCAATAAAAAGTGATTTTTTCCCGCAATATTTGTCGTATCGGAATTTAATTTGGCACACTCAAAGATGTTATAGTTATCTATCATTCCACCAAGTTTCATAAAAATCGGAATAAAAATGACAGAGTGATATGTTGAAATGTTTAGCACTCAAAACGGTGCAAGGGCGAATTTGGCCGGTGGAGCGCTAAAGTGCACACACATTAGAGTGAGCGAGATAGCATAATCAAATCGGGCATACGAAAGAAATTTAATATATGAATTTGGTTTTATAAACTCAATGTAGTTTTTTTCCCCCTGATGCATGGTATATCCAAGTCGGCCCGGCGACTTACTTACTTTATTTCATTTGTTTGTATGACAGCTACATCATATAGTTATCCGATTTTGATCAAATTTGACACGGCTATAACTTATTATGTGCAAATGTTATGTTACCAAGTTTGGTGATGATCGCAAAAGAAACAAACAAGTTTTTAAAAGCAAAACTATTTTTGGTCCGATTGTTCCAATAGGAGCTATATGATATAGTAATCCGATCTTGATAAAATTTGGCACAGCCGTTTGGATGTATAGTAAACTGCGAAATGCTAAGTCTCATGATAATCGGGTAGAAAAGAACGAAGTTATTGTTCTAAAACTCATTTTTCGACCGATAGTTCCTTTGGGAGCTATATGATGTAGTCGTCCGATCCGGATGAACAGACGGACAAACTGATTTGAACTCGTCTTGTCATGCTGATCAAGAATATATATACTTTATATGGTAGGAGATGTCTCCTTCTATGCGTTCCACACTTCTGACCAAAATTAATATACCCTTTTTGCAAGGGCATAATAACGAAGAGAAAAAATTGTTTTATTAAAATGATTTTTATTGGCACTGCATTTGGGCGCTCTTAAGTGGCTGCTTCACTTTATTTGATTGGTTTATGTGATGGGACCCAGGTGAATGTATTTCCCCACACGAAAACTATGCAAAACGAATAATATTTTGGTTAAACGGAAATGATGTATGCCCAAAAGCCGTTAAATTTGTTTCTGCTGAGGTCAAGTGTAGACGTCGACGTAGACAAATAGATGGGCACAGACAATCTCCTCAAAATTGACATGATTGTCAAGTTTTTGTTTATCAAAATGTTTAGCTGATTGTCACAACTAAAATCCAGCTTTAAATTCATTTTATTTAATATTTTTTTTGTTTTGTTTTGTTTTCATGTTCACTACCAATTAAATCTCCAACTTGGTGTCTCTCTCTTCCCCCCCGCCCCTTTTATACAGAAAATTTCAAAACTTTGCATAATTAGACAAAAGTGAAGCACTCGCTGTTGAATTTTAATTTTATGATAAAGAAAATATTATTTTTAATTCAAATAAAATCATATTGCTCCAACTCAATTCCGCCTGAGCGCCGCTTGATGAAATACTCTTCGCAGTCTCTAAAGTATCCAAATTTCATTTGGTTGCTATTTAAAACTTAGAAAAAGTCTCGAAAATTCACCAAAAGAGTTTTTTTTTTTTTTTTTATTTTTTTTTTTTTTTAGGACAAATGAGTATGTCTTTAAAGTAGCCCCTCGGACAGGTTTAATTTTGATTTATTCGATATACATATATGTATGAAAAACGTTCTTGCGAAGAGAATGATAGATCCTTTAATTTAATATATTATTATAATAATCAAATTCATTTACATAGTACTTGAACACAAGTTCAAAATTGTCCATTCATTTAGTTTACATGACACATGAAAGTCAAAGTCCGGTCTATGTGGTGCAATTTCATTTGTATTTTACAATCGGATAATTTTTTATAAAAATTTGTTCGTCAAATAACATGAATGGTTATACTTGCTATGTCAACTAATGGATTCTAAATAGGTTGTAATACCTTTCGTTAGCGAACATAAAATCTCAAAAAAGGAGAAACAAAACAAAAGACTTAGGCAACGAACTTGAGATGGCGACGGGAGACGTAGAGAGCGCCGAATGGCAAATGAAGAACCGAGCCGTCATAGCCATTGTACCAAGAGGGAAGAGCTCCAGTCCACTAGTCCAGCTTGAATTGTGTTGTGACTCTTGCGACTCGTCATGACTCGTGACATTACCTAAGACACAAAAAGTGATTGTCGGCTGTCCCTTCTTCTAGTCGTAACTGGCAAACAAACATCGTTTTTATTTCATTAAAATTTTGATTTAAATTGCTGTGGCTGTTGTTGTTGTTTTTTCCTTTTCTTTTCTTTTTGTTGTTACTTTATTTATAACACCGCCGAAATATTTGTGTGTGTGTCTTCTCGTCGGGTTTTTGGCGGTCGTCGTCGGCGATGCCGCCTCTCGCTCTTCTCTCAGGCCACCACATAACAGCGAACCGGACCATACCCAGATATAGTATAAATTTCATAGAAACTGACCAGCTCATCATCATTTGTGCTTTGAACTTCTTAAAGACGAAATTGCTCTGATCGCTACCGATTGAGAGATATTTTTGTAAAGTGAACAAATAAACCCGAAACAAATTAACAATAAAAATGGTAAATGATCCTTTATAAAGGAATCGAACAAAAAGATCAACAAAAAGTGCTCGTGCAGAACTGTAATAAAAATCAACAAAAATATAAAAAAAATAATAGAGACAAGAACCTAAAAAAAAGTGCGAGCTCTGACAGGCTCAAGTGGCACTAAAAATAAAGTTTCTACAACCATCGACCACAAAAAAGTGTTGGCAAATACTTCATTAGTTTTTTTCTGTTTTGTTTGGTTTTTTTTTTTTTTTGGCAGCAATTTTTTATGTTTGTTGCCTTGTACCTTTTGGGTTTTGCCGTTGGCGCTCAGTTGCCGGATTCTGCCACACAGGGCCCAAATCCCCAGGATATAGCCACACCAGAACCGGAATATATTGATATTGAAGAGCCAGCGCCAGTTGCCCGTGCTCCAGCAACCGCCCACATTCCAGTTGCAGCTTCAGCCCCCGTACCTATCGCCCGCCCAGTTGTGGCGCGTCCTGTGGCTCGTCCTGTTGCTGTCACCCATCAACAATTTGTCCAGCCACAGCCCATCCAGCAGCCCATTCAGCAGCTTGTGCAGCGTGCGCAATACTTGCCTCCCCAGGTTGGCCCCCAATTGGTGCAACAGCAACTGCCTGGCCATGCGTTCAGCAGCAAGAGCGGCTATCAGTACCGTCGTCCAGTCTATGTAAGACGATTCTACCGTCTGCGTCGCTATTGAGAAAAATACAAACAATGTCAAGGGCGACTTTTACCACTTAAATTTGTCTAACCTTATTTAATATATGTTTTATTCTATATTATTTTCCACATACACACACATATTTTGCCGTTTTTTTTATTTACTTTACCCAAACATATTTTCTCTTCCCATACCTTGTTCCCGTTCCCGTTCCTGTTTCCGTTTCTGGTCCCCGCTTTCAACTCTATCCGCATCACCAACACAACCACAACCACCTGCACCACCTATCCCAACTTTACTTGGAACTGTAACTAGCATTAACCAAGCACATAAAACCACATAAACCACTCAACTACCAATCCAATCAATTTCGATCTATACTCTGTCGATCCTACTTATAACTAAAATCCTAAACAAAGTCGTTTCCCACACTATATGCGAACGAAGAAGAGCCAAAAAAGAATAAACGAAAGAAAAACAAAACATAACAGCAAAGTACAAAGAGACAAATGATGTTCTATGAGCGTAAAACAATTAAAAATATTTAGTTAATTGTTGATTTGCAAAAAAGTAAAGTAAATAAATAAAAGTAAATTATTTGTAAACGAAAAAAAAGCATCTATATATCCATCTATAAACCTATCTACTGTTCGTCTGGTATTTTGAATATTTCATTCATTGAGCCAAGGTCTTTAGGGGGGTCTTATTTCATCACAATAATAATAATCATATTCACAGCCCATCAAAGTACAATAAATGTGTCGAAATTGTATGAGATTCGTTCTCATTTTTTCATCTTGTACCTGACTGGAATGGCATTAATCACGAACTGGCCCGAAGACGAACAGTTACTCACATAACTCGGCGCCTACCACCTGCTCAAATCGAAATCAAATTTATACCTAGAGGTCAAATTTAGAGAAATGAGTAGGCTTGGTAATCATGACGATAACCATCAAATTGTTCAACCTTTATCAAATGTTATTAACAGCTTTATGCAGCTAATGTAATTCAAGGAGAATAATTATGGAATTCCAGATACATTTTTATAGATGGTTTCAGATGATAAAGTGTTTTTATACCCTTGCAGAGGGTATTATAAAATTGGTCAGATGTTTGTAACGCAGACAAGGGATCGTTTTCGACCCCATAAAGTATATATATTCTTGATCAGCAAGATAAGACGAGTTGATATAGCCATGTCCGTCTGTCCGTCTGGTGCTGCGCAAACTAGTCCCACAGTTTTAGAGCTATGGCATTCAAACTTCTATACAGCCGCTCACACATCTGCGATTTTGAATAAGATCGGACAACTATATCATATAGCTGCCATACAAATACAAACGTTAAATGCGAATAACTTCTCTATTTTTTTTTAACAATCTTATCCAAACTGATTACGTACATAAATAAAAAGGGATTACATTATATGCGTGAATTTCGAAACAATCGGATAAACATAACGCCTGATTTCGACGATATAAAATTTGCACAAAATAGGCACAAAATTTTTTTTAGGAAATAAAATGTAATGGTCAAGGGCTGCAAGGGTATACAAACTTCGGCATAGCCGAAGTTAGCTTCTTTGATATTTAAAACTTAATGCAATCATCGAGATGGCTCGACTTTTGTGCTTGTGTGCGCAGAGTTATGGGAGTAAGTGTGGTATGGTATCTAATTGCGTACTTCCATTTGCATACGGAAGCTTTAGATAGAGATTCTTCATAGCACTGAGGCAAACTTGCGTGGCTTATTATTATATGATTTCTTGTGATTGTGATAGTGATTTTCAACAAATTGGATAAAATTATTTATGCAAATTTCTGCATGAGTCGTTTCTTGACGGGTCGTAAACCACAACTAGCAAACGTATAAGTCTACAAAAAAGAATACTTTAAAAATACATTAAATAAACCGGTTGGCATAAGTTTGGGGAAATGCTTCTGCTTCTAAATTAAAAACAAAGTGTAAACAAATCTGATTTAAAAGCCATCACTATTCCAATTTGGTTAGTTGCCTAGTCCGGGTGGTCGATCAGGTGCGAGAGAGATGTTTAATGAACATTTGATTAATTGATAAATTGATAGCTGCCTTTGTATTATTGATTTGCAGCGTTTCAGGGGCAATCATCCATATAGTACGACAAACTGGGTCTTTCGTTGCGGCTGCAACACTTCCTGATTACCGCTCGACAAGGGGCAATTATTGTATTGACCCTGGCCATATATTGGATTATTAATCAAGAAGCAACAAAATGTTACATCGACAGGAATATGTTGATGTGTTGATTATGACAAATTATGCTTTGATAATTGTTTGGCTTTGGCTTTAATTTGATTTTAAATGGGTTTAATTGTTAATCGAACTTGGACAAAACTCTTTTTGTAAGCGGTTTTTGGTATCCCATTTTCTGATCAGGCAGCTAGCCTTAAAGTTCGGTAAATAATTTTTAGGTTTTTATGTTTTTTGAATGGGCCGTTTATATAAAACCCATTGAAAATAGTCCGAGAATAAAATTCAAACTGTTATACATACAGTTTCTAATACAGCTTTTATTTGGCATAGTTTTGAGCGTTTTTTAATATTGCCTAAAAGCCGACACAAATTATGCTTTGATAATTGTTTGGCTTTGGCTTTAATTTGATTTTAAATGGGTTTAATTGTTGATGGAACTTGGACAAAACTCTTTTTGTAAGCGGTTTTTGGTATCACATTTTCTGATCAGGCAGCTAGCCTTAAAGTTCGGTAAATCATTTTTAGGTTTTTATGTTTTTTGAATGGGCCGTTTGAATAAAACCCATTAAAAAAAGTCCGAGAATAAAATTCAAACTGTTATACATACAGTTTCTAATACAGCTTTTTTTTGGCATAGTTTTGGGCGTCACAAATTGTAAATGCGTTTGTCAAAGGAACACAGCTAATAAGTTTGCTTTGGATTCCTCGAAATTAGGCTACGTCTTATACAAAATTCAAGCGATCTCGCTCGAAAAGGTATATTAAAATATCTTATGAGCTTGCAAATTATGTTCAAAATTAAAATATGTATAGGGGAGCAGCAGAAAAAAAGGTGGCTAAATAAGTCATTCTGTTTTTTTGTGGATTCCGATTCTTAGAAAAAGTAATTAAGTGAAGGGATTGCAAATCATAAAGAATTTTACGCAAAAAAGTATATCATCTCGGGAATGTGCTTTGCTGTTTGTCCAATAGCATCAAAATTTAAATCTTTAAGCTAAGTGATTTGTTTCTTGTTCTATTCAATATCAGGCATGAAACTAGGAAACAAATTTTATTATTTTGTTTTGTTTTTTTTCTTTCGCGTGTGTTAGAAGCTAAGCTCATCAGAAACTAGCTATACTGCCTGGGGTCAGTTTAACTTACAAATACTCGCACATAAAGATAGATACTTTCGAAAAGCAAATACCGATGGGAAATTAATTTATGGAAATGTTTTATTAAACGTTAAGCTACTATAAACAACAAAAGCAGAAGCAACCGTTGCTGAGTAAATCATTTGAAGCATTTAAAACAAATAAACGTAATAATCTAATTAATTTGCATATCGATAACAAATTTGAACTCGAAATTGGATGACGATGAAGTTATTTTGGTTGTGATACGGCCGGTAGAACTAGTTCTCCATAGAGTCATTCCATTTGCATAAAACCAATTCACTTGTGACAGCAAACAAAAATGGAAAATGAAACAGAAACACAATTCACTCAAAACTCTCTGGATATTCGTTATTGATTTCCTGTTTGCATTAATTTCACTTTCGGGAAGTTGGCGGGGGCGATAGCAGAACAGCGGATGATGATCCATGGCATCTTCACACCTCACCACTTCCAAAAAACAATGGGCACCTTTTGTTTATAATCGATTCGTATTTGTCATAAATCAAAGCCATTCGAGCCGTAAACTTGGCTTTTAAATATGAGCTTAAATCGTTTTGGGTATTAGATTCAATTACTCATTGGATCCATGGCCAATAAATCAAATGTGGAACTTGCCAATTTAATTTTTTTTTTTTTATTATATTATATAGGCATAACTGAGATGAAACAAGATCTGAATTGGTCGTCTACGAGGGCACTAACGTTTACACTTCTTAACGAGACAAAGAGACAGAGAGGTGTGATTCCAAGGTTGATGACAGTATCTCTCGAGTTTGTCAAGAGACAACATTTAGTTTCTTTCGATTGCTTTTTATCGCTCTTAATTGCGTTCTTAAAGTGAACTTTTATTGTGGGCATGAATGAAACTGAAACTGGCTTTGGATGTATATTTAGATTCATTGTATGCAAACGTAATTATGTTGTCATGGCACTTGAGCTGAGTCAAATAGTGGTCGTGGTCATACTTCTAATAGGATTTTCCCGACGGATAAGTTTAAGTTCAGAGCAGGATGTGCGTCTTTTTGGCTAAGCTCAATTTATTTTTAGTGCAGTTAACAAATAAATAACTTCAAAACATCGATAAGTATATACACACATGATATATAGTAGTGACGGCAAACATTAGGATGTAGAATAAAAAAAATGGCTAAATTTTTAGAAAAGGAAGGGCTTGGCGGGGGCATCATAGTGATAGCCGTCATCAACACTGCGTTGTGGCTCTTGTGGCGGCAAGTAGGTGTTCGAGGGTTCATCAAGAGGAGCAGCATACGAAGGGATGGGGATCTTGAAAGTGGGCACTTGTGCGGGGGGCAGGTACTCCGCTTTGGGTTGAGGTGGAGGCGGCAAATATGCTGGTTTGGGAGTCTCGATCTTGACGATGGGTGCCACTGGTCTTACTGTGGGCAGGGGTACGACAACTGATACTGGAGCGGGCACTGGTGGCAAGTAGGCCGTCTTTGGCTTTGGCGGAAGAGCTGGCTTTACAGTCTGGGGCGGCAAGTAGACTGGAGGTGGCAGGGTGACTGCTCTTACAGGTGGTACGTAAACGGCAGTTGGTGCGGGTGGTGTCACAGGTGGCAAATATTCTGGGCCAGGTGTGGGTAAATCGAAGGGTATACTGGGTGGATCATAGTTATAGCCCGGATGCTCCTCATGATGATGGTGATGATCGTGATCGTAGCCAAATAGATGCGATACATCGCCGGCTGCCAGAGCCAAGCTGCACACTACTACAAACAGGAGTTTCTGCAAGGGAGAGAGAGAGAGAGGGGCTACAATCGATTGCTGATAATTGGGAGTAAGGATTTACTAACCATTTTCACTAACGTTCTCGCTTCGTCGATCGGCTTCAATGAAATGATATAGTTTCCGGCAAGTGCTTCTTTATTTATACGTGCCAGAATCAAGTTGGATCTCGAGCCAGTTCACCGCTATAAAGCGGTCGTCGCGTAGCCGTCAACGCCGACGCTAGCTGTCAGTTAAGCGGCATTTAGTAGTTATTTCACCTCTCGGATTTCTATTAAAAGAAGAAAAAAATCTCTTAATTCGAATCATCTTGTGCGTTGGCTTTTGTTTTTACTGTCAAAGTGGAATAGAATGGAATGGGGAGAATTCACTTTTATGGACGTTTTATGCATAGATTTGAAACACTTTTTGGCAATGTGCTGAACTGAACTATCAATTAATTAAGGCTTGGTTGGCTTAGGCATGGCCATGGCCAAAACGATATGCCTACGAGTAAAATAAAAATAGTACATTGCATATTTAAAGGAATTGCTTACTCATAGGCGGAAGTTAAATCGCTTAAAGCTTAAAGAATATAGACAGACACCACAATGTGTTGTGCAATTCCTTGTTTTATCAATTTAATCCTTTAGTATCCTGTAAATTCTAGATTGATTGGTCGCCTCGTAGAATGTATTGAAAAGTTATAGCAATTTTATTGTCGTCTTCATTAAATATTTGAACATCGTTGACAGCTTTGCGAATTATAAATAAATCTCCGTTGGATTACCGGTTTTTTTTTTGTTTTGTTTTTTGCAGTAAACCTTAAAACGGTTCCGGTTACTCTTCACTCAATGCTGCTCATTATTCTACTCCAAATTGTTCTTAGAGTTTCAAAAAGGTCAAGTTTCCATTTGACGACATGAAGGATTCTTAATTTATGATCGCCCAAATTCGGTTGATTTAAATGTAAAGTGTGAAAGAACTCTCTTGTCTGACTATTGGCGATCTCTGAGTTCAAGGAATGGAAAAAGTATGATTGAGTTTAAATTTGTGATCCTGCTTCAGAGTTTACTCTGATCTCGGCCCTACCGAACATTTCCACAGATTCGGATAGCATTGAAAGAGGTCAACCCGGTTGCGATCATCATGTAGATCTCAGCTGGCGGCTGCAATTGGCAATTAACGATTAAGTTCGATTCTGTAACAGACACCCAACACAAAATACACAACACATAACAACGGTTCGATTTCGGCTAAAGCCTATAGATAGATGTATAGATCATTATTCATTCGTAAAGACCATAATTATGCGTCTCGAATTGCCAGACGCTGCAGGTGATGATGGGTCTAAAAGGTGCAGCGCGTGCGTTAGCTACTTTGGTTGATTGGCCGCTTTTTGGTTCGGTTTATTGTTTTGGTCTTGAAGGTCAGTTCGAACTACCGATCGATCGATCGATGAATCGACCGATTCCCGACCCTTTTTGTTTTCTATTTTTTCCAAATGTTAATAGTTTATGCCTCTGGCTGAGATGGCATTAATTGATTTGACTTTGACAATGACGAAAGTCCATTGATGAAATTTTCAAGTTTTAAATTTCTTTTTCGTTTTCTTTTTGGTTTTAAAAATAATTTTTTATTTGAAAAAAAAAAAAAAAAAACAAACCTAAACTAATATGCAGCTACTTGATGAGGATTTCTTTCGTGGTTTTCTTCTGGTGGATGTGGGTGTGGCGGCTTAGAGCTTGAAGCGCCTGAATGGCTGCTTGTAATGGTAGCCATGATCATGATGTTCATGATGGGAATGCTCCACGGGCAGCGAGCTGGGAGCAGGATCCAGAGGAAGAGCATATGATGGAATGGGAATATGGAAGTGTGGGTCTGGTGGGGCTAGACTGGATTCAGGTGGCAAATACTGGACTTCCGGCTTGGATGGGGGCAAATAATTCGCCTTAGGAGCTGGTGGTGGCGGCGGGGGTGGCAAAATGGGCTGTGTCTTGGGAGGCAAATACTTTGGTGCAGGCTGGGGCGGCAAATACTTGGGTGCTGGCTGAGGAGGTAAGTACTTCACTTCCGGTTGAGAAGGAGGCAAATAATTGGCCCTTGGAGTGGGTGGGGGTGGTGGTGGCGGCAAACTAGGTGGAATCTTGGGGGGTAGATATTTGGTTACTGGTGGCTCTGCTGGCAGGTACTTCACTTCCGGCTTTGATGGTGTCAAGTAGCTCGCCTTCGGAACTAAGGGGGGTGGGGGTGGTGGGGGCAGCGACACCTTGGGTGGCAGGTACTTCTTGCGAGGCTTCTCTGCTGGCAAATAGGTGGCCTTGGGAGTACCATAACTGTATCCACTGGGAACACCATGATGGTGATGCTGAAGAGGTTCCGGACTGTAGTGCAAATCGATGTGAAGATCGTGGTGGTCATGGTGATCATGCGATGAGTGAGGGTCAAAATGATCATGGTGATCATGATGGTCGTGGTGATCATGGTGATCATGATGGTCGTGGTGATCATGGTGATCATGATGGTCGTGGTGATCATGGTGATGTGGATAACCTCCATCTAAGCCAAAGTCATGCAGTAAATGGGATACATCGGCACGAGCACTTACGCTCAGGCCTAATAGGGCTATTAGGATCACTAAAGGTTTCTAGGATAACACACAACAAACAAAATTATGTAAATTAAAGCGTTTTAAATACATTTGGCGGATGATCCTCTTTACCATCTTGGCTGATCGATGCTGCTGCTGCTTGCTGACAACTTGAAATAGTGCCCATCTGCCCAGAGTTTTTGTCTTTTATACATGAACTCGAACTTGCATTTCCATTGGTTTTCGATGGGAAGCAATCAATATTATCTTTCTGGCTGTTTTTTTTTTTGCCTTTTGAGACAAAGGCCAGGTATAATTTGGCTGCCCTCTCGTTTTCTTGTGTGTGTGTTTTTCTTCACACTTTTCTTCAACAATTATCGGCATGTGTGCTTCTTTGTATCGCTGTTTTCACATTTTGATGACTGCACGTTAGAGCCAAATTGCTAATGAATATGCATTCGATGAGATAAAAACAGACAATTGGCGGTGATTGACTTGAATTTGGATCAACTATTGGTTAACAAACAAAAAAAAAGTGATTTATTTTACATGAATTAACTACGAGACATATACATATACATATATAGATTACATAAACCTATCTACGAGATAAAAGCCAACAAAAGTCCGGGTCAACAGTCACAGGTGGGAAGTAGGGAGAGGAAAGCTTCTCTAGAATAAGAAAGCCATGGCTGGAGCTTCATAGTGGTATCCATGATCCACTTCCCCTTTGGGTTCTTCGACAACAATAGGTTCCAAAGGAGGCAAATAAGTGGGCACTGGTGGCAGATAAGTGGGAGCTGGCGTTGGAGCAGGTGTTGTTGTTGTGGTTGATGTTGTTGGTGGTGGAAGTGTTGGAGGTGGCAGATATGTTGGCACTGGCTTGGGTGCTGGCGTGGTTGTCGTTGTCGTGGTGGTTGTTGCTCTTGTTGTCGGCAGAGGGGGCAGATAAGTAGGCACTGGTTTCGGGGGTGGTGGAGGCAGGTATGTTGGCGCTGGTGTTGGTGCCTCTGTAGTGGTGCTGCTTGCTATCACAAACGGCACCTGGGGCTTGGGGTAATCGTAACCATATCCATGCTCCGCATGCTCGTCGCTCAGGAAATCATCCACCAACAAGTGTGAGACATCGGCTGAAGACAGAGCCACTAGGCAAGCGATGATCAGTATAAGGAATCTCTGCAATCGATTCAAAATTAGCTAAAGTTTTAAGTAGTTTTCCCAAAGGCAACTTACCATGGTTTCTGCTGTCTCTCTTTTGTGTGAAGTGCTGTTATATGTTACACCTTGAGGTCTTGATTCGTAAATGATTGCTCAACTCGATGGGCACCTGTTTATTTATAGTCAAAATTCTAAAACAGTTCGTCTGAACGAACTGGACGAATGTCCATGGCTTAAAAGGCCAATAATTATTATTATTTAAATCGATACGAAACGATCACCTCTCACAGACACAGTTCAGTTATGTTCGGTTCGCCAGTTATGGCATTCTTTCTTTGTGTCTCGATTTGACTATTGATTTGTTTGCATGCATTATTAGCGCCTCCAATCGGAGACCAGCAGCGTCGCATTGTTTCTCCTATACCCTAACTAATGCGAAGGGCATATCGTTGATGCACACAATGAAAATACGAGGAGTGAGCATTTACTTCCCTCACACATCATGCCCACGAAAAGGAGTAAACTAAGACAAGTATGTATCTGTATCCTAAAGATGGGGAAACCTCAAGAATATGGGAGAGAGAGTACTTGCTGCTTCTGAATTTTGAAATTAAGTTGCTAATGAAATTTAATGATTTCCAAACACAAAATGTTCTGTTAATCAGTATGGAGAGTATTAAAAACGTCGGCATTTTTTATTGAGACCCCGATTACTGTTAAGGTTTTTACGAACATCTACCCCAGCGCATTTTCATCAAAGGCGTCACTTAGCACGCAACACTCTATAGTTTAGTTTCAGTTTCTTGCGGTTATTGTGTCAAATGCTTCCGATGTATACATGAAAATGATATTCATATTTTGGTTCCGCAGCAACAGAAGTGCTGTAAGCGCTCCCCGCGCTGCTATCATAAATCATTTTGACTTCATTTATAATAATTACGAAGAGCGCGCGCGAACTCATGAAGTTTGATGTCTGGTTGCTGTTCGGTGAGTGGTCAGTTTCAGTCAGTTTCATGGCCCCCGTAATAATCGACTAACAATAAAGTTGTCGCTGTCGTTTTTTTGTTTTTCTTTAATTTTATACCATGCATCCATAGGATGAAATGGTATATTAAAGTCGCCAAAATGTATGTAACACAGGCAGAAGGAAGCTTTTCCGACCCTATAAAGTATATATATTCTTGAACAGCATGAGAAGGGAAATTGATATAGCCATGTCCGTCCGTCCGTAGGAGTGCAGAGATCTCAGCAACTATAAATGATAGAGCTACTAAATTTAGAATGTGGACTCGTGTTGTATAGACGTTGACCAAGTTTTTTTTTTTGCCACGCCCCCTTCCGCCTCCGGAATTTAATAAAAAGTGATTTTCTCCCGTAACATTTATCGTATCGTAATTTAATTTGGCACACTCATAGATCTTATTACCATCTATCATTCCACCAAATTTTTTTTGCGACGCCCCCTTCCGCCTCCGGAATTAAAAAAAATAAAGTAAGTAAGTCGCCGGGCTGACTTGGATATACCATGCATTAGGTGAAGAGATGTATATTAAATTTCTTTTAAATGCTATCTCGCTCACTCTTATGTGGAAACGAGCACTTTAGCACCCCCCGACCTAATCGGTGATTTCCAGCATATGCTATCTCGCTCTTTTTTGCGTGCATCTGCCTTGCACCGCTATGGGTGAAAAACGTTTCTATGTATAACTCGGCCATTTTTATTCCGATTCTTGTGATATTTGGTGTATTAGTATTAGTGTGTATTAGTGTGCTAAATTTAATTTCGATACGATAAATATTTCGGGTGAAATTTCGGGGGCGGAAGGGGGCGTGGCAAAAATTTGAAACAAACTTGGTCTGCGTGCATACTGCACGCATCTAATGTCCAAATCCAATAGCTCTATCTTTTATAGTTCCCGAGATATGGAGGCTCAAAATATTGTTTTTCAAATAGCGGGGGCGGAAGGGGGCGGGGCGAAACAAAAATTAACTCGATCTGCCTGCAGAGCAAACGGGTCTACATGCCAAGTTTGGTAGCTCTAGCTCTTATAGTCTCCGAGATCTCGATGATCCTACAGACGGACAGATGGACATGTCTCAATCGACTCGGCTATTGATACTAATCAAGAATATATATACTTTGTAGGGTCGGAAAAGCTTCCTTCTCCCTGTTACATACATTTTGGCGACTTTAATATACCATTTCATTCTATGAATGCATGGTATAAAAATGATTTTCTCCCGCAATATTTATCGTATCGGAATTTAATTTGGGACACTTATACATGTTATGATGGTATATCCAAGTCGGCCCGGCGAGTTACTTACTTTATTTTTTTGTGTGTTTGTGGGGGCATCTTTAAGCCTCCCTTCAGCAAGAATGACATTAAGCTTGCGGAAGCAGTATGTGAATACTTATGCTCGACTTACGCCAACGCTGCAACTCTAGGTTGAGAACTGAAATTGGATCGCTCGAAGTCCAAGCCAAGATAAATTAATCCTGGCTTAAACATACAACTAATTAGTTTGATTAGCAGTCACGGCAACAAGTGACTATTCCTCAGCGTAAGATCAACTATCACTTTTCGTTGTCTTGTTTAGCTCGGTTTTTGTTTCTGAGGCATCTTTAATTCTCTTGGGTTAGCTAATTTATGCGGGTTGTTGAACTGCCCCATTTGATCGATTGTCAAATCAATTAGAAATTGATGGCAGCTGCTCGCAATTCGCCACTTTTTGCTTAATTTATGTACGAATTATGAAAACGATGGGCAACTGCCAATTTAAAAGGCTCTAAACTAAAACATAGTAAACAATATTGCCATCTTTATATCTAAACCTAAACCAGTTGGCTAATGAAATCGAGATTGAAAGATGTATACATAGCTACACAGAGAGAAATCAAGAGCAAATTCACTTACATATAAATATAGATGTAGAAATTTATACATAGAGAACAAAATCACACCATGGGTCCCTTCGCAGTGCGATTTAATACATTAGGAACTTAGGTTTCGTTTAATAATCATAAATATTGTGGTCGATTTTTAAAATATGCAGCAAGAAGTCATCTTTTGTTTCGTTATGTGTGTAGGTCAATAGCTTCTTTGTGAAAGGTAATATTTGAGTTATTTCAATGCTGTTTTTATTAGGATTACAAAACTTTGGTACAACAAAGCAAAAAAAAAATACAGATTTAAACTCGACATTGATCTTAGCTTTTAAAACGTTTGATGGGCACTTGGTATTTATACCCATGGATGCTGCTGCTGCTCGATTTAGGTTTCGATTCAGAGGCTCTGTAAACAATTATTTCGTCGGGCTCGGCGTTTCCAAGTTCTGCATCTGAAGGCGCCACTGGTATGGCATCTTGGGGGAACTCTTCGCCTGTGGGAAACTCGTTATTTACCTCCAATTCCAGTTCACTGACCTTGGGCACATCATAGACAAAACCATTGCCGGAACGTACCAGCTGAGAGACATCCGACTGGACGCCATGCAGACATATGACTGCCATTGTGGCACAAAGTATTATATTCAGCAACTGCTTAAAGAAAATTAAAAGAACATTTGCCACAAGTTACAAGTCAATATATATAAATAGCCATTAAATAATATGGTTTACCATTGTTTTTTTTTTCTTTGCTAGAATTGGTTATGCTTAGTGCTTTCAGCTTGAGTAACGCGAACGAATGCAAGCGGCGGCATTAAGACTCAAACTATTTATACTTCTATATGTGTGTATGTGCTTTGGCCCCAGTATTTTTGACTCAATTTATTAATTGCGACGAGACGATGACTCTGCCATTAACAGAAACAACAGCCCTAGAAAAATAAACAGCTACAGCTATATACGTTGGAAGGGGAGTTTGTAGATTTGAGATTGAAGTTCGAAGATCTGAGATTCATATGGAGATTGAGATGGAGATGGAAATGTTCGAACACTCCAAAACACCATCTCCATAACCATAGACTTATGTCAGCCTCATTGCCAAGGCCAAGACTTGTTTTGTGGGGTCAAGTGTCAGTTTCAGTTCAGATTCAGTCAGCGGATTTGTTTACAGCTTTGGCTTTTGTCTTTCATTAGATATGCTTCAATATTAATGATTCTATATAAAAATGCGTTAGATGACTTGTCGACTGTCGACAGTCAGTCGAGCGCTTTAGTTAATGAATTAAGCAGTTTGTATCGAATCTTTATCTAAATATTTCCCTATAGTTCCGTTTCATTATAATTATTGTTTGCCTTCACATGATAGTTTAATGACTTCAATTGCAGTTAGTTAACAGCACATTCTTTTGTTAATGCAACGCTCTTTAACTCGATCTCCACTGCCTTTAAAATAGCCAATCTGCGACAGTTTGCCCATCAATTTATAGGCAGCCGAAAGGTTTCAATATTTGTCGGTCCATCTCTTTGTATATGTTAGGTTTGGTTAACTGCTGTCTCTATGTTTTATTTATTCACAAAATAAAGAAACTTGACCCACTTGGCAATGCAAATGTTTGTTAAATATACGCAAAATTTGGCTTAATTTTAAATTCATAGAACTATGCACATAATACACTTAGCAAAATTACGGTAAAATCGAGTTATGAAGTACTTGGATAATCGAACAAATCAGTTATATGTATATATACGTATATACAAATACATATATATTTTTCCATGAAAGCCATGAAATAGGCCATACTTATTAAATGTACCAATCAACTGCATGCTTATAGGCTTTATGTGGCTATTACAAATATATTGCCAATAAATAGGCAAGGGAATTTTGAATATTTTTAGATAGTATACTTTCAACCTCTTGATAATGGTAATCTTTTGTATAGTTAATGCCCAAGTTATGAAGCAAGAAATATAAAGAATTGAAGTATCGAATTTGAAGTTCAATTTGTTAAAGATTTTCACAGGAATTCTAGTGTCATTTAAATGTGGTGTGAAAATATGCTGCATACTTATAGGCTTTAAGTGGCTACTTGTAAGGCAGTAGCTCGCATTAGTAGTGGGACTAGTAGATCATCGGGCCAGATTCACTTTTTTTTTTTTTTTTTTTTTTGGCATAAACTCTAAAAATTGAGTAATGCATATTTAAAATTTAACTCAATATTTTGAAAGGCAATACATTGAAGACATCGAATCAATAAAAGAAAGAATTTTAGTGACAGCGCTGCATTTTTGACGCGCTTCGAAAGTTACATGTTTGATCAACTGTTTGTTTCGACAAAATTGGCTGGAATTTTAACTCAACTTTGCGCTTGTCTTGTGGTAGCACCGTTTATCTAAATCTTTGCCAGCAAAATGGTAAATAAAGTTCAAGGTATGTCGAATATATTGTTATTACATGATTTTGAATTGTACCTTCGGTGTTGCAGTTATGGTTTGTCTTTGTAACGTCTTATTTTAGAAAGAATCTAACCGAAGTGTTTGTGTATTGTAGAGTGAAAAAGCAATTTCTGCCAAGTTGTGCCAAAAAGTAATTATGCAAATGATTACTCTAGATGGTGCTTTTAAACATGTTATTAACAGTTTTTGCCCAATTCTTCGTATTTTGTAATGTAAGGCAAGCTTAAAGTAAGGCATTCTGTCGTAATAGATGCTTAAATTAATAAAATTATAAATCAAGAGGACCTATTTGAATTGATTATTGACGGATTGCATTTAAATGATGTATAAACTAATTTAAAAACTGAAATCAACAAGAAAATAAGGAATTTATACCTTAATTGTGCAAGAAATCTACATAAATGTAATCCGCACAACTAAGATATTTAAAAGGATGCTATTTTTTCAAGTATTATTTTTGGCGCGGGGAGAAACAAGGATGAACATATACAGGACGTCTTAAATGATCAAATTATAATCATCGCGACTATCTTGGGGATCAAAATAGTTCTCGAACTACTGGATACAAAGCCTAAAAGTATGCAAAATGGCCAAATTCTATAGTTTTGATCGAATCGTAGTAAAAACATGATCAAATTGCAAAAAAAAAACCAAATTCTAATTTAGTCCTTCTAAAGTTCCTGCAAAATTTCAGTTCTCTAGCATTAAAACTGTAGTTTAAAAAAATAAAGTAAGTAAGTCGCCGGGCCGACTTGGATATACCATGCATTAGGTGAAGAGATATATATTAAATTTCTTTCAAATGCTATCTCTCTTTTGTGGAAACGAGCACTTTAGCGCCCCCCGACCAAATCGGTGATTTCCAGCATATGCTATCTCGCTCTTTTTTGCGTGCATCTGCCTTGCACCGCTATGGGTGAAAAATGTTTCTATGTATAACTCGGCCATTTTTATTCCGATTTTTGTGATATTTGGTGGAATGATAGATATACGTGACATGTATTAGTGTGCCAAATTAAATTACGATACGATAAATACTTCGGCTGAATTTTTCGAATTTCTGCACACTGTGCACACTGCACGCATCTAATGTCCAAATCCGAAAGCTCTATCTTTTATAGTTCCCGAGATATGGAGGCTCAAAATATTGTTTTTCAAATAGCGGGGGCGGAAGGGGGCGGGGCGAAAAAAAAAATAAACTCGATCTGCCTGCAGAGCAAACGGGTCTACATGCCAAGTTTGGTAGCTCTAGCTCTTATAGTCTCCGAGATCTCGATGATCCTACAGACGGACAGACAGACGGACATGTCTCAATCGACTCGGCTATTGATACTGATCAAGAATATATATACTTTATAGGGTCGGAAATGCTTCCTTCTCCCTGTTACATACATTTTGGCGACTTTAATATACCATTTCATTCTACGAATGCATGGTATAAAAAGAAGTGATTCTGGCCCATAGTGCCATATAAATTATTTCATACATCTTTTTGTATGCAGCCCCATAAGAAAGAACCATCCATAGTATCGTGTATCGCCTCTATAATAGCTCTGTGTTTTTTAATTCAATACATAAACTGTGACATAGGCATAAACCCAAAGAAACGAGGAAGTTTTTCATAGTTTTGGTTTTTTGGGCACACGATGTTTTTTATTCCCATACGGTAAAACGTACTTTGATATACAGAGAAACGTTTGTAATTAACGATTATGTAATTTTGATTAAAGAAGACAGTGTTTATTATTCGATATCATGATTTTATTTCATTGGCGTATTCGGTGATGTTGAATCATCGAGTACACTTTAATTTGTTGCGCAAAAAAAAAAGAAGGAAACTAATACTAGAAGAACATCCTTTGACTTTTATTTACAAGAAGCGTTTACAGCTTAATATTCGAACGATGGCTGGGGATCGTTGGGGTAGCTGTAACCTTGATGGGCAACAACAATGTTAGAGGGTTCCGGATGGTAGACTACTGGTGGTGGTGGTGGTGGGGGTGGGGTGTAGACAACCTTCTTAACTGGTGGTGGTGGTGGTGGGGGTGGAGTGTAGACTACTTTCTTGGGGGGCAGATATTCGGGAACTGGTTTTGGTGGGGGTGGTGGAGGAGGAGTGTAGACGACCTTCTTAACTGGTGGTGGTGGTGGTGGGGGTGGAGTGTAGACTACTTTCTTGGGGGGCAGATATTCAGGAACTGGTTTTGGTGGGGGTGGTGGAGGAGGAGTGTAGACAACCTTCTTAACTGGTGGTGGTGGTGGTGGGGGTGGAGTGTAGACTACTTTCTTGGGAGGCAGATATTCGGGAACTGGTTTTGGTGGGGGTGGTGGAGGTGGTGTGTAGACGACCTTCTTAACTGGTGGTGGTGGTGGTGGGGGAGGGACGTGCTTGGTTGGTGGAGGCAAATATTCAATATTAGGTTTCGTGGGTGGGGGTGGTGGTGGTGCAGGTGTCTTTACCACAGTTTCGAATTTCACCGAAGGCTCGGCGTAATGGTAACCGTCATCCTTCAAGGTACCAGCTGGTGGTGGTGGTGGGGGTGGAGTGTAGACAACCTTCTTGACCACTGGCGGTGGTGGTGGTGGGGGTGGCGTGTAGACAACCTTCTTGACCACTGGCGGTGGTGGAGGGGGTGGGGTATAGATCACTTGTGGCACACTGTGCTGGGGCACATATGGCACATCGATCACCACAGGATGAGCTGGGGGACCATAGTGATAGCCATCCTCTTGAAGGTTGTTGCTATGCGAAAAGAGATGCGAAACATCGGCGCTGGCCACTGCCACCAGGGCGAGAACGATGAAGTATTTCTGCAAGAGTGCAAATCATAAGAAGATATAGATTTAGTTTTTTCGTAGTCCAATTTCTAACATCGCTTAGATCGATTGTTTCACGTATAATTCACGGTCACGGTGTCTGCTTATCCTTAATTATGCACACGTCTCTTACCATTTTTGCTCAGCTTCAAATCCACACAATGAATGTAGAATTGCGACTGTGCCGAAGCTCTAGACCACGAAATTATTTATAGATCAGCTCGGCGCACCTCAGGATGATCGTGATGATAATGGTCAACATCATCTTCGGCAGAAGCTTCTCGACAGCGACCCGAAAATGCCAACAACAACAATTAAAAACCGTCAAAACGAACCTGCTTGACTGTTTGGCTTTAAAACGTTAACCAGTCAGAACGACACCCATAAAATTATTAAACTCTCTCGCTCCCTTTCTCTCTCTCTCCATCTCTTGTGCCCCCTCGCTGTCCTTCTATATCTAGCCATCTCTCTCGCACTTGCGTTTCGCGTTAAAGATTCCAGGCGTTATACATTTGAACACAATGAAATACGATGACATGAAACAGACGACAAATTTAGAAACTAAATGCAAAAAGCCGTAAATGAGTTTGAGTTAAGTTGAGCAACAGAACGATGGAAGGGGTTGGCGAGGGCCGGGTGATGAGAGGGGTATATCTACGTTTAGTATAAATAGTATAAAAATCATAACTAAAGGCAAAAAACAAAATGCAAAAAAGCAAAAAAGGCAAAATACGTAGACAAAACTTAACGGGCCAACAGTGAGGCACCGCGTGGAGGTCAAGGAGGTAGCGACGGAGGAGGGCCAGGGGGAGGACGAGTTAAATAATAATAAAAAGTTTTAATTTAAATTCAAGAAAAACCGGTGAAGTATGGATGGTTTGGTTTGGTTTTTGGGGAAACGGGATTATGTCCCGCATGCGTAAACAATTTTCGAAATTTTGTTTGTCTTCTTTGGTTGGCCCATCAATTGGTATACAATAAAAATATCGATATACTCGTAAGCACAATTCGGGTCTATATAGCGACAATGGTCCCCCATGTTGCCCGTGCATACATACATGTAGTTTTATGTATGGGCAAACCTTTTTAAATTAGCCTCAGTCTGATCGCTTTTAATAAAAGAAGAGATCAGAACGAAAAGCGCGAAATGGCATAAATTAGTCTGGGTCTTAAAAGAATTCTATTCACTAGTTATGGGAACTGCTTAAGAATGCTTAATTTATAGATACCAAACGAGATTTGCATAATTTGATGCCGCAGCATATACAGATTGTTTTCTTGCGATTTAGAAGTGGCAATTACTCACCTAAATGAAAATTTTTCAAGGTTAGTTACTTTGTTTAACATCTGTAGAGTTTAGTTACCCTTAAAACCAGTTTGCAATGCATTACCATAACTGACCTTTGCCACTTTTCGTGGACCTGGATTCAGACCACGATTACAAATAAGATTCAGGCAGCCTTTCCAAGGTCATCAACTTGCCCAATTTCCTGTTTAATCTCGACCCATTCCCGTTTCCACTCGCTGCTCCCTGGTTTCGGATCTGATAAATGTTTTACTTTTACTTCTAAAATTGATTGATCTTTTGTTCACGAATTGCAAAACTTGCACTATTAATTAGTATTTATTTGCATTTATAATTTCATTTAGAAGTTTTGTGGTTTCGATTATATCATAAGTTGATTTTATTAATATAGATTTCGCTTACTTTCAAATGATGTCAATTAAACCTTTTCAAAGATTATGGAATCAAGACCTGTCGATTGAGCTCATTTGATCGAGTAATTGCTGCTGCAATCAATAAGTAGTCTTAAGATGCTTCTATCCCAGCAAACGTCTCAGTTGGATTAATCGATTTTGCATACTTATACAATTCATATTAAAATCCGACTTAGCTTATCCTTTTGGGTTGGCCTAATCGGTTGGAGCATTGAACTACAGTCAATTTGTTGAGGAATATTTAAGATGCCGATTATGTGGGGCTTTTATACCCTTGCAAAAAGAGTATATTAATTTTGGTCAAAAGTGTGCAACGCATAAAAGGAGGCATCTCCGACCATATAAAGTATATATATTCTTGATCAACATGACAAGACGAGTTGAAATGCGTTTGTCCGTCTGTCTGTCTGGATCAACAGCTTCTCTTTCTAGACCGCCAAAGCTACAGAGCTACAATTTCGCACGAAGTCTTATATATACTGCAGGCATTGTATATCTCGAATTCATCCAGATCGGACGACTATATCATATGGCTCCCATAGGAACCATCGGTCGAAAAAAGAGTTTTAGATCAATAACTTCGTTCTTTTTCATCTGATTGTTATAAAACTTAACATTTGGCAGTTTACTATACATCCAAACGTCCGATCCAAATTTGATCAAGATCGGATTACTATATCATATAGCTCCTATTGAAACAATCGAAAAAAAAATAGTTTTGCTTTTAAAAATTTTTTTTTTTTCTTTTGCGATCATCACCAAATTTGGTGAAGAACATTTGCACATAACAAATTCTAATCTTGCCAAATTTGATATAGCTGTCATACAAACAAATGTAAAAATTGCATGATGCATATCTTCATACATGCATATGTATGCGTGCCGTGCTATAGCGTGTAGATACGGGTTTTTACACAAAAACCCGTTCCATTTTGCGATCTTCATTTAGGGATTGAGTAACGCAAGAACTTGCAAGTGTATACAAACTTCGGCATGGTCGAAGTTAGCCCGGCCTTCTGTTTTTTATACCCTTGCAGAGGGTATTATAAAATTGGTCAGATGTTTGTAACGCAGAGAAGGGATCGTTTCCGACCCCATAAAGTATATATATTCTTGATCAGCAAAAGAAGACGAGTTGATATAGCCATGTCCGTCTGTCTGTCTGGTGCTGCGCAAACTAGTCCCACAGTTTTAGAGCTACGGCATTCAAAGTTCGTATATTTTCTGTACAGCCCCATGCACATCTGCGATTTTGAATAAGATCGGACAACTATATCATATAGCTGCCATACAAATACGAACGTTAAATGCGAATAACTTCTCTATTTTTTAAACAATCTTATCCAAACTGATTACGTACATAAATAAAAAGGGATTACATAATATGCGTGAATTTCAAAACAATGGGATAAACATAACGCCTGATTTCGACGATATAAAATTTGCCTATATATACACACACGCATAAGCACTGCTTATTAAGCAGTGAAGCACATATATGTGTCAAAATTGCGATTGTGTGTGTGTGAATATGAATATCAATCGCTACATTGTCTTGGCACGCTTACTTTTTGGCAATTGGCTGGACCCAGCAACAGAGGTGCGGTGGCTTAGTGGATAGAGGTCTTACGCATGAATAAGTATTTTTTTTAAATTTTTTTTTTTTTATTTAACGAATAGACGCGAGTTCGAATCCCACCAAAGTCGTTGACAAATTTTTTAGTGTATTTGAAATATTTCTTTATTGGATTAACAAACAACAATTTTTTTTACGAAATAAAATGAAATGGTCAAGGGCTGCAAGGGTATACAAACTTCGGCATAGCCGAAGTTAGCTTCTTTCATTTTTTTTTTTTTTTTTGAGTTTTGTACGCAGTTTTTATTTGTGGTTTTATAACTATATGAACTAAATGAAATAAAAGAAGCAACAACAAATGATGAAATCTGGTTTCTTAGAATTTATGATTTTATAATTCTTATGTTTAGCAAGTTGAGGTTCGTTATAGGCGACTGCTACTGATGAGAGTAGTAGAAGTCATTCACTTAACGAACTAATAAAAGTTGCTTAGAGGAAATTCTGTTTCGGCTGTGTCCCTGAATTGCCTTACTCATCTCTCAAGTTATCTCAATTCTTCGTACTTCGATGACAGTTGGAGATCATAGAGCCATTAGCTCGGGCTTCGACTTGATCCACAACAATCAAAAGGCACAGTTATGTCTAACTGTAAGTTTCCGGCATTTAAATGAAGTCTAAAACTGCTATAAAGTTATCTTTGATTACTTCATCTCACACGGCAAGCAAACACGCGCGAAATTTCGTTGCTCGAGTTTAATTAGATGAATTTTGGTTTGGTTTGGTTTATGGCAAATGGCATAAAACTGTTTGAAACGAGTTTCGAGCGTACCAACATACATATAATCGTTAACTGTATATATACATATAGGTGATTTATAGGGCGTGCCATCATCATATAACTATAAATACCTCATCGCAGGACCCTGAATATCTCCATACATGTATACATATATAGTGGAACTATATCCCGACCACTTCTCATATCTTCAACCGGTTCTATTAGCTAATTTTTGGGGGAATGTATTGAGAATTTAGTGTTAATAAATTTCATATTAGGCATAATTAAGAACAAGTTTTGTTCTTAAATATTGTATTCTTAATCAAAAAATGTTGAAGAATATGCATTCTAAAATTGAAAAAATTGTTTCTCTCTCTCTCTCTTTAATTTTTTATATACTATAAACTAATGCCAAACCATTAATCTTGATCTTTTCAGATGAAACTTATCATTATTGATGTCCTTAATTAGCTTAATTTTAGCAATAACATTTTTGGTTTGTGTCTTGACTACTAACCGGCAAGTATTACGCAAACTGTAAATTATTCAGTCATGGGCGTAGTAGGAAGGGATTGGAAATGGGAGTCAAGCTTTACTGAATAAATGAATATGTTGATGCTTTGCTTTTTATACCCTTGCAAAAAGGGTATATTAATTTTGGTCAGAAGTGTGCAACACATAGAAGGAGTCATCTCCGACCACATAAAGTACATATATATATGTCCGTCCGTCCGTCTGTCTGGATCAACAGCTTCTCCTCCTAAACCGCTAAAGCTACAGAGCTGCCATTTTGCACGAAGTCTTGTATATACTGAAGGCATTGTATATCTCGGATTCATCAGGATCGGACGACTATATCATATAGCTCCCATAGGAACCATCGGTCGAAAAATGAGTTCTAGATCAATAACTTCTTTCTTTTTCACCCGATTATCATAACACTTAACATTTGGAAGTTTATTATACATCCAAGCATCCGTGCCAAATTTGATCAAGATCGGATTACTATATTATATAGCTCCCATATGAACGATCGGACCAAAAATAGTTTTTCTTCTAGAAACTTTTTTGTTTCTTAAGCGATCATCGTCAAACTTGGTAAATAACATTTCCACATAGAAAGTTATAATTCTGGTAAATTTAATCAAAATCGGATAACTATATCATATAGCTGTCATACAAACATATGAAAAATTGCATGCTGCATGTCTACATACATGCATATGTATGCGTGCCGTGCTATGGCGTGTAAAAACGGATTTTACACCAGGGTCTTTACATTTAGATAACTCTTTTTAGGGATTTAGTAACACAAGAGCTTGCAAGAGTATACAAACTTCGGCATGGCCGAAGTTAGCCCGGCCTTCTGTTTATTCAGTAATTTGCACAAATGCAAGAAAATATTAAGGATCAGAAATGAAAGTGTAATAATAAACCAAACATATCGGGTAAAGACGAGTTGAGTGAGCGAATACGAAAACAACGATTTGATTAGTTTGAATGTATTTAATGAATCTCTTTGTGGTAACTTTAGGAATCTAATGGTATCGAAATTTCCAATAGGAAATTCAATTCGAATTGAGTGACTTGTTTGGGGCTAATCGATTCCTAATACTGGGAATCGTCAAGTCAACTCCCAATGATTATGATTTCGGTGCTGTTTAGATACCATGCGTCGATGGGATGAAATGTTATATTAGAGTCGCCAAAATGTATGTCACATGTCACAATGTATTGCATACTTTATTAGCGTCCTTTTCCTATATCAACATGTCGTGATGTAAAAGTCATAATTATAAGTAAAAAAATGCATTCTGTCATTTAATATATCGAAATTTAGTATTCTTTCTGTCTTAGAATAATTTATTTTTATTATTATATATAGTCAATAAGTGGAAGTAACAAAACAAAATACTTGAATGGCTTTTGATGGTCTTGCTCAACTGCTTCCAATAAGTCCCCAAAATTGTTAAATATGATGCAATAAGACTGACCGTCTATAATCGAAAACGAACGCGTGGAAGTTTTGTAGTATTTTTTCTTTCTTCTTTTATTGGCATCTATTGTTTCCAGTTTTTCTTTGACTGACATATGTACATACATATGTCGTATAAATACCAAATACTTCGATATCTAAATTAGATATCAATTATTAGATTTGAACAGACAACAAGATGGCGAGTTGAATTAGTGAACATTATTTATATTAGTTGCGAATATTTGAAGTGTTTGCTTTTGGTTCTCAGCAATCTATCTCGGTGGCTATAGCGGTTATTTTCGTGGGCTTATCTAGTCCCACAAGCATCGCAAGAACGTATTTACCGCCAGTGAGACAAGTACAGCAACAGCCTTCGGCCATCTATCGACCAAAGCTGGTGGTGAAGGGCCCTGTGGTTCGACCACCAGCCATTTACCTATCTCCTTTGGCTCCAATAGTATCGGTGTCTCGTCCTGCTTCCTGCGACTTGAACGAGTTTATTGCCACCAGCACCACAAAGACTCATATCGCCACCTCGATCAGCTGTCTAAACCATTTCGATTTCACTCCTGGGCGCACCCCAAAGAACTTATTTGCCACCACAAGCAGCTGCTGCATCATCGCTGAGTGAACAACACTAGGAAACAAATGAGTTGTAAAGCCAAAAGAGAGAATAATATCAAAAGAAAAAAAAGTGGAAAAATTCCTTAAGAAACAAGTCAACAGGTTTGTGGGCTTACCGCAAACTATATTTTAATGCTAATTCCCGATGGAATAAAAATGAGAATGCAGAATCCAAAATACTTTTAACCAAAAGAAATTTGCATGTCTAACGCGAATCGATTGAATTGCCTTTTTTTTTTTGCTATGAGACAATAAAGAAAGCATCGAGAAAAATCTAGAAAAAACTATACTTATCTACATATTTAAATAAATAAGAGAATATAATATGGAAATAAAGTTTAATACATATATCATACTATTTAAAAGTCAGAACAGAGCTAACACTCGAAAAACCCCCTGGGAGACAATAACCTTTTTGGCTTAAACTGCTTTGAACCTGGCTGGCTGGCTGTGGTTGTGGTTGTTCTTGAAACGTCTTTAGCGCCAAATCGAGAAACATGTAATTAATCAATCAATCAAATAGAAACATTAAGTCATTAAGCATAGCCCAGCTAAGCTGATCACAGTATTTAGTTTATGGTGTGTTAACTGGTCTAAGTTAGAGATTAAATTCCAAATAAATATCCCGTAAAACGGTTGGGCTACTGTGTGATTATTAAATATTATGGTAATAACTAAATCAAACTACAAGAGCAAAGTCAAATGAGAGTATGAACCCAGTTAATTTCACAATCAGGTTTACCTCACTTTTGGCCATATGCATAATCATTTATGTATGTATACATACCAAGTATGTATATTGCTATAGTGAATTGTTTACCTAGTATGTATATTGCTATAGTAAATTGTTTTTGGTAAAAAAAAAAACTAAATGGTTAATGCTAACTTATGAATATTCAATTCCGCTTACTGTTCCTTTTTTTTTTCTCTTTTTTGTCGATTGACAACAATAAATGAGCGTTTTTATAATCTGAACGCCACCAGCAATAGGTAAATCTACACTGATAGCAGCAACATCTGCGCTTTGGCCGAGGTATTTGCCTAATTAAACAAATTTGTATTCGCAAAGAGAAAAACAAGCAAAAAGTCAGCCGTTTAGGTGATTTATGGTATGCAGCACTTCCGTTTGGCTCTTGAGATTCGGCAGATTGTATAAAAGTAAAGGAGCTGCGGTTCAAAATTATATTCGAGTATTTGGCTTATCAGCACACAGACTTGATCGAAAATGGTAAAGATCTGTGGAAATATCTGCTATAGCACAAGCTTGCTGCTCATAAGTTGGATTATAATCAAATTTTTTGTTCTCTTTTTTTTCTTGTGATTTTTTTTTCTTGTTCGAATCGTTCTTTCAGAAATTCATTATATTGACTTTGGCTTTAGTTGGGTGTGTGGCCGCCGAATCGGGCTACAATTATGGTGCTCCCGCTGTGGCAGCTTCAGCTCCAGCTCCGGTGAGGACTTATGTCCCACCAGCACCAGTCCAACAGCATCCCGCACCAGCCCTAGTTCAACATCATCATGTGGCCGCTTCTGCTCCAGTTCAGTCGTTTGCTGCTCCCGCACAGTCCTTTGCTCCTCCTGCTCCCGCCCCAGCTCCTATTGTGGCTGCTTCGGCTCCAGCTCCTGTGAGGACTTACGTGCCACCCGCAACAGTTGCCGCACAGGTCCACCATCATCATGCTTCAGCCCCAGTTCAACATCATCATGTTGCCGCTTCTGCTCCCGTTCAGTCCTTTGCTGCACCCGCTCAATCATATGCTGCTCCTGGTCCCGCACCTGTCGCTGCAGCTTCGGCTCCAGCTCCCGTGAGGACTTATGTGCCTCCCGCACCAGTTGCCCCACAGGTCCACCATCATCATGCTCCAGCCCCAGTTGCCCCACAGGTCCACCATCATCATGCCCCAGCCCCAGTTCAACATCATGTGGCCGCTTCTGCTCCCGTACAGTCATTTGCTGCACCCGCTCAATCATATGCTGCTCCAGCCCCTGTCCCAGCCCCATCCCCAGTCTTCCACGCCGCCGAGTCCGCCCCAGCTCCATCGTACCAGGCTGATTTTGGTTCTGAGACTGCCGGTTCCGCTTCTGGCTACGATTACCAGCAACCAGCTGCCAGCCAACAGGGCTACAAGTACAAGACCGTGCGTCGTCGCGTCTTCAAGCACCGCGCGTAAGCAACGTTGCCCCATTTCCCGATAACGAATAAAACTTTATGAAATTGACAATTAATATATGAACTTTTTTTTTGTTCTCCTCCACATATAAAAGTTAGCTTTATCTAACAATATTATAATCGATTCAGTCGAATGAGCTGAATTGGAATGACAAAGAGATTTCGGATAGAAAACATTAGCAATATGCGATTCGAAGTTACCTAAACACCCGAAACCAAGATGATGTTTTGTAATAACTGAAGCTTTTCTCAACTTTTATCTTTAAAATATACAAAATGAATATGGAATTTCCAGTTAAAGTAAAATACAATTTTCCGGAATCATATAAAACAAACATTCGAAAGATAGTATATCCTGAAATGTATATTCTCTAAAATGGCGTTGACTTCCGTTGACGCATGGAACACTTTTTTATACCCTTGCAGAGGGTATTATAAAATTGGTCAGATGTTTGTAACGCAGAGAAGGGATCGTTTCCGACCCCATAAAGTATATATATTCTTGATCAGCAAGAGAAGACGAGTTGATATAGCCATGTCCGTCTGTCTGTCTGGTGCTGCGCGATCTAGTCCCACAGTTTTAGAGCTATCGCATTCAAAGTTCGTATATAAGCTTTTCTATACAGCCACATACACATCTGCGATTTTGAATAAGATCGGACAACTATATCATATAGCTGCCATACAAATACAATCGTTAAATGCAAATAACTTCTCTATTTTTTGAACAATCTTATCCAAACTGATTATGTACATAAATAAAAAGGGATTACGTCATATGCGTGAATTTCAAAACAATCGGATAAACATAACGCCTGATTTCGACGATATAAAATTTGCCTATATAGCGTTATGGCAGCAGCAGTATGCAGCAGTACTGCTGCCATAAGCAGTGCACGCATAAGCAGTGAAGCACATATATGTGTCAAAATTGCGATTGTGTGTGTGTGAATATGAATATCAATCGCTACATTGTCTACTATTTGGCGATTGGCTGCCCCCGGCCAATGTATTTAAAATATTTCTTTATTGGATTAAGAAACAAAAAATTTTTTAGAAAATAAAATGTAATGGTCAAAAGCTGCAAGGGTATACAAACTTTGGCATAGCCAAAGTTAGCTTCTTTGATATTTTTAGATATAAACAGAAGGCCGGGCTAACTTCGACCATGCCGAAGTTTGTATACTCTTGCAAGTTCTTGAGTTACTAAATCCCTAAATAGAGTTATCTAAATGTAAAGACCCTGTTGTACAAATCCCTATCTACACGCCATAGCGCGGCACGCGTGCATATGCATGTACATACATACATATGTACATTGACATGCAGCATGGAATTTTTATACCATGCATCCATATGGTATATTAAAGTAGCCAAAATGTATGTAACAGGGAGAAGGAAGCTTGTCCGACCCTATAAAGTATATATATTCTTGATCAGGATGAGAAGAGAAATTGATATAGCCATGTCTGTCCGTCCGTCCGTAAGAGACCAAAGATCTCAGGAACTGTAAGAGCTAGAGCTATCAAATTTAGAATGCAGACTCGTGTACTATATACGCTGGTCAAGTTTTTTTTTTTTTGTTTTGCCACGCCCCCTTCCGCCTCCGGAATTTAATAAATATTTTTACCGCAATATTTATCGTATCTTAATTTAATTGCACACTTATATATGTTATGAACATCTATCATTCCACCAAATTTGATAAAAATCGGAATAAAAATGGCCGAGTTATACATTGAAACGTTTTGCACTCAAAGCAGTGCAAGGCGAATTTGGCCGGTGGAGCGTTAAAGTGCACACACAAAGGAGTGAGCGAGATAGCATATGTTAGAAATCGCGCATACGAAAAAAATTTAATACATGAATTTAGTTTTATAAACTCGATGTAGTTTTTTTTCCCTCTGATGCATGGTATATCCAAGTCGGCCCGGTTACTTACTTACTTTATTTCATTTGTTTGTATGAAGCTATATGATATAGTCATCCGATTTTGATCAAATTTGGCAAGATTATAATTTATTATGTTATTTATTAAGTTTGGCGATGATCGCAAAAGAAACAATGCTTTAGAAGCAAAACTATTTTTGGTCCGATCGTTCCTATGGGAGCTTTATGATATAGTAGTCCGATTTTGATCAGACTTGGCACGGACGAGTAGATATGTAGTAAACTGCATATGTTAAGTGTCATCATAATCGGGTAAAAAAGAACGAAGTTATTGATCTAAAACTTTTTTTCGACCGATGGTTCCTATGGAAGCTATATGATATAGGGTATAAAATATCCCTGCAAGGGTAAAAAAAAAAAACTTTTATAACCAGGCTAAATCCCAAAATGTCAGACGCAACGACGTGTGCTGTGCTTTTTGGCCAATAAATTTAAACGCTGTGATTACGGCGAAATTTACGGCGGCTGATTGCGGCATCTTATTGTTAGAACATTGATTTGCATTGAAAATTTGAATTTTAATTAAAGGCATTCAATTCAGCAAATGGGTCACATAAAGCGTTAAATGAATTTCTCACGCTAGGTAACAGGTTTTGGCTCTAATCATCGGGGTTTGAATTGGGATGGTGATGCATCTTCTGATGCACATTCAATTTGTCGATTTTGCAGTATAAAAGTTAAGAGTCTGAACACATTAGCTCTACTGGTCTTAAGGCAATGGTGAGAGATGGTTCAACAAGGTGTTTTTTCACCTGCTAACTTTGCTGTACGTTCTTTGACAGGATATCATTAGGATTTTGTTATTGTGCCTACTAATGGTGGCATGCTTGGCCGAGAAACATCACAAGCAACAGCGAAAGCAGCATGATGAGGAGCATCATTACCTTCTACCAGAGGAGCAGGCGGAAAGCGGCGAGGATCAGCCCTACTATAAGAAAGAGAAGCATACCAGCGAACGTGTGGTATACCACAAGGAAGAGGACCACCAGGAGCCGAAACACTATCACCACGAGGCGACTAAAAAGCAGCGTGTGGATCACTTTCACCACTACGACAAGAAGCCCGAGGTGAAGACGGAACACATACACTACAAGGAGAGCAAGCCGCACATCCGCACGGACTACAACAATGCCAATGCAGATCTCTTCACGCCTGCAGCCACTCAAGTAGTATATCGTCGTCATCGGCCCAGTCGCATACTTTATGCCAGTGCTCCCAATTCTGTCTTCCACACGCATACCCAAATCAATGTTCAGTCCCAGGACTCGGAGTTGAATTCGCTAACCCGAGGAGATCCTGCAATTAGCCAGCAATTGCCTACTGGAGCGGCAGCTCCTTTGCCAAACTGCCAATTTCCAGCGGCCGGCAACCCTCCTCCAGGCTGTGGTCCCATTGATCCTGCCGGCGCCCAGTTGCCAGCCAGTGCCTTGGCCCCTACAGCCGGTAACTTTCCTAGTCAAGGAGCTCCTGTTCCCGCTGGTGGCCAACTGGCTGTCCTTGGCAATGGCCAAAGACCACCGGGACCCTTCCGTCCGGGCGCTTATAATGACAGGAATAACTTTTTCATTGATCCCGCCCTAGGGGGACTAAACCAAGCTGCTGGTGGCGGTCAACTTGACTCAGGTCAAATATTTACCAATCAGAATCAGTTCAATCCTTCTCTGAGTGGTCAAATATCCGGCAACAATGGCTATCAGAATCAGTTTGTTCCTTCCTATGGTGCCCAGCGTCCCATGCAAAATCAGTATGCTTCTTCTCTTGGGGGTCAAGCCCCAGTTGTCCAACGGCCAGCAGTAGGTCAGGCACCTGCTGCGGCTCAAGCTTCTTTGCAGAATCAGTTTGATCCCTCGCTTGGCGGACAACTCCCAGGCTCAGCGCAAGCTCCTTTACAAAATCAATTCGATCCTGCATTTGGCGGCCAGACCCCGGGTCCTCGACGGCCCATACAAATCCAATTCGATCCAGCTCTGGGTGCTCAGCTTGGAGCTGCCCAACAACCGAATCAAAACCAGCTCAATCCCTCGCTAGTTGGGGCAAATCAAGCTGCAGCGACTGCTCCGTTTGATCCAGTTCTGGGTGGGCAATTGGCATTGGAACAAATTCCGCGTCTTACCAATGGCCGGCAGCGCAATCGCTCCAATTATCAGGGATTAAATGTACTCGGTGGCAATGTGTTTGGTCAGCCTCACTTGCTAGGCCCAACCAATGCCTTTGGCAATCGACAGGATACCAATATAATTGACGGCAGTTTCTACAGTGATCCCAGTACGTTGATGCATCATCGTGGACATCATCGCACTTCTGTGTCGGGCAATCGACGCACTCTGCTAGTGGCCGACGATGAGGATCTGGACGATGATGGCTTCGGATTGGCTGGCACAGCGCCACAGGTCTCCTATGTCAAGCCCAAGCAAAAGAAAATAAAGTCAAAGTCACAGAGGCGACGTCATGGGATCCAAGCAGCTGCTTCCTCGCTTACTTATAGCGTTGAGCCGGCTGTTGTCGCCTCGGAACACGATACGGACTACCGTGCTGATGGCTATCACTATAAGAAGCCCAAGCAAGCATTCGAATTTTAAATATTTAAAAGCATTTTTATCAAAAATAAATTATACTTAGCAGCATTTGCTACAAGAGCAGAGGAAAAACAAAATCTTTTCGTAGCATACGTCTAGGCTGGTGCCATATCAAAATGGCTTCGATTTCCGTTTCCGCTTTGAATATGGTTTGAAGCTTTAAGCTTTTAATGAAAGCTTTAAAGCCTTCCTTGCCTAAACTTTTTTGGAATCATGTATTTTGTTGGGACTCTTTTTGTTTTTGAGTTTACAATAAGTCACGAAGATTTTGATAGGTCGAAGAAGCGTTAACAAATTATATATACGCCACGTGCTCGTTATGAAGCCCAAATTGGGTTTACATGAAAATTTCTGTGTCTAGCATGACTATTTCTGTGTCTATACTGTATATATGGATGGATTATAATAGTTAGCTGCCCACACGCCCCTTGGCTATATGCATAAATTTATTGTTTAAGTAGGAAACTAGTTCAGAGCTAAACAGCAACAACAGCAAAAAAAAAACCGAGTTTGATGCACAATAGATATTTGTATATGTAGATAAAGACACAGGTCATGCAAGTTTTTTTTTTTTCTTCGTAAAGTAGAAAGGAAGAGCTACACATACACAACAGCGGCAAACACAGCCACAGAAAAGTCGAATGAATTGTCAACATAAATTTATGCGATAATTTAGATTTGATTCTCATGCAAATCCAATAAACTACAAACCAAAAATCGAATACCGAAATAAAACCAAACTCTATTGTTGTATTTGACTCACTCAGAAATTGGGAGGCAGTCTAAAAAAAGAAAAAGACCCAAACACGAAACAAAAACACTAATCAATTCAATAGATCAGCCATCAGGTCGAGTGACCTGGCTGGACAATTCAGCGTCACCATCAGCATCTATGTAAGGTGATTTACATATGTTACGTTGAATTTTGACAAACTTCACCGTTCCCACTCAATTCAATATTTGCCCATCAATGCCAATATTTGTATGCGAACTTTTAAATCAATATGAAACTACTCCGCCATTGGCTATTCCCAGGCAGGCTGCAGCCAGCTCCATCTACGTCTCAATTACATCTGCTGCTGTTCGTATATGCAAATGAAAACTGAAACAATACAAAATCATTATAGTTCATTATGACCAATCAATGAAACTTGCATTGATTTCCCATCAATATCTTTATGGACCAACTTAAACGGCATTTGACCCCGTGCACAAAAAATAAAAAAACAGAAAACAAAAATGAGAAAGAGAAAGAGAAAAAATGCAGCTTATATAGAAAGCTCTTAAGTTTTAAACCATAAATCAGAGCAACTCGCTTACTTAAGTAAGCCAAAAGTTAGCAGAGGGAAAAAAATAAGGGCAGAATTAAATTAATATAATTTATGGCAACGCAGCGGTATGAGTAAGAACCAACGAGTGTGGAGAGTTTTGCATAAAATTAACAAAGCATCAGAGATTGACCCGACTAAACCAGACCAGGCCAGGCCACACCAAGTCGTCGAATTTCTGCTCGTGGCTCCAGTGGCTGATTACAGAAATAAATTTTGCAAATTTTTGCTTAGAAGCCAGCCGTTGAGTATATTCATCTCTAGAGAACTGAAGATGTTTGAGCTGGCAGTTGGGTTCAATGATCCTAACGCCCGCTTGTTTTCCTCTAATTTTCTACACCCCGCTTAATTTGCACATTATTTAAACAGCAAGAACAGAAGAAAAAAGCAATGTTCAAGCTGCCCCTCCCTGGTACCTAGGGACTTACACCATGTTCGTGTAATGCCTTGCGTCATATGTTAAACATAGATCAACAGGGCAATGGAAATGGGAACCCAGAGGGCTTCAGCTATCCAAGATTAACTTTACAAGCAATATAATTAATTTTTCAAGCATTCAGCGTTACTCCAAGTTCTCAGCATCATCAGCATCCCATCAATCTATCGATGGGCATCGATTTGAAAGGAAAGGAACTTGCTGAAAAAAAAAACAAAAGACGTTCATTCGATTCGGTTGCCACGCGTATCCAAATTATTTATGAAGCCTCGTGTTAAAAGTGTGCTTACCTTCCATCTCTTTTATCTCTCTCTCTATTTAAATGTACATATATATATCTGTATTATTCCATCTTTCTCACACTCGTTTCCACTCCCTCTATGAATATCTTTGTGTAAGCTGAAGAAGATGCGGTGGTGGTGGCACTTTCTAGTCGCCGCTCGCCGAGTAGCACAGAAAACTGGTTTCCAGAATGATTTATCATACATTTAAATTAAATGAAAAAGAGCATCAAAACGAAAACAAAAAACAAAAGTTTAATTTATCATAAAAAAGACTAAAACGTGTACTTAACACGAGTAAACTGATTGTTACTTTCAAACAGAATTCTGGATACTCTTTGACAATAGGCGAAGACTCCAAATGTTTAAAAAGAATTCTAACGATAAGCCAGTTTTATCCGATAAGAAACTTAGTTATTATAAACATTATTATTACAAAAAATAATTGAATATGCCAACTATTTTGGTAAGCATGTCGTATGAGTGATACTTTGCTATTCGAACATATATTTTCTAAATATAAACCTTATAACCTTCCGATAAGGGTACGAAAGACTAAATTAACTTAGCGCATGGGAACAAAAAAAAACATAAAGAAAAAGGCTGCCACGTGAAAGAAGTTGCCGCCTGTTAAGCTCTCAAAGATAGGCAAAAAATATACAACAAAAAAAGGCCAAATGGAAATGGAAATAATATTAATTAGAATAGAATTTGCATAAATTAAGGCAGCGCGAAATTATTTTCGTTAGCTTAGACAGAGCGACGCGGTCTCAGGCTAAAAGATTTTCAACGATCACCCCGAATTCAAGGGGCGCTACCTTCGGTGCAAGAGTCTTTCTGAGTGTAGGGCAAATGGATGAATCGATTCAACCGAATCGGATGCGACAGGGGCTCTTATACTTTGTCCAGTTTGTTGCTTTAACTGTCTGGAGAACGCGTGGACTTATTAAAAATAGTTATCGTTGTTTTGGTTAAAAATTTCGATTTTTTTTTTTATTTTGCCAAGTCTACGTCTTTTGTTCGGTTTTATTTTTTAATACCCATTATGATACTTTTTCATTTCGATTCTAAGGGGACAGTTCAGGAGAATGCTATTGCCATTCACCAATTTGCATATTTTTGCTATTTGAGCATAAACATCAATTCCGAAATGGCACTTTTAAGTGTTCGAACCGGCTGCCGCTGCCCCTGGTGATCATGATGATGATGATGCTGCCATTGGCAATGGTGATGAGAATGATGCGTTAGCCTGTTAGTCGTGATCTATTGACTGGGGCATTGATGGGCAACTGGATCAGAACAATAAAATTTAGTGAAATAGAACAGACGAGAACTTTTGGAGGCCCGCAGATCGAGAATTGAGATAATAATGTAAATTAGCGAAGACATAAATCGAGCTTGTTGAGTTTTGATAGTTTTGCGAATCTGTTTTTTGTTTGGTTTTTTTTTTTCTGTCTTTTTTTGTTTTAGTGCACAGGAAATGAAAAATAGAATTGAATTGTGCGGCGGCTTTGTTTCATTTGAACTAAAAACTAGAAATGTAAAACGCTTAATTTTAATGCATCTAGGAAAAGGCAGAAAACTGAAATAATATCTTAAGACGCAGCTAATTAGCCAAACTGGTACTATAAACAGAACAAAAGAGACTCCATCTCCCTCTCGATTGCTTTCGGTTTCACATCCATCCATCCATTTGATGGTACAACTTTCATTGGTGCGTGACAGACCAACACCATCAGATGGTGAACTACTTCACCAATCCAAGATTATTTTATACACCGACATATTTCACATTGTATTGTCATCATCGCCATAATAATCATCATTATTATCATCATGATGATCAAGTGCCAACAAGTCTGGTCTGGCATGATGTACCGAGCATGACTTCACGACCTTCAGATAGATTTCTATGTATAGAGATCTGTATACAAATACTTGACGCTTTATTTGTACTTGTATGTACTTCCAAGAATAAATCAGCATTAGTCATCATACATTGGCAACACTATCTAAACTTATCCTTCAATTTTGCGGAACCAATCAAGTAGTTCTTGGCGCCACTCCACTAACGAGCCTTGTTTTACGTTTGTGCTTAATCTTTGTGTTGCATTTGATGCTCAAACATGGCTATTTTACTCCCCATTTTGCAAGATTGCCAGTTTGCATGGGACGTGATCATTAATCATGGCTATTGGTGGATATGTTGCTATTTCTGCTACTGCAGCTTAGCCAAGAGCTTAGCAAATTCCATTGAAAAATAAACGAGCAATTTTAGTTGTTTCATACTCAAAGTGTTTGAAAATCTATGAATTGGTATTGGCATATAACGATCAAATATCTTGTATCAAGTAAACCCGGAAAAGCTTTAAAAGAACAGTTCACTTTAAGAAGTTCTAAAATAAATAATAAAATAATAATATGTTTCTATTTCTGCTACTGCAGCTTAGCCAAGAGCTTCTCATTCATTGAAAAATAAACAAGCAATTTTAGTTGTTTCATATTCAAAGTGTTTGAAAATCTAAGAATTGGTATTGGCATATAACGATCAAATGTCTTGTATCAAGTAAACCCGGAAAATCTTTAAAAGAACAGTTCACTTTAAGAATTTTTAAAATAAATAATCCATTAAACTGATAATAGACTTTGAATTTAAACCAAAGTTGTTTGTATGACAGCTATATAATATAGTCATCAGATTTTAATTAAATATTGACAGGACTATTAATATGTTGGATCATAATTGCACAATAAACAACAAAGTTTTTATACCCAAAACTTTCTTTGACCGATTGTTTTTAAGTATGATCAAATTAGATACGAAGCTATTAATCTAAAACTCCATTTTCTACCGAATGTGCCTATGGTAGATATATGCTACATATAGCTATGCTATCTGGACGAATTCGAGATATACTATTTCAGCACTATGGCCTTAGGACTAGGAAGAAATTGCCTTGATCCAGTCATACCGACAGGTCATTGCTAAGCAATTTAATACTAAACGATATAGTTTACTTAATAACTGGGACTTTATTTAATGCTTTTATTATAGCTGACTTTATAATAGATTTGGTTTGATTAATTTATTTACTTAGATTTAGCTCAAACGTTCGGCTTTTGGCTTTCGAATTTAGCAATTTTGAAAACTTCGTTTGAAATTGATTTGATTGCGTTCAATATGTTGACAATATCCGGCATTCATTTTACGCACTTGCCTAAATATAACGCAAAAACCCATAATTATATCATATGTGTATATTTCCATCTTTATACATACCATATGTATGTATGTACATATTGTATATCTGATGTTGTTTTTTTTTTTTTTTTGTTTAATTGAATGCCGCATTTTGGCAGTTCCTATTTAGTGATTAATGAACGGCGAGGCGACCAGCCACATGACAACAAAAAGAAGACGCATATATGTAGGTACATACACAATGTATACAAATACATACAAATATATGAGTATATCAGTATGAATATTATTGAAATGAACAAATTTGATTGAAATATATAACTCATCATTTGAATTTAAATCGAGCGCGAGTTGGGGGCTTGAAATAAACAAAGCCAACAGCAAAAATAAATAAAGTTAGTAAGTCGCCGGGCCGACTTGGATATACCCCGCATCAAGTGAAAAAACTACTTCAATTTACTCACTCTTAGTTGTGTGTACTTCAGCGCCCCACCGGCCATATCCGCCCTTGTACTGCTTTGAGTGCAAAACGTTTCAACGTATAACTCGGCCATTTTTATTCAGATTCTTATAAAAATTTGGTGGAATGATAGATGTTCATAACATGTATGATTGTACCAATCTCGGGAGAAAATAACTTTATTGAATCTTGGAGGCGGAAGAGGGCGTGGCAAAAAAATATTTTTTTTTGGTCTTCGTCTGTATATACACGAGGGTACATACATTCTAAATTTGGCAGCTTTATAGTTGCTGAGGACGGACGGATAGACGGACATGGCTATATCAATTTCTCTTTTCATGCTGATGTATGATATATATACTAGGGTCGGAAAATCTTCCTTCTGCCTGTTACATACATTTTGGCGACTTTAATATACCATTTCATCCTATGGATGCATGGTATAAACAAAATAGTTTTAAACACCACAGCAAAGGCAGCCTGCTCTGTGTGTGTGTGTGTGTGTGTGCGTGTGCGTGTGTGTGTGTGCGTGTGTGTGTGTATGTGTGTGAGCGATCGACTTGGCTTAAGCGTTGATGTCCATCAAATCTTTTGCATAAGATTAAATAAAACAATTAAGCGAATCCGTGCGAACGAATTTGGCCATTAAACTTTTTCGATCTTCAACTTCTCTCGAGTTATTAGTGTTGGTGTTGCTGTAAGCGTCGCTGTCGACGCTAACGTCAGCAAATGGTCAACAGAGAGAGAGAAGGCTTAGAACGAACTCATGCAGAGCAAAGCCGTGCGAATTTTACAGCGCGCGATGGAAGCGTCGTCTTCAGCGGTAGCAGCGACGTCGAAGCAATGTTTCAACCGCTGTAATTTGAAGCGGAGAATTTGTATAAATACCAAAAGGTTCTGCGTATTCTTCATTAGAGTTTCGGTTTTACTGGAGTGAACAAGCTCAATTCCAACGGACAAGATGGTACGAGTACTGATAACCCTAACATAAGTTCAAGCCAAATAACGAATATCGCAAGGACTACTTTATCTCGATTTTTTTTTTTTTTTTTTTTTTTTGTATAATTGCAAACACTTTTTTTTTCATTATGATACCAATGTTTAAAGAAGCAACTTGAACTTAATTGAAATTGTGTTCTTGCAGAAAGTTTTCCTGATCGCTTTTACCGTGATCGCTGCTGTAGCTGCCGATGTCAGCCACCTTCCATCGAACGAATACTTGCCCCCCGTGGTGCAAGAGTCGCAGATCATCGCTTCTCCCAACAACGAGTACCTGCCCCCTGTTCAAGCCGCTCCCATTGATGTAGAGGCTGAACCAGCTCACGAGCTGGCCGATGATGGCTACCGTTACAAGACCCACCGTCGCGTGGTTCTCCGTCGCCATCGTCGTGATGTGAGCCACTTGCCATCCAACGACTACCTGCCCCCTGTTCAGGAGTCTGTTGAGGTTGCTGCTCCTTCCAACGAATACTTGGCCCCAATTGACGCTCCAGTCGAATCTGCTGTCTTTGCTGATGATGGTTACCGTTACAAGACCCACAAGCGCGTTGTTCTCCGTCGCCACCGTCGCGATGTGAGCCACTTGCCTTCCAACGAGTACTTGCCCCCTGTTCAGGAGACTGTTGAGATTGCTGCTCCATCCAACGAATACTTGGCCCCAGTTGAAGCCCCAGTCGAATCCGCTGTCTTGGCTGATGATGGTTACCGTTACAAGACCCACAAGCGCGTTGTTCTCCGTCGCCACCGTCGCGATGTGAGCCACTTGCCTTCCAACGAGTACTTGCCCCCTGTTCAGGAGACTGTTGAGGTTGCTGCTCCTTCCAACGAATACTTGGCCCCAGTTGAAGCCCCAGTCGAATCCGCTGTCTTGGCTGATGATGGTTACCGTTACAAGACCCACAAGCGCGTTGTTCTCCGTCGCCACCGTCGCGATGTGAGCCACTTGCCTTCCAACGAGTACTTGCCCCCTGTTCAGGAGACTGTTGAGGTTGCTGCTCCTTCCAACGAATACTTGGCCCCAGTTGAAGCCCCAGTCGAATCCGCTGTCTTGGCTGATGATGGTTACCGTTACAAGACCCACAAGCGCGTTGTTCTCCGTCGCCACCGTCGCGATGTGAGCCACTTGCCTTCCAACGAGTACTTGCCCCCTGTTCAGGAGACTGTTGAGGTTGCTGCTCCTTCCAACGAATACTTGGCCCCAGTTGATGCCCCAATCGAATCCGCTGTATTGGCTGATGATGGTTACCGCTACAAGACCCACAAGCGCGTTGTTCTCCGTCGCCACCGTCGCGATGTGAGCCACTTGCCTTCCAACGAATACTTGCCCCCTGTTCAGGAGAATGTTGAGGTTGCTGCTCCTTCCAACGAATACTTGGCCCCAGTTGACGCTCCAGTCGAATCTGCTGTCTTGGCTGATGATGGTTACCGTTACAAGACCCACAAGCGCGTTGTTCTCCGTCGCCACCGTCGTGATGTGAGCCACTTGCCTTCCAACGAGTACTTGCCCCCAGTTCAAGCTGCTCCATCCAACGAGTACTTGCCCCCAGTGCATGTTGCTGCACCAGTGCATGTTGCCGCCCAAGCTCCCTTCCCTGTCGAGGTTGAGGCCGCGCCAGCACATGAGCTTGCCGATGATGGCTACCGTTACAAGACTCAGAAGCGTCGTGTGTACCGTCGCCATTAAACCTAACCGGATTTATTTTACTCCGTGATTGATTTGTACTCATTTTGGAGTGCAGACTTTATTTTAAGATTACACTTCCATTTTTCACCCAAGAAATACAATAACAAAACGAATTGCAATTTCTTTTATTCCAATTATCCATTTGGCGTTAGGCAAAAGACTTTTCCTGCCGTTTTTTGAAACTTTAATTTCGTGTAGTATTTGTAGCATCTCCGACGACATAAAAGATTTATGTATATTCTTGAACAGCACGACAAAACGAATTCATATCCGACTGGATCAACACTATCTCCTCCTAGATCATGAAAGCTGAATTTTTGTATGAAGGCTTGTATAAACTTCAAGCATTGTATATGCCGGATTCATTTGTCGCATAGCTACTCTATGAACCATCGGTCGAAAATAGAGTTTACTTCGTTGTTGTTCACAGGACTATCGTGAAACTTAATATTTGTGATTTAATTATATATCCAAAAGTTCATGCCAAATTTGATCGAGATTATATTACTATATCATATATGTATATATATATATATATTTGGTACTTAACTTTTTTATTTCTTTTTCGATTATCACCAAGTAATCAAGAAATATAAATCCGATCAAAGTCGGATGACTGTATATTTTAGCTGTCATACAAGCACAAGATAAAATTGCAAGCTATATATGTATGTACGTACATACATACATATGAGTGCCGTAGGTATTGAACTTGCAAGGGTATACAAACTTCGTCACTGCCAAATTCAGTCCGGCCCTCTGATTTTTTATATGTTGCAAAAAGGGGATATTAATTTTGGTCAGAAGTGTGCAACGCATAGACGGAGGCAACTTCGACCATACAAAGTATTAGAGTTGGGAACTCCATCGATAGTATCGATGAAAATTATAAAGTGCGATAGATCGATGGGAAAAGTTCGATGGCGATCTATCGAACTTGATTTGTGCGTGGTCACATAAATAACCGTTTTGTATTTTATTTGAATAATAATTCGAATTAAACCATCGATGGTTGCATCCATCGATTGAAATATACTGAACCATCGATACTATCGATTTTCCCCCCAGCGCTGACAAAACTATCGAGGGGGCAGACCATCGATGGATTTCCAGCTCTACAAAGTATTTATATTCTCGATCAGCATGACAAGACGATTTCAAATCCGTTTGTCCGTCTGTCTGTCCGTCTGAATCAACAGCATCTCCTCCTTGACCGCAATAGCTACAGAGCTGCAATTTTGCACGAAGTCTGGTATATACTGCAGGCATTACTTACCAATTCCAATTCCAAATCTATAGAAATATTATAAAAAAGGAGTCTTCTATTGAGGACCTCAACAAGCACTTTTTTTTGGAAGGGATAAAAAGAAATGATGAGATACGTTGGTCAAAGTGTAAAGTGCTTAGAGCAAATTCTCTCGAGAAACACAATAGTTTCAAGTTGCAGATTTCATTCTACTCTTATGCTAACTGGTATCTATGGAAAATTTTCAAGCATTAAAGCATTTGTGATATCTTTGAACTGCCAAGAACGGCTATTGACTCATTAATGGCCAAGGGCTATCTGACAATAAGCTATCCACTTTGTGCTGATTCAAACAAATTTAAACACGATTCCTACTACTAATATAAACTTGAAAGTACCTATATAAATTTGGTTCAGAAAATGAAAACAAAGTTTATTTACTTGTTAAACATCCTGTTGTGGGTTATTTTATGACATCAACACCAAGTGCATAATTGATTGGGGCAAATCTATTCTAAAGTCTGTGTCAACTGGCAACTGGTTTTGGCAAAAATATTCCGAACGTGTTCCATTTCCTGACAGTGCTCTTCTCTGCTATGAATTTGTCCGATGTAAGCTTTACAAAACAATTACCCCTAAAGTAGGCAACGAATTGTAAGTCGGTCGGTCTTAGTGGCTGCCAGATTGTCTGGCAATTATTAGAAAACATATCAATAACGTTATTAATATCAAACGGGTTTCAAGTTTAAGACCACTGGAAATCTGCAATGGAACCTGATGGCGCAAACATTAAAGAGAACTAGGCAATTAAATGTACAGTTCATTGGCAATTCGGTAACGACTCGCTGCACGGGGCATCCGAGCAGCGGGAGGGTTGACCATACTTAGGTGCGTTATTAAGCTAGTGGATATATCAATAATCAATTTGACCAGATTAGATTCATTGTCGGCACTGGCACACGCGACATCTCAAAACCAAAAAAAAAAAAAAAAAAAAAAACAAATTAAACAAAAGGAAAAAAACTTGTCGTCTAAACCTGATTGCAAAAAAAAAAAACTATAATAGGTATGTATTATTTTATAGTGACAGTGTCTCCAAATACAAATTCATAAATTAAAAAAAAACCAAAATCACCAAAATAAAATGCAAAATGCTAATTTTGGTAGCCAATACCCGGTGATTAGAATCATATAAATATGCGGCTGAAATTTGGTAAAAGCATCACTTCCATTTGGATTCTACAATCAACTGGACCAACTAGCTAGCAAAATGGTACTTACATAGAAGATATATATATATCTTTTGCCGGACTCCAATTCCATCCAGGATATTGTCTCATCTATTTTCCTTATCAATTTTTTTGTTTAAATTGCAGAAATTGTTGTTGATCTGTGCCCTGATCGCCGCTGTGGCCGCCGATGTCAGCCACTTGCCCAGCAACCAATATCTACCCCCTGGCTACGGTGCCGCTTCCGCTCCAGTTGCCTCTTACTCGGCTCCCAGCTATGAAGTAGAGGCTTCTGCCCCTGAGCCATCGTACAGTGTTGCTCCTTCTGCTCCAGCTGTCTCATACTCGGCTCCAGCCGCCTCCTACTCGGCTCCAGCTCAGACTTATACCGCTGCTGCCTCAGCTCCAGCTGTTTCCTACTCGGCTCCCGCTCAGTCCTACTCGGCTCCAGCTCAGACTTACACCGCTGCTGCCTCAGCTCCAGCTGTCTCCTACTCGGCCCCCACTCAATCCTACTCGGCTCCCGCTCAGTCCTACTCCGCTCCAGCTGCGAGCTACAGCGTTGCCGCTTCAGCTCCTGCCGTCTCTTATGCTGCCCCAGCTCAGTCGTACTCAGCTCCCGCTCAGTCCTACTCTGCCCCAGCTGCCAGCTACAGCGTTGCTGCTTCAGCTCCTGCTGCTTCTTATGCTGCCCCAGCTGCCGTTGAGAGCTATGAGGAAGCCGCTTCTGCCCCAGCTCACACCTTTTCGGCCACCGATGGTTACCGTTACAAGACCCAGCGACGTCGCGTTGTCCGTCGTCATCGTCGTGATGTGAGCCACTTGCCTTCCAACGATTACTTGCCCCCTGTTCAGGGTGCTGCCTCCGCCCCGAGCAGCGAGTACCTACCGCCTGTTGCCGCTTCTGCCCCAGTTGTCTCATACTCTGCCCCAGCTCAGACCTACACCGCTGCTGCCTCAGCTCCAGCTGTTTCCTACTCGGCTCCCGCTCAGTCTTACTCGGCTCCCGCTCAGACTTACACCGCTGCTGCCTCAGCTCCAGCTGTTTCCTACTCGGCTCCCGCTCAGTCTTACTCGGCTCCCGCTCAGACTTACACCGCTGCTGCCTCAGCTCCAGCTGTCTCCTACTCGGCTCCCACTCAGTCCTACTCCGCCCCGGCTGCCGTTGAGAGCTACGAGGAAGCCGCTTCTGCCCCAGCTCACTCCTTCTCGGCCAACGATGGTTACCGTTACAAGACCCAGCGCCGTCGCGTCCTCCGTCGCCACAGATATTGAAGCTCTTCTCCGCTTCCCCTAACAGCACCACAAACAAAACCGAATCTCTAGTCAAACTTCAGTTTGGCCTATGGAAGTGTTTCAGTAATTTGTATAGAAATTGTTAGGAAACGAATTAAATAAATCATTTTTTTTTTTGTAAAATAATCCAAATATGTTTATTGATTTCATTTTGAGAATTGCCAAAGTGAAGCCATTTAGAAACAAGTTAAGAACAGAAATAACAATCGAGTCCTCAATTGAGTTGTTGCCAAGTGCCGAGACGAAAGACGAGTGATATCGCTTAATAAAACTAGTTCAAGTTGATTTTTATTCGATTTCATTTCATTTAATTTGGTGGTGATCATACGAAACTTGTTTTTTTTAATTTATAGATCAATTTAAATTTCATCACTTTTTGCACTTTGCTTCCGTTTCCCATCTGGAAATGTGTAGTCTGCTTTTGGGATCCCAAATACTCTCAGCATACTGCCAGGCTGTCTTCTCAAATTGGAAATATAACGCCTAAGAATATGTTAAAACTTGTTACAATTAAGGGTAAGTCAAGATAATTGCTTTCTGATACTTACAAATAGTAACTATAATAGTAAAGAGTTAGTAATCATAATAGACTCAGCAGTAAACAACAGCAGTGCTGCGTTTTAGTTAGCAATTCGATTTCTGAATTATTATATCCTTGCAAAGGGTATTATAAAATTGGTCAGATGTTTGTACCGCGGAAAAGGAATCGTTTCCGACCCCATAGAGTATATATATTCTTGTACAGCAAGAGAAGTCCCGCAGTTTTAGAGCTATGGCTTTCAAAGTTCGTATATAAGCTTTTTTATGCCATAGGCAGTTAATGTACAATTTTCGGACCACTATATCAAATAGCTCCCATAGGAACCTTCAGTCGAAAATAAAGTTTTAGATCAATTACTTCGTTATTTTTTATGGGATTATCATGGAACTTAAATGTCAGTTTACATATATCTAAATGTCTGTGCCAAATTTGATTTCACATACGAACGATCGGACCAAAAAATAGTTTTGCTTCTAAAAACTTTTTTATTTCTTGAACGATAGTCACCAATCTAATAGTTTACTTTAATACATAATAAATTATAATCCTGCTAAATTTTATCAAAATCGGATGACCATATCATATAGCTGTCATACAAACATATGAAACTATTGCATGCTGCTTGCATACATGCATGCAAATGTATGCGTGCAGTGTTATGGCGTCTAGCTACGGGTTTCTACTCAAAGGTCTTTACATTTAGCTAACTCTATTTAGGGATTGAGTAACACAAGAACTTTCAAAGGTATACAAACTCAAATTATTTCGGCCAACATAAACAGTTTGACTTCATTTAAGTTCCCTTTAGATTCTCAAAATGGAAGATATGTATTTGTATGAACCTTACATCTATATATCATCTTGAGATCGGGAAATAAGAGAGAGAAACACGGTCTGATTCGTTTTGACATTCACATCGTCGTTTTATTTCGGCATACAGTAGATTTAATAAACATATTTTAATGACTAAAGTTCGAATGCGGAATTCAAAAGTGTGGATCCCTGGTAAATCATTAAAATTAAATATTAAATTAAATTATTACAGTTAATTACAATAATGGGGGGGGAGTGTATGTGGAAATTAGGGGCTAGAAATCAAAAGCAATTGCCGGTTTCGGATAAGAGTATCCACCTTCGATTTTTGGGGCTGGTGGAAGAAATGGGATCGATGGCTTGAGATAGTTATAGCCTTGTTTTACCAGAGGGGGAGGCAAGTATTTGGGCTGGGGAGGTTGTGTGGGAACAACCGGCGGCAAGTATTTCGTGGGTTGGTGGAAAGGAATTACTGGTTTTGGGTAGTCATAACCCAGTTTGGGTTGAGGAGGAGGCAAGTATTTGCTTTGAGTTGGCAGAGTGGGCACTACTGGGGGTAAATACTTTTGCGTTGGCGTTGAAGCTGGGAATGGGATGGATGGCTTAGGATAGTCATAACCCTGTTTAACCTGGGGAGGTGGGAGATACTTTGTTGGCGGTGGTTTGGTGACAACCACTGGTGGCAGATACTTCTGGGGAGGATTCGTTGGTGCTGGGAATGGTATCGATGGCTTGGGATAATCATAACCTTTTGTCACCTTAGATAGGGGCTGGATAGGAGGCAGATATGTGGGCTTCGGTGGCGGCGGCAAAGTTGACGTCACCGGGGGCAAATATTTCTGGGGCGGTGGGAACGGTATGGCTGGTTTTGGGTAATCGTAACCTTGTTTCACCTGAGGCGGATTTGTTGAAGCTGGGAATGGTATGACAGGTTTGGGATAATCATAACCCTGTTTAACCTGGGGAGGCGGGAGATATTTTATTGGCGGTGGTTGGGTGACAACCACTGGTGGCAAATACTTCTGAGGAGGATTTGTTGGAGCTGGGAATGGGATCGATGGTTTGGGATAGTCATAGCCCTGTTTAACCTGGGGAGGTGGAAGATACTTCGTTGGCGGTGGTTTGGTGACAACCACTGGTGGTAGATACTTCTGGGGAGGATTCGTTGGTGCTGGGAACGGGATCGATGGCTTGGGATAGTCATAACCCTGTTTAACCTGGGGAGGTGGGAGATATTTCGTTGGCGGTGGTTGGGTAACAACCACTGGTGGCAGATACTTCTGAGGAGGATTCATTGGTGCTGGGAATGGGATCGATGGCTTGGGATAATCATAACCTTTTGTCACCTTAGATAGGGGCTGGATAGGAGGCAGATATGTGGGCTTCGGTGGCGGCGGAAAAGTAGACGACACCGGGGGCAAATATTTCTGGGGCGGTGGGAATGGTATGGCTGGTTTTTGGTAATCGTAACCTTGTTTCACCTGAGGCGGATTTGTTTGAGCTGGGAATGGTATGACTGGCTTGGGATAATCATAACCCTTAGCTGGTTGCTGTGGTATGATCTGTTGCTGCGGCGGCGACACATGCTTTGGTTGCTCTGGTGGTGGAAACGGTAATGCTGGCTTGGGATATGAGTACCCGCTGGCCACCACCACTTTAGGTGGTGGAGGCGGGAATGTTATTTCCGGCTTTGGGTACGTGTAACCATCTGTGAATGGCACCACTGGCTTAGGATAGTCATATCCTCCGTGTTGCTGCAAGCAAACAAAGAACATGTCACTAAAATTTGTCTTTCGACAAGAGTTTACAATATACCTGTGCATGACTCTGAACAGATAAGGCACCTAGTGCTAGGAACAGTAGCCAAAGTTGCTGTAAATAGAAATGAAACAAAAACACAAGTTAGTAATATGTGAAATGGAGACAAGTGATCATCTAACCCTCTTTGGGAAAGTGTAGCGAAGTGTCATTGAAATAAATCCCTTGGACATTTATGTACATATGTATGTATATTAACTGTTCGGTTGACAGGTTTCGCGTGGGCTTCGGTCATTTATGGCAATTTGCCAAAGAAGCGTTAAAAATTCGCGAATATAATTAAAGCGTAAATTGTCATTTTTGATGTGTGTCTATTTAACACCAGCGGGGTCTAATTTGTCTGATGTGTATGCGACCAGCCAGCTAATTGGGTCGCTCAAATCAATTGAAGGCATTTTCGTCTTTGTTAATAAAGCGTTTTTTTTTTATAATTACCAAACGCCAATGGCAAAAAAAGTTGTTATCAATTAAGGTCATAGGTGTGGATTTAGGCGGCAGTTCATCTCTGGCCAGCCCGCATGCCCCGGCGGCAGTTGCTTTGATTGCAACAGCAAATTTTAAAATCCCGAAAGCGATATGTACATATGTATACATATGTATGTATATACGATGTAGCAGTACATTGGTAGTCACATGTACCTACATACATACATATAAAAACAACCCTTTATGATCTCCACATACATGCATACATATGTATGTATGTATGTAGTTTGAATAGTAATGTACAAAATCAATCAGCTGTTTGCTGAAATTCTCTTTAATTCGCTCTCCATCCTTTTTTCTCTCTCAACAATGTTGTTGCAGCCAGTGCAGGCAGTTTAGTCAAATCTAGCGGATTTTTGCGAAATCTAGCGGAAAAGTCCAATCGAACAGAGCTAGCGTAGACATCTGGCAATGCTTACAATTTTATTTCGCCGGTAGCTGCTTGATATTTGCTAATTTTAGTTTTTTTTGCGTGTTAAAAGTGCATAGTAGTGGAAGCAAGAATTTGCATTAAGTTCGGAGTTCAAATAATGTCATTCGCATTCCGTGTGTGTGTGTTTGTGATCGTAAGTCAGCTCGTGCCGATGCCCGTGTTTTGCTAGAGTACATTTTTTTTCTTAATTTTTTTATGTGTGTGTGGAAAAAAGTGCAACGAGCAGTGGGGGAGAAAAGGAAGAACAAGTTCAAAAAGAAATATCTATAACGAGTGGGGTGAGTTAATTTCTTAAATATAAATTTATATGTATGCAGATTTAACTATTCTATCTAAAGCGGCTGATAACCGCTGATCAAGGTCAATGCGGCAGCAAGGGTGAGCGGTTTTAGTGAGTTTGAGAACGCTCTAAATAGTTGCCAAATAGTGTTAATGGTCTTATGTAAGACAAATTAACGCGAATGCCTGTTTTTATGGGCGAGCGACTGGTTCAAAGAACTTTGCTAATTAAAAACTATCGTTTTAATTTATTTAAATGTGAAACTATCAATTTGCTTAGAACTAATTCCATTAAAGTTGCTGCTTGTTGTCGTTGTTCGTTGTGAATCTTTGGAACCCGGAATTTCAAATTTGCTGAAATTGAAACACATAAATTTAGAAAATGAAGTCTCGAATACTCCACTGAGTGCGCTTCAAGTCAAACAGGCCATAAAAACAAAGCCAGGCCATTAACAGAAGCAAAAAATGGACAGAGCTTTAATTGAAAAAAAAAAAAAAACCCATAAAAGATCATAGAGAAAACAAAGAGCTAAAACCATCAAACAGACAAACACCATCTCATCTTACTAAAACGAAAAATAGTTTTCGAAACGCCCACGCAAAGTTCTTAACTTATTTGATTAATTGGGAATGAAACATGCCACTCGACACTGTCGGAGATCTCAAGCCGGAGACTTGGCAGCCTGTCAGGCCTTAAAACTTTTGCCAATGGCATTCAATAACTTGGCCTAATCCAACAAATTGCAACTCGATTTAAAGCTATCTATATCGTAACTCTGGCACCAAATGCTGATATAAATATCTGTTTTTTTTTTTAGATGACAACATACAAATTCAGATTCAGTTTTGTTGCCAATTTTATGGACATATTTTAGCTGGTGTCATGTTAGACAGAAGGCGTAGAACTTGACTACACATGGTAATGTTGTGTCGCTTTGTGCTTTATACATAATATTATACTAAACTATATTTAGAGTCTCCAAAATTCTTTCATTATACCATGCATTCATAGGATGAAATGGTATATTAAAGTCTCCAAAAAATATGGAACAGGCAGAAGGAATCATTTCCGGCCCTATAAAGTATATATTCTTGATCAGCATGAGAAGAGAAATTGATAAAGCCATGTCTGTCTGTCAGTCCGTAAGAGTGCAGAGATTTCAGCAACTATAAATGATAGAGCTATCAAATTTAGAAGTTTATTAATTTTTTTCCTCCGGAATTCACATAAGAGTGAGCGAGTTAGCATATGTTAGAAATCGCGCATACGAAAGAAATTTAATATATGTATGTATGAATTTAGTGTTATAATAAACTCGATGTAGTTTTTTTTTCCCTGATGCATGGTATATCCAAGTCGGCCCGGCGACGTACTTACTTTATTTTAATTTGTTCTCGGAAGAAACTTGTATACTCATTTATGTTCTTTTATTTAATTCCTTTAATTGAAGAAATGATTTCTTGGTCAACTTGATGACATCTTCTTCCATTCACATGTATGTTTAAAGGTATTTCCGTTTTCCTGCTGCTTTAATTGAAATAACACCACAATAACATAATGCTCTAAGTTGAATTACACATTAATTTATAACAAAAGTGCTTTACGATTTACTTTGTCATTACAAGTGGCATAATTCTGTGTGTAAATGTTATAATTGCTTTTGCTTGGGCTAGTGGGTAACAAAAGGGTGTGTCTTTTGCAAGTGGAGCATGGCAATTGAAACCGAAAGAGCTAAAGAATCTTTTAAAAAATCATGTCGAGTCATATCTTATAACAATGCGTAAGCCCCTACTTCTTGGTTGCAAGGAGGAGGAGGAGGGGCACCTTAATTGTTACAATTGAGGCGTGTGAAATTCCAGAAAGTGTGACAACGACCTTGAAGCAATAACAACAAAATCTCGCCGTAGCTAAGCGATAATTACAATTGCTCAACACATTAAGGCGGTGACGGAGGCACTGAGACAATTGTTCTGAACTGAATCATTCAAGCAGTGGTGGACTTTATGTGAACTTCAAACTGAGACCCACTCTACTCTACATCGTGTTGCCAAATCACACTTAAACATTGGCCAAGAACACAGGCAAGCGTGAAGAGCATCTAGTCGGAGTCGCGTTGGGAGTCAGAGTTATAAGTAGTTAGAGTCATAGTTATAATATGACTCTGTTTCCGGTCACCAAGTCAAAACTCAGTCAAGAGTACAATATAAGAGGGTTAGTCAAAAGGTTTCCGTTACCGAACAGTAAAGATCGTTATGGTCACAACTTTGCGATTAGATTAGAACCCCTACAAAGAATTTGTACCAAATCAATGCATCGATCTAGTCCATTATACTTTTCGATTACCAGGCGAAGGTCATGTTTCGAGCGAGTTTTAATGGAAAACTCTTATGTTAGCCCTCGTGGTGGTGGTGATGGTGGTACGAAGACGTATTAATGGCCCTCGAGTGAGTCAGAGTCCGAGTTAGGGCTCGTCATCAATGCAGTTGTAGTTGCGGCAGGTCGACTTCGGACAGCTGTTTTCTGTATTTCGGTTTCTGTTATTTGTACTTGTACCGATTTTCTTCAATTGTAGCGCTATTTATGCAAATTTTTGTAGCTTGTGTTTGTTTTTGCTGTCGCTTTTAGAAACTTTACTTTGTCTTTTCGTTGTCGGTCGGTCGGTCGGTCTGTTTCGGTTGTTGGTTGAGCAATTTTGTTTGACAGACAGACGCTTGACGCTTGCCAGCTGTCAACTGCAACTGCACCTTAGAAAAAACAGTGTGAACCTTTCTGTTGACTTTTATGATTGATACGGTTATGATTTGAATTGTTACACATCGTCGTGTTGAATCGTTGATCGATTTCGTCACTCACCATTTTCATTCTTATGCCGTGATGCAACTCGTTTTCGTGTCACCAGCTAAAAATATAATTTACATCAATTGATTTGAATTAACGTTCTATATAGTCTATTTACGGCAACTTGCTACCCACTTGTAAGCGAACAGAACACAGAATCTCACACAACTAAAAATCACTGGAAAAAAAATAACGCGACGACTACGCACGACAACAACAGGAGCAGTAGCAGCAGAAATACGACGAGCTGCTAACTCGAGCAAATTTGAAGTTCAAATAACAAAAACTGCGCCAACGCACGGAGTATTTATAAGAGCGAGGCAAACCGAAGACGCTGACGAAGACGACCGACTGGTCGACAACTCGGGCCACGGGCTACGCATGCGCGAATTGCACTAAGGCGCGGCGTACAGCTCGAATAGGATGGCAAATGGAAATGGTAATGGATAAATTACTTTTCTTATGCTAAAAATTGGCACGATCAAAAGGCACTGCTTCAAAATATTTTTGCCACATTTTCGGCTACTGTTTGAACTAACCTTGACAGATACGCTGATGATTTGCTAAAACATTCGGCTAGTAAAATACGGCGTCGTCTTCAATATACCCAGTGCATAGTCGGAATTCCCTCCATCTTCGTGTGTTTGTCCGATTTATATGTATGAAGAATGCACTATTAACGATTACCTTCCTATCATTATTTTGGAAGCTACATCTTCTAGTAATTATACAATAAGCTATGAAAGCTTAATGAAGCTAAGTGCTGTTAACGGCTTATATTATCTCGATCTCAATATACCCAAACACTATTGTTACAAGGTGTTTTTCACAACTGTATCAAGCAATACTAAAAGAATTTTCTAAATTGAATTTTGTTTCAACAAGTTCATATTTTTGGTTTTTTATAAAAAAACCGATTTTGGGTCGACCAGTTTGCTGCGCAGTGAAGTGACCTTAGCTTTTTGGGTGGACAAGTTTCGTTATGTTTTTTTCTTGGATATGATACAATTTTGTTTTTTGTTGTGCGAACTTCTACTTTAATTTGATTCGATTACTGAACAAGTGAGCCAAAAACATGTCAAAACAAAAGCACGAGCCGAGCCGATCCAAAAGGCAACCTGCTGTGAGAAACCATTAAATGGCAAAGGCGCAAGAGGTGCGATGATAGTTCCATCAATCATTTTACTCCACCCTCTACCATCTGCAAAACATTTGTTTGGTCTTGTGGGTACCTACCAATTGTATTCTAGTTTTTGAAACCTTGCTAAATGCCTAATTAATATTTGGTTTTATTCATTCATTTAATTCTTTTCTCTGACAAATTAGATGATCGATCATTAAGTTCAATAAAACTAAAAAAAAAAGATGCTGGTCGAAAATAAATAGAAATTCAATTATTAATAATACCTCGACGGCAAATGGAAAAAATGGTAAAAATGAAAAAACCGGAAGATACATCCATTTGTTGTTCAATTTGTTGCTAACATAGCTTAAGTATTTCAACTTTCAAAAAGAAACAACAAAATGTTTGCAGCAATCATAATCGAATGCCATTAACAACTTGAACTGAGATCGTTTATTTCCAAACGATAATTAAAAACTGAGCAGTCAGATCATTCGTTGATGAGTTGCTGCTAGGCTACTTAGATGAAACGAGATGAGATGAATTGTTCTATGCCAATTTAAACTAGAAACTAAAAAATCTTGGACATTTTAAGCCGCTTAAAGTTGCGCATATTTATAAAAAATTAAAAACTGAGAGCAAACGCGAAGAACACTTAAAATTGTGCAATTTATTGCAGGTGCTTCTAAGTGGCCAGGTTCTTCTTTATCGTTTTTTCGTTCGCTCTTGCACTGATTTGTATGCAATTAAGTTTGGGGGGATCTAGGTACTAGGATGTTTCCTCGAGTTCCTACTGTGTTTATAGAACTTGTTAAAATGCATAAAACACTTGCCACATAAATAATAAGATCATGTTGGCGTTTTTATGCATCTCGTCAGTAACTCAAGCTACTTGGGACTGTGACAATTTTGCCACCGGCATACAAATAGTCGTTCGTGCAGTCAGTCAGCCAACCAGTCAGTCCAGAGCTCATCAATAAAACCGCAAGGTAAACAATCATAATAGCAACTACAACAGGTGACAGCACCAAAATCAACAGTTCAACGTGAATCAGACTCAATGATTTTCACTCAAAACTCAAAACTGTTCGCCAAGTTTTAAGAGTTGTGAAAAATTATACAATATTGTACAATAAGCCTTAAATAAATAATAAATAATTAACAAAAAGAGAAAGAAGCAAATATTGTACAATAATATACTCTTCAGAGATTGAAGACATAAACCAACTCAATCATATGTATTTAAGAAGTATCTATATAATCTCTATACTTATCTATTAGTATGCGCTGCTAACTATAACAACTTCTTCTGCCCTCGTAGGTGATTCTTCAAGTACAAAATACGTAAATAAAAATTTTACCGAAATAGATTAACTAAACCAAACCAAAATCGAAAACCATCGATCCAAGAAATGTGTTGAAATTGTTAGGGTAAAACACAAATTAATAATATCTAATTACATTTTGCGACAATACCTTGACTGAGGTATTGAATTCAGCTGTCGAATTTATGGCAGTCATTTGAACGATTATCTGGAAAGCTGAAAAGTATCCGACATCGGGCAATGCGTTGGTTTATTTTCATTAAACATTTTCGGTCATAAAGTCCAACCGCTGCAACAGAGACAGCTACGGCAGCAGCAGCAGTGACAGTAAAACCGGCAACAATAACAAGTTCAAGTTAATTACATCCTACACACAGCTGCAAAACATTTTTTGCACTTTTGTCTCAAGGTCGCAGCAGCAGCGGCATCATCGTCATCGGCATCAACAATGAATTATCATTTTAACTGCCAACACATGGATATAAATGATTGTAAAGGGGGAATTTCGTGGACGAATCCTGATCCTGTTACGAACAAGGAAATTGCTCCGAATCGAGAACCCGTTCTCATTCTGAAAGTTGACTCAGTCGACTTCTCATGTTTTGACCTTAGCTTACAGGATTTAAGACTTTCTAAAAAAAAACCACCACCAAGCATCATCATTAGGCAAATCAGAAGGCGCCTTTTGTGGCAATGATTGTTTCCATCGCTCTCTATACAAACTTGGTCATATTTCATTCCCTCACTTTAAATTAAACTTCCCGTCAACAATTAATGAATTTTTTTGGGGGTGTGGGGTTGGCGATAATTTAGAAGCTTCCTGCTTACCCTATGCAAACTTACAATGCTTTAGTACTTTATAATAAGAATTCCCTCCTCACATATGTTAAAAAAACTGTTAATTCAAATCAGTTTCTGTTTCACAAATCAAAGCGCAAAATATTTATGGAGAAGTCAGCATGTTAATAAATCACATTCAGATTTGGAACGCACCCACAATACTACACAAACATGTAGCAGAGGCAGGAAAGGTGGATAGACAAGCAGAACCGAAATCCAAGAAGGGGAAAAAAACATACACAACAAACAATATTCTTAAACGCAAATGTTGCGGAAGTTAAGAGCTAATTAAAGAGCTTGACTTTTTGTCTTGGATGGAAATTAAATTACGAGCAGAGCAGAGCGGTTTTCGCTCGGATGCATTTGGAGCGTTTTTCGCTGGCCGCTAACAACTGATTGCCCTTGCCAACGACGACTCTGGGTCGTTTGGTCAAGTCGAGCAGAGCAGGGCAGAGCCAGAGCCATAGCCACCAGCCAGAACAACCCCAAGCACACACATAGTCAGCGAGCGCCCCATGGAGAGATCATTGGGCAAGGTCAAAGCCAAAACATGAATGCCTTTGGTATGCAAAATGCCGACCGCAGCTCTCCATTCGCTCTCCACTTACTGCTCTTGCCGCAAAAAACAAAACAGATGAAACCACAGTTGCCACCATGAAAAACAAGTTTTTGCAGCCAGTTCAATGGCCAATTTTGAGGGTCAAGCGTGTAGGACTGGAATGGGGAGGGGCAGGTTCAAGTGCGATCGGTGGCAGCTATGTCCTTGGTGGCATGAAAGGAACTCACTACTCAGTTGATTACTGATTGCCTGCTGCCTGTTGTTGCCACAACTAGTTTTTGCTCTTTTTGCCATTTTAATGGAACAAAATAAAAGACTTAAGACACGAACTTGAATCGAAAGACTTAAGACACGAACTTGTTCCTACAGGAACTTTTCAATTGTAGTTAAGTTGACTTTAAGCACTTAATGCCAAATGCATATAGATTGATTATTTATGTTGCGACGCAAATATCCAAATCATTAAAGCATTCCATATCATTGAACTAAACCGCAGTGCATTGCAATTACAACCCCTTCTCCATCTCCGCTAATGATGTTATGAAAGCCTAATTGAGTTATAGCCTACGTAATAGAAATTTAATTCCTAGTTTGATTTCAATCAAAAAGAGATCTCCGATAAAATCGTAATTGTTAGTATTTCTGTCCAATGTTCCAAAGTCCCTTGCACTATGTTATATCATGCACTCGAACTTGTGAGACACAAAAAAACTTCAAACAAACAATCCAATTTGAATTTCATTTCAAAGTTTCTCAATTCGGCGAGGGGTATCATGCAAGTTGGCCTAACAATATTAAAATTAACTCGGAAAGATCCCTTACACTACTATTGGGATCAACAAGATGTCAAATCTGTACGCTTTGTATACGGTTCTGTGACGTTTGCGATAACGTGATTCCAAAATAAAAAGTATAATACTAAAATTGATTGTCCATAGTTCTAGAAACCATTCATAGTCCCTCGCATATCAGCGCTTGATTAACTTGTTGAACTTTTGAGCGCTTTACAAATACATAACGACGTCACTTGTAGCAACTTATTTGGTTGATATTAGAAATGCTTTATGCCAGCGTAAAATAGATATGGTTAAAGCTCTTATAAGTCAACAAGAACAACAATAAGAACTCCCAGGCGACGAGTGTGAGAAAGTGCAATGAATGTCACCGATTTGGTTTCGGTTTTGGTTTTGGGTTCTTGGTATAATTTGTCTTACGGCCACACACACACAAAGCAACAGAAATGAAACAACAGCGACTAACAAGTTTGTGACTTTTTGATAAAGTATTTCACTAATTAAATGACATTTTGGCCCGCTAAGTGAGTCATCTGGAAATGTATAGAAAATTTAAATGTTCATATATACAAATTTGTAGCAGAGCTGCGCTTAAACGATACTTTAATAGCCAATTTAACGCTGTTCTTGTTTGTTTGTTTAAATGGCAATCAAAAAAATATGAATACAAAACGCCGCGATGAATGCATTGAAAATGTTCTTGATATTGGACCAAAACAAAAAGAGCGAACGACGCAGAGTTTAATTTTTATACCATGCATCCATAGGATGAAATGGTATATTAAAGTCGCCAAAATATATGTAACAGGCAGAAGGAAGCTTTTCCGACCCTATAAAATATATATATTCTTGATCAGCATGAGAAGAGAAATTGATATAGCCATGTCCGTCTGTCTGTCTGTCCGTCCGTAAGAGTGCAGAGATCTCAGCAACTAAAAATGTTAAAGTTACCAAAATTATAATGCAGACTTGTGTAGTATTGGCGCAGACCAAGTTTATTTATTTTTTTGCCACGCCTTCTTCGGAATTTAATAAAAAGTGATTCTTTCCCGTAATAATTATCGTATCGTATTTTAATTTGGCACACTAATAGATCTTATGAACATCTATCATTCCATAAAATTTTGTTTGCCACGCCCCCTTCCGGCTCCGAAATTCATTAAAAACTGATTTTCTCCCACAATATTTATTGTATCGGAATTTTATGTGGTACACTTATACATGTTATGAATATCTATATCTATATCCAAGTCGGCCCGGCGACTTACTTCATTTATTCTGAGCTCTATGCGCTGTCCAATGTCATTGCATTTGGCGTCTTCCTGGCCACATTTATCATAATTTTCGATCCCCCTCGCCCTCCAGCCCTTCTTCTGCTTTCAGCTGTCTGTCACCGTTTTTACCCATGCAAATTTATGCAAAACCGTTGTCAGCGCTTGACGGCTGAAACAAATCCGTAATGAAATCAAACGGTTATTGTCGCAACACAATCTAAACAGCCAAAAACGGTTAATCTTCTCGGCTCAGTTCGGTCCAAGTTCAAAGCTTTTGTGACCTTTGTTGTGATCGCTTTGGCTGCAGTTCAATGATAACCAAAAACCGAAAATAACCAATATCCGATGGCTACTTGTCAAAATTTGGCCAAAAAGACAAATTGTCAGTGCCAGCTAAGGGTCTTGTTCACTGTGTGGTTAAGTGTTTGAGAAATTATGTTAATTTAGCTTAAACCGTTCTTGAAGTGTCTAATTTTTTGTTTGTTTGTCTCATTTCACACAGAGAGAAACGCGCTCTGTTATGTTCATTTGTTTATTACTCTCACAAATTACACATACGCCCCATATACCATAGGCAAGTAGTTAGTATGTACGTGAACTGGTTTTCTCTAATTACCATATCTTTGGGAAGAAACATGATGTGTGCAGCCTTGTCAAGAGACAAACAGTTGCAACGCCTAGAGCAGCAGTCCATCTGTCCACGTCCATGAGAAGCTCATTAAATTAAACGTACTATAATCTAGAAAAATAATAACTTGGTCATATAATGGTGCGATTCCTGTCGAACACCTCATTTAGAGGAGTGTACAAGTTGACGTTTTATTACTCTTTACGAGTTAGGCGATAGTTAATGGTTAGGTGACAAAAAAAATAGAATGAGAGCGACGGCTATACATAGACCAAAACAGTTTAGCACAGTAAATTATCATCCAAAAATCATGCGTATACACATCCTTTTGGTAAACATTGTAGGAGATTTTGAACATACCAATAAAAATGTTTAGTAAATACATAACGATCATAAAATAAATCTATAAAGATAAACACAAAAGACGAAGCAGTGTTATGGATAAAAAGATTGTGTATGAAAAGAAAACTTCCAAATGGTGACTCGCCCAGCCATCGGATGGGTAGAGGGGTAATGGCTGCTCTTTGGCTTTTATTTGATGTCTTTTTGACTAAATTTCTGGTAATTTCTGAAATAGCCTAAAAGCTAATTAATTAGTTTATCCATAAACCAATGTTTGCGAAATCAATTAAAATTTTTAAATGTGTTTGGTATTTATTTCGATCGAGTTGTATCAACATTTTACTGCGGAGTTCTTTACGACAGACTACAGTACTAATTATATGGTACAATTTTTAAATGGTTCTCTAGGTGATAGAGACTCATTTATGGGGCATAAAAAAAAAACAAAAAAAATAAAATAAGAAGCAATAACAGAAGCCACTGGGCAACCTGTTAGATGTGTTGACTGTAGCTTGTTGTTGTTGCTGTCAAATGCATGATGCTGCAAATGATCATAAGCTACATATGTATGTATATATGTATGCAGTATAATTTTTTTGCGGTTTTGTTGCTTAATTGAAGCAATTATTCTTGTGCAATTAGATTGTGGCTAAAGTGCATGCGATCATCTATAGAGGCCTGTGCCTAGCTCTTAGTGAAAAGATTGAGTCTGGCTTAGTAATAATGTCCGTAATGTCCATGGTGATGATGGAGTCCATAGTAACCGCCATAATAGGGATAGCCTGATGAGAGCAATCAAAACCAAAACAAAATATCGGAAATTATAGCTAGATTGTGTCCCTTCCTCTGTCTATATCTGCACCACTCACCAAACTCACCCAAGCCGTAGTAGCCACCGCTGTAATGTGGCCAATAGCCGCCGCCGCCGCCATAATAACCCAAATAAGGGGAGCTATAATAGCCGTAGCCGAAGGAGGCCGCTCCTTCGAGATCTTTCTCCTCGGCCACATCTGTTTCCAAATCGGCGCTGGGCTCCTCCTGGGGACGTGGACTTGGGGCTGCTTGTAATCCTGGCATGAGATAGGCCAACAGCGAGCAGGCTAACAGCAGGCCAATGAAACGAACTTGCACCATCTTGATAAGTTTTTTGTGTTTGGTTTGTCTAGATGGTTGCAAATTCCACTTGAAGCTTACAACTGACTGATACTTTTGGAGTCGTGTTGCTTGCTTATATAATGGCCACGACTATTCTTGCAACGTTTGCCATCAAAGTGCAGCGGCGACACAACAATTGTCTAAAATTTTCCTTTACAAAAATTGCCCCCTCCCAGCGTCCCCACCTTCCCCATTCTTTCTCAAATAGGCAAATGCGTGTGTCTCTAACAATAAGCCTGCCCCATTGGCCCACTCCCTCGCCACCGCCGTTGCCCCCTCCTCACAACCCACCACCCAGCAAACTATCAATGAAGCATGTGCCTATCGTAGCTTCTACTTATTTCTTGCATGACCGACTGCTAATTACAATGCTTTCAAATCGCCTCTCCCTCTCTCTATTGCGCACACGCGCACTTTATATCTCTCCCTCTCCCTTTCGCATGTGGGGTCAATGTCGCAATGGACAATCAACAATGGGTAAAGATCTTTTAAACTCTGTTAATTGTTTGTTTAACTTTAATTACATTTGTCAGAGCTCGAAAAATCGAAGCGCTTTGCTTATACACCTGCTGCTCCTCCTGCTCTCCGTAGAAAAATCTTCTCTTGGCTTACATAATATGCCAAAAGAGAATACAAAACGAACTGGTTTTTCCCTACAAAGAAATAAATTTCGAATTCTTATATTGCTCGCCTCCAACAAAAACTAACAAGAGCCCAATAAATTAAACTACCTGCCAAAGTGGCTAGGCAACATTCTAAATCCATAAAAAAAAGATCTACAAAATTTTAAGTATTATCCAAAAATGAAATGAGTGGAAATGAAAATTATTTGATATCATTCAAAGTGTAACAGCATAAGGCACTATCCCCCATAAAGAAATAAAAGTTATTTAAATAAACGCTAAAATATCTTATTTCCATGTCAATTTGGTCGAGAGAAACTAGTTGGCCAGTTAGCTAGCTAGTTGATATAGACCATATAATCATTTAAATGAGATGTGAAAGCAAAAGCAGCAACCAGAACCAGGCCAAAAAGGTCAAACGTATTGATATTCTCTAACCTTTCCCACCCTTCCGCTTTGTAATAGACATTGCGACCATGTATGAATCGCTACTCATGTATCAAAATTTAACCATATCCAAATCTCAGTTAGCAGCCTGTTTTCTCACATGTTTGCATGTTGCCCGGGGTCAGGGTTTAACACAATGCGTTTCGCACATTAAAAGAACCCAGAAAGGCAACGTTTTTTTTTTTTTTTTTTTTTGTTTTTTTGCTGTTGATTATTTTTTTGTTTTTGGCTACCTAACTAATTGCCAGTTTGCTTATCTAAATTGCCGCTTTAACTAAGAACTTGTGACTCGAGATGCTTGTAATTAGCCAAATGAAATGCTTGACTGGCCAGCAGCAAGAATCTTAAAGAGAGGTCTCTTCAAAGTTGTGGGCGGACGGGTACAGAGACGGTGATGTGGCCGTTGACGTAGACGGAGATAGAGACCTAGACGATGTGCCATTGAAATTTTCCCTTCGTTGTCAGACCATTTTATGCTTACACATTAAGAAAAGAAAAATAGCTGCCAACTTAAGCAGTCTGACGTCTAGTACTACATAGATTATATTTGGTTTGCTTAAACTGAAATCATTTCAATACCAAAGTATTTGATTGGTTAGAGATTTATAAACCATCCATAGGATAAAATGGTATATTAAAGTCTCCAAAAGCAGAAGGAAGAATTTCAGACCCTATAAAGTATATATATTCTCATCAACTATAAATGATAGAGCTACCAAATTTAGAATGTACACTCGTGTAGAATTCCCCGCCCCTTACGCCCCCGGAATGCAATAGAAAGTGATTTTCTCCCGTAATATTTATAGTATCGCCAAGTCGGCCCGGCGACTTACTTAGTTCATTATTATAATATTGATTAATATATTTTTGGAACACTTTCCGTTTAGCCTAGAAATAAATAACATTTATGAAATAAGATGAAATGTATTCCCAATCCATGCTCCCATTAGTCTGTTCTGTAAGTGGTCATTAACTGATCAGGCTTGTGTTATCTCATCGCGATTCAGTGTTGGCAATGTCTTAGAGAGGCTATCCAGCTCCTTCAGATACATATTGAGTGATTGGTAGCTGGTATTGTTTGCCATTTGGTCGAGTTGAATGGCCTTCGAGTGGTGTTCGATTTGATGGAGATCATCATGCTCCTGCCACAAATTACGTATATTTGTCATTACATCCGCATAGAGCACGGCAGAGGCAGAAATAGAGTTATCGCTGCTGCGTCGGGCTGAGGCCAGATAAGTTTGTGAATAACTTGAACTGTTGCTGCTGTTGCTATTGCTGTTGCTGCGGTTGTTATTTGGCGATTTGCGTGAATTTACCAGGCGACTGGCCAATGGTATGGCGGAAGTAGTGGAAATGGTAAATGATGACGATGTAGTTGATTTTGGTGCTGTTATTGTTGTTGTTATTATTGTGGGTTTGATAGTTTTTAATGTTGTAGTTGCCTCATTGCGGAAGTTACGCCCCTTTTTCTGTTTCTCCCGCTGCCACTGCCACTCTGCTGACTTTGACGGCTTGAATAGACGTTGGCGACGTCGTCGATTGTCGCAGTTGGTTGCATTTCCACAACTCTGGAGGAAATGACCCGATGGGTTTTTTGCATTATCGGGAAGATATACGGTGGCATTCTTCAGAAGTTCACCTATATGATCCACCAGCCTTTTTTGTACGTCATAGTTGACCTCCCGCTTTACCCGCTTGCTGCGCTTGTGAGCCAAACCCTGATTTTGACTCTGACTAAGAACAGCCTTCAGTCTCTGGTGTTGGCCGCGCTGATAGAGTTGGTTCTCCAACGATTTTTGGGCTATGATAGTGTGCGTCTGACGTTGTATGTGCCGCTGGCGCACTGAGGGCGGCAATTTCTGACGCTGGCGCTGCAGTAGGCGTTCAGTTTTTCGAACCGAAGCCAAAATTTCCATGGGAAGTTGCAAATTATTTTGAGTCTCTTGGGTGAGAAGATCTCCTGCGACTATTTTCGGTGGCTGGGGTGAAGGGAAACGATTGCTACTCAGTTTACGGGGCTGCTCCCAAACCGCTGCTGCTTGTTGTGGTTCTGCTGCTCCTCCTCCTGGATGGCGTTGCCTTTGCCGCAGTTTCTTCAGTTGCTGAAAATGCTGCGGAGGCTCTATTATGCGTATCACATCTCTGGCATCGTCATCGACATAGCCAGGTGGAATGTCCTGCAGATGGGGAGGCACTCGCTGCAATGGTTTCTTAAGCTCTGGCTTGGATACACGATAATTGGGTGGAGATAATGATGGAGCCGGTGATGGGGTTGGTGACTCCTTTCCTGCCTCTTTTTCCTCAATTTTAATACTAAGACCACTTAGGGGCAGTATTATGAAGAAAAATGATAACAACATTGCGCTGCAACGCCTTGCGATCGGGATTGCCATTGTCATTGCAATGGGAATGGCCTTGGATATGTTGCACAGGCTTTGCGTTTGCTTTGCACTCTCACTCTGTACGACTTATTTTCACTTTCACGCGCGATGGCTGAGCTGCTGCCAATGGCTGCTCTAAAACTGCACAGAAATTGTTTGTATCATTGTGCCTTTATAAAATTTCCTAAGCGTTTTTCCAATTTTTCCAGTTTGATTGGTCTATGGTCATGGATGCAGATGCAGATACAGAGATACAGAGTGATGTGGCATTCGTTTCTCTTTGAAGTCATCGTCATCGCCTTCAACATGGATTGCTTCGGCAGCAAATGAAAGCGAAACTGGCAAATGTGCAACACGAATGACGTTGCAATGTTATAACTGGTCAAAGTCGCCGATTGAGTCTCTTTCGCTATAGAAACCCACTTTGCATATGCAAACAGGCTAGGCCGACCACTAGCTAGAGTAGTTTGGCACATTTCTGCAACGGCAACAGCAACTTTCAGAGTCGTCAAAAACAAGTTTGTAATTAATTTTCAAGTGTGTATCTCATTAGTAAGTAGGCTGACCCTCAACTTGAACTCTGCCAAAACCAATAATTATCCCAAGACGAGGGGAAATGATTCTTTAATGATTTCAAATTAAGTGCCGCCTCAAAAAGCGGTTAATTTTACCATTTCTATTCAAAAGACATTTTTTACATTTTTATATGATAAATCAAATTTAACAAATGGCTAATGGAGCGCCTAAAAGATGCAACAGAATGTGTGCAATTGCCAACATTTTTGCTTGTTGCTAGAGCATAACCTAAGGAACATATATTAATTAAAACTGAACATGTTCTAAACATATACTTTGCATATAGGAAGATGCCTTAGATAATATTATTTATACGTCAATTAACATTATTAACATTGATACTCTTTGCATATGCAGAATTTGCATACTTTAAGGGATATTTCTGAAATGGTTTTTTCATGGAATACCTCAGAATCAGGAGAAATACTTTCTTTTTTTTTCGGTTTTTGAAATAAATTAACTTTATTGCTAAAACATACCAAGCAACAAACTCATGACCCCAATTTAAAGGGGCTCTTCACGCACATACATTTAGCTACTCACTACAAAAAAAAGAAATAAATAAATAATTTAGGGATTTAGTTTTTGAATATTAAGTTAAGTAAGATGTAAGATTAGGTAAGAAACAGTTTTTAGGAAAACTACCAGAAAACGATTCCTAGGCAATATAAGGCCGACATTCCGAGAAACAGTCGCAATGATCAGTGCTGGTTAATGCGTTATGGATTGCGGCTTTTGGAGAATGGCAAGAGTGCTTTTGGGGGGGTGGGAGGTGAGGGGTGAGGGGTGTGAATGGTAATCATGCGACTTAATCTATTGCTCCATAACCATTGGCTGCCAGGCATTGTCATTGGCAAAACCTGGAGGCTCTGCAACGTCCAAACCACCATCACCAAATCCCATGCGGCGTTCATGCGAAGTTGTTGGAATGGGATGTCGATAGACGCCAGCAGTGTTCTTGCCCATGCCCGGACCAGCCCCCACACCCACAGCTGGATAGACACGCTGTTCCACTAGACGAGATTCTTGGGTATCGTAGTCTCTCTCTTGGGTTGCTGCTGCCTCCGCCCGTCTATTCTTTTCGAAGAAATCGATAATGGGATGGTAATTGTAGTTAACCCGTTTGGTACCATTATGAGAGCCTCCAACTCGTCCTCCCACCCCACCGCCGTAGATAGAGTTCACATGGTAATTGACGGACGGCGGTTGTGGGGGAAGCGACGTCGGGTGCTGATGCTGCTGCTGCTCATGGTGGCCTGTCGGTAATGGCGCCGCTGAGCTACCTGGACTGACGGAGATCGACTGGGTGGGCGTCGCAGTCGCGTGGGGCGCATAGAAACGTGGACGCGACTTGGTGCGTTGGCTCTGGACGAGGGCAGGGTTAGGTGATGCAACTGTTTGATGGGCATGGGTGGCACTACTGGCTGCTGGGCCGACAGCAGCTGCTGCGGCAGTTCCTGTTCGTGCAGGAAAACTTGTGCTTGTGGTCTGAGGTATGCGTATGCGGGCTGCTCCTGCTTCCGCTCCTGCTCCTCCGGTGTTGATAAATGATGAGGATGGTGTGGCAGATGCTGCGGTGGCTGTATGGGTGGAGGTATAAATACGCTTGCGATTGAGGGGTATTCTCGGCATTTCCCCAGCCAGCGGTGGGCCGGCAAATACGTTTACCTCTTGATCGGTGTGCAGCTCGCTAGGTGCTGAAGCCAAGTCCAAATCCACGCGAGCCTCTGTGTGCTGCGGGCGGCGTCGGGTCACCGGGCTGTAGTATTTTTTCGAGCTGGAACTAGATAGAGGTAGACTAGCACCACTTCCAGTGCTACTACTACTGCTCTTGTGGCTTTTATGGCTCTTGTAACTGGAGCCTATAGAATATTGCTCTTCGTCCTCGGGAGGACTTAGATAGGGACCCAAACTGGCTGGCGCCGGCGTCTTGGTACGCACTTTGTTGCTGCTGGAATACAGCTCATTCGTATCGCGACCATTATAGTTGCCATAGCTCAGACCCAGTTCATCCTCTTCGCTCTCATCGTTATAGTCCAGATCGTCCTCGTTGATGGTGCTGTAGCCATTGTTGTTGGCATTGTCCAGCTTATAACTAGAGCCCGGCGAGTAGTCCTTAGCTTGTATGGAGGAGAGTGGCGGAAACTGTTGGCGATAGCCGTCCACCTGGCAAGAGCAGCAAGTGGGCACCTTGAAAATGTCCACGTGCAGACCGCGCACCTTGTCCCAGCTCAAGAGACGATGATAGTTATAGACTTGAGAGCAATGAGAGCGATATGTCTGTGCCAGATATGAGCAACTTTCACCGGGATTGCTAAAGAGAAAGAGAGATACACAATGAAATAGAATGAGAGGGAAGGGCATTGGATTCGATTGGATGTGATGTGACGTGATGGAATTAGATCTGATTGTATATACCTGCACTTCTCCAGACGCAGAGTTTGCGTATGCTGCCCCGTATTCACTATATACTTCCATTCTCCCGATGCAGACTTCGCCTTCTGAGGTCGGGCATAGCGCACTACACTCTGACACATGCCTCCAGCTGAACCCTCATCTTCACGCCTGGCGGAAACAAAAGAGGAAATGATTCGCATTAAGTCCTATTGTGTAAGGGAATGGTCAACTCACCGCTTCTTGTTTATGACATAATCGTCGAACTCATCGGCGAATTCCAAATTGCTGTTGGGCTTGTCATAGAATTCGGCTAGCAGAGCGGACATGGCATTCTTGTGTCTGCGAATGCTACCCATAATCTGATCACTGTGCCAACGATGCCAGTGATTCCAATCGATGGATAATGATGAAAAGGGGGAAAACATTTAGCTAAGGTGCTGATGCTGAGGGGAGAGATTAAAGCGACCACCGAAACCATCGAACAACCATCAACCAAACCGACTTGTAAGTGCAAGGGACTACGCAGGTGAATCAAATAAATTACATTTATTTAAGCTAAATAATTTATTAAACTAGACTAGGATCAGGGCGGTGTGAGGGTAGGGGTGGGAGTGGGATATTTGGAGAAACGGTTTTGTGGAGCTTACAGCGGATAATCATCGGTGCGTATGCACATGTTGCTGGTGAAGCGTTCACATTTCTTGTATGGAGGCGCCACCACAGGATTATGTGAGCTGGCCGACGTCTTGGGCCTGCCTCGTCCTGTCTGATATTGCGAATGGACACGTTTCCGTTTGATTGCCGCCTTTTGATTGGGGCGTTTGCTGCTGCCCATGCGATATCTGGGACCTGCAATGAGCTCTTCCGGACTAGGCAAGTGCTCCAAATTGTCCTCTTCGCTAATTGTGGTGTTCCGTCGATCGGCGTCGATCAGAGGCAATTCAGTGCCATTCAGTCCAGCGAAGGCCAAATCCTCTATTTCCATATAGGATTCTGTTTGCGCTGACGGCGGAGGAGCTGTCGCTGTGGTGGGATCAGTGGGCTGCTGGAATGCTGTGGTATTCAGTTTTATAGTTCGTCCACCCAGACCGCCCATTAGCTGCTGCTCACTGACCGAGGCCGGAACCGAGCGGGTTAGTTTATGGACGAACTCATTGGCTGATCGTCGGATGCGGTTTTTGTGACCCTGATTTGTCTTATTTCGCACATCGGCCTGCAAGGCTTCATTGATCATTTGTGGGTCCAGAACCTCCGACTGCATCTCATCGAAAAAGTCCTCCAGCGACGAGGAAGAGGAGACCAATTTTTCCTCTGCCTTTGAGCTGACATTAATGGTACCCACGTTGTCATCCTGATCACTTTCCTCCACTGTCAGATTATCCTGTCTGCGGCGAAGCAATGCTGAAGCCGCTAAATCAGTGCCGAGATTTATGTATTTTCGTGCCGAATTCTTCACCAAATTGGCCAGATCATAGACAATCGGCAGCAGGAGCTTCTTGTCATCGCCAAACATCATGCGTACCTGCCATAGATCAAGACAGAGATGAGCAAACTCTCACAACTCACTCTCATCCTGTAGAACTCACCTGCTCTAGCCTTAGCTCTTGCCCCTGATTGGCATTCATTTGAGCGGAAATCAATGCCGACAGCGCCAGTCTCTGCTGCGAGGACAAAACTCTCAGAATGGGCATCACCTCCACAAACTTTTGACGTAGTGCCTCATCGGTCAAGGCCTTGGATAATGCATTGCGTAAAACCTTCTCACGCCAATCGAACGGTGGAACCTGGTGTCTCTCCGGCTCTGGGTCATCCAGATCCACACTAAAATCTAGCATATTATTATCGATCTTATTCTCCGAATCGTAAGCCTGCTGCTCGCCATCTTCCAGCTGCCAGTCACTTGCATCAGCCGTGTCAGCGAAATCGAAATCCATCAGCTCATCCTCATTGATATTGGTGCCACTGACTAGGTCCAAATAAAGCACACAATTAAGCAGGGCCCAGAAGAGGCAACTAGCTTTCATTTTTCCTAAAAACGAATGAAAGTTGATGGGAACTTTAGGTCACTCACTGCCAGTTATTAAACATGAATTAATTTCCCAAAAACAACATCAAAAAGAAGAAATACAAATGAAAACATTATTTATTTTATTTATTTAAGCTAAAAGCAAACTTTATTATTGTTTTGGTCGGTAGTGCGTTGAAAGTAAAAGCCATTAACATGAGCATAAGCAATTGTAATGGAGGCATAAATGCTAGAGAGCACCATCGGGAGCTCCGCCGTATTATTACCGCAGTTTTAACTTTGGCTTTAGGTAATATACCAACAACGACGACGATGAAGACGGCGAAGACGTTGCCATCATCATTGTCGACTGTCCAACAAGGCGTGAAACAGCTGAACAACCTGTAAGAGTAGTTTTTAGCTGTTGTTGCGGTGTGCTTCGTACTTGGCAGCCAGTTTGCTGTCATAAAGTTGATGGGATCTACTAAGCCATGTAAATGATTTCTATATAAAGCATAAAGCTTCAACTCTGTGATTGAATCATATTATGAGTTCATAAAAACCATCACACCATTTTGGTATCGGAAAAGGAGTAGCTACATGCAGACATATATATAAAATATATTTCTTGCACAAATGCTGATCGAATAGGTCCGAAACCAAATCACAATAAAGTAAGTAAGTCGCCGGGCCGACTTGGATATACCATGCATTAGGTGAAGAGATATATATTAAATTTCTTTCAAATGCTATCTCTCTTATGTGGAAACGAGCACTTTAGCGCCCCCCGACCAAATCGGTGATTTGCAGCATATGCTATCTCGCTCTTTTTCGCGTGCATCTGCCTTGCACCGCTATGAGTGAAAAACGTTTCTATGTATAACTCGGCCATTTTTATTCCGATTCTTGTGATATTTGGTGGAATGATAGATATACGTGACATGTATTAGTGTGCCAAATTAAATTACGATACGATAAATATTTCGGGTGAAAATCGAATTTTTCGAATTTCGGGGGCGGAAGGGGGCGTGGCCAAAATTTGAAACAAACTTGGTCTGCGTGCACACTGCACGCATCTAATGTTCAAGTCCGATAACTCTATCTTTTATAGTTCCCGAGATATGGAGGCTCAAAATATTGTTTTTCAAATAGCGGGGGCGGAAGGGGGCGTGGCAAAAAAAAAAAAATAAACTTGATCAGCGTACACACCAAACGAGTCTACATGCCAATTTTGGTAGCTCTAGCTTGTATAGTTGCTGAGATCTAGGCACTCTATCGGACGGACGGACGGACGGACGGACGGACGGACGGACGGACGGACGGACGGACGGACGGACGGACAGACAGACGGACATGTCTCAATCGACTCGGCTATTGATACTGATCATGAATATATATACTTTATAGGGTCGGAGAAGCTTCCTTCTCCCTGTTACATACATTTTGGCGACTTTAATATACCATTTCATTCTATGAATGCATGGTATAAAAACTTCGAAATCATTTTTAATATTCGATATTTCTCGATACGAAAAAACCAGAACCAAGTCCAAATAACTTGTGTTGGCATTCGTTCTATGCGAACACAATGTGGATGTTAAAGTATGTAGATAAACTTGAACTGAGTTTGTTGTTGTTTTTGTGACTTCCTCATTGTTCAGCCATAATCATGGTTCGACTTGAACTTGATTTCTCTCTTGACTCCTTAGCCAACGCAAATGCAAAGGAAAGTCTAACCCATTGTCATGGGATCTGAAAAGTCTATATGCGAACTACACCCAGCTAAGGATAAACAGGAGGAGGAGGAGGAGTTGTAGGGGGAAGAGAAGAATGAAAAGGCAAAAGAAATGGAAATAGAAGGGCGAAACGAACTGGGATGAAGAGGAGTAGCTCCTTTAAGGCTGTTACCAGACACCAGTTGGTTAGTTGCTTGCTGCTTAAATGCCTAGTGACCTTTTGCGCCATTGAAAAGTGAAAACTTGTCGCTGTCTCTGCTGTGATCGGCGCAATCTTGCGGGTATGCCTATGTTTGACAATTTAGACAAAACAAAATTAAGAAGAAGAGACAGGCAAGCATGCAACCAAATAAACATTTGCCGAACACACACAGGAGACGCTGCCACCGCCGCTACAGCTAGGGGCACAAGACACATCTTCAACAACGATTTGCGAGCGAGATCTGTTTGACTTTGTCTTTATAATTGAATGGATGCTGTGGCTGCTGCAGCTCCTCCAGGCAGGCTGCCTGCCTGCCTAATCGTGAGGATGGCTTCAATTTATATCGCACACCTGCGCATCAACGGCTAATGGCGAGTGAAAGAGCTGAGCGCTTCTGGTTTGTGTGGCCTTTTGCATATGCAACACGCTGCCGCACGATGCCATCCCATCCACACTGGGATGCTGGGAAAGCGCCATGGTGTCATAAATCAAATTAAGCCAATAAGCCACGGCGATTCCCACATGCTGTATGTGATTCCCAGACTTTTCCAATTCGAGATTCATGTGGGTGGAAAAAATGTTGCCTATGTGCAGCTGTGCAGCAATTTCACTTGAAATTCTTCTTATTTTTGTAAGAGTTTATATACATATGTGTTTGTGTGTGTGTGTGCTTTACGCCAACTTTAATTAACTGGTAATTTGCGTGCGTTGCAATGAAAAACGAGGCCACTCAAAATACAAAACAACAGCAGCAAGACCAACAAAACGCAGCAACAAAATCAAAGCGCAAGCAATAAGAGAAACATCAGCGGCGGTGGTGGTGGCGGTGGTGCAAGAAAGTGGTAACTGTAGAGAGGAGAAAGAAAGAATCCCATCCCATAAGCAGCAGCAGCCTCAGCAAAGAGACAACAACTAGGTGCTAACCGACTAACCCAGTAAACCGAACTCGCAGAACCACTAGACCACAGGGAGATTGAATATATTGAAGAGATTTCTGAATGGGGAAGAGACAGACAACCTTAGTTAGTGATATATATCGTCAAATCGTTAAATCCAATAGCACACAAAGCTTTAATTCGCCGGGCCCTAACGAAAGACTTAGGCAGCAAACTTGACGCTTTTGTGTATTTAAATGCGCTCACACACACGCTCACGCACACACTTATATGTATACACAAAGAGCTGACACAATTTCCTCAGGCGTAAAGAATAAAAAAAAACCACAACAAAAAAAAAAAAAAAAAAAAAAACACACAACACAACAAAAAAAAAAAAACACAGAATTCAAATTTTTGTGCGTCGCATTGCCGTTGTTGTTTTTTGTTTCTTTTAGAAAGTTGTTTCCATTTCACATATTTGGCTAAAATACACCTCATAAAAGTATTTTAAAATTCCATTTTCGAATTTTTTTTGACTTCTTTCGCGGTCTCTGCTTCTCTTCTTATGTTGTTGTTTTTTTTTTTTTTGTGATTAATTTATTAACAAGACAAGAAATCACCTCGTTTCCTGTTGGCAACTCGCTAAAAAGAACTGAGATTCAAGTTTCGCCTTAGCCAATTTTCACTTTTGACGGCCGTAGCCGCGTCTTAGACTTAGTTTAGGTGTAGTTTTTTTTCTTTCGATTTATTGATTTAGGCAAATTTTCCTAGACTTAGCGATTTTCTATTTTGCCACACTTCTTTTTAATTCTTGTTGTTCCAGCTTTTGCCGCTTGCTACGTCTGAACGCTTTCAACACTCACCGCCAACTGTTTTTACCTGCCACCACCAATGCTGTTGCTGGTGCTTGTGCTGCTTCCACGGCTTCTGCTGTTTTTCCTGCTGAGGGAGCATCTGCTGACGCTGCCGCGGTGCTGCGCTGCTAGCTGGCACATGTTCTGTTTGATTCGGCATCAATTGCTGAGTGTTTGCATTAAGCTTCTGGTTCGGTTAATTGTTTTTCCATTTTGCAGTTCATTTAGCCGTTAGCTGACTTACATTCTCCTAAGCAGGAGCTTCACCCCCGAGTTTGTGTCTTAAGTCATTCGTTTTCGGACTACAAAACTAGAACGGAAACACTCAATTTGCATAAGTTGCTTTCTATTGGCCACTTTTTAAAGGTAAATAGAGATTAGTTAGACCACTTTGGGGGCAAGCCGGGCCACGCTGGGACCCCACAGATAAATTAATTTTCACAGCGATAAGGCCAGAGGCAGGCCACACTTTCGTTTTTTCAAAATAGCCCTCGGTGGCAACTTAGCGCCTCCGCCTCTTTTAATGCCACTGCCACTGCTACCTGTCAACCGTGGGACGAAAGTCTCCATTTTGGATACTCTTTCGAAATGATTGAGTCATTGTGAAAGGAAATTGTCGCTGTCAATATTCCGATATTCCGGTTTCGAATTTAAATTTGTATATTTATTTTTCTTTCCTTCTTCTATAATTCACTTATAGTTGCTCAACCACTTTGAGTGTTCCATAAAAATTTCGTGAACGAGGTGCGATATTTTGACACACTGTGCTTTTTGGTGTGTCCCTCTTTTTAGTAATGACCGATGCAGCTCTTAGTTGCTGGCGAACCTTTAGCCGTTTCGCTTTGTTGCGCTTTATGGTTATTTCTTCATCATTGAGTAAAAATCAAAGGTGGGTATGTACCTCTGCTGGTGATGGTGCTCAGGGGGCAGTTTCACCTTATGCCGCTGCCTGCCATTTCTGGTGCACTTTCAATTGCCATTTTTTTCAAAATTTTCTTCACACTTTCATAGGTAATCACAGCGCCAAAACGGCATTGGCTGCGTCTGCTGCGTTTTCCTTACCATTTCACGCAATACTCGACGTCCTCTCCTATACGCATTTTATCTTAATGTCCATTTAAAATATTACCGCATCGCTGGCGTTTAAATTTATTGCAGCGTCATCAATCAGAGACCATCAACTTCTCTTCATGTGGTCTTGGTTGCTGTAGTTGTTTTCCATTTTTTTCGTTTTTACTTTTTGCATATGAGTATGACTTTTCCGCTACCGGCCAAGCATGAAAAGTCGCAATGCATTTGGCTAATTTGCAAACTGCATTTTGAATTTTACTTTTTTGTTGCAATTGTGGTAAATGCAACGCCTGCAGTGCTTGCAAATTGTACCTATGATGGATTATCTCTCTCTCTCGAGACTCCTCACTGGATGGAAGATTGTGCAATCAACTAACGGTATAAGTAAACAATTAATACTTAATAATTCTTTTTTATTAATAGTTAATTTATCGCATTGAAGAATTTGAAGAGTTAAGAGCTATGCGATCAAATACGCGTTCGGTATTAACTTAAATTGATGAAAATTTGCAATATCAATTCGAAAATTGTATTCCGGTTTTCCTAGGTTCAAGTTTCTGAATTGAAGGTATCCAAGCAAATGGTTAATGAGCCATAACGCCCACAGCCTGTATTTGCTGCAAATGAATGCCAGAGAAATTCAAAAAACTTAAAGTATAAAGCGAATTAATTTCATTTTATACCGGTTTGGAATTTTACCACTTGTTGTTGAAAAATTGACTTCTAAAACGAATGAAAAACCACAATTTACAGATGTGTTTTTCTCCCACGTATTTAAAAGAGATTTTGTTGTTTAAAAATGTATTCGAATTCGTGTTCAAATAAAATAAAAATGTTCAAATAAAAATTGACTTCTAAAACGAATGAAAAACCACAATTTACATATGTGTTTTTCTCCCACGTATTTAAAAGAGATTTTGTTGTTTAAAAATGTATTCGAATTTGTGTTCAAATAAAATAAAAATGTTCAAATAAAAATTGACTTCTAAAACGAATGAAAAACCACAATTTACAGATATGTTTTTCTCCCACGTATTTAAAAGAGATTTTGTTGTTTAAAAATGTATTCGAATTTGTGTTCAAATAAAATACGCGACAAGAGGAGTGCCAAAATAGAAGCGAATCAACTTTTCAAGCAGACCGCCAATGTCATAGCATATGGTGGCAACTCTGGCAAATAAGTAACACAATATCGATAACACTGATCGAATATCGATAATTTTCGGAAAATTAAATGAAAACGATATGATTTTTTCTAAAACCAAACAAATGCACTGCCATTTTCGAAAACATATTTATTGATAATTGTTAACTTCAGCTTGTTTTTATTGCACTATCGGAATCATTCTGTCTCTCTCTTACATACCGTCTTCTCGTACTTACCGCATTTATAATCGTTAGTACTATAGTAAAGACAAAATAAATGCAATATTCCCCTTGATTGAGAATATGCTCACGATTTTGATCGAAACAACTTCCATTCCGACATAATGATTCCACTGAATACGAGGAATGTCAAAGCAACATACTGAGAATCCGATATAGATACTAACAATAAGTTGTAAGAATGCAAGAGTTTGCATAGTATAACTAGTATATTATTGTAGACCTAATAGCGAATTTAGTTGTGTCTCAGAGAGATGTGATGAGTGTAGTGAGACATAGGTCGCAATCGATCAATAGGGACAATTGTGTAAATAAAATATGTATATTTTGTGTTTAATTAATTTATTTGTACAATTCTATATATCTACATACATATACATATACAATTAAAGTGGGGTTTATTTATTTCCATTTTGTGGTGAATACAATAATGAAAAGATCTTATCTTGCATGTTTTTTTTTTTTCATATTGCTTTTTAGATACAGACTAGAAGAACTAAGTGACGAATAAGTATATTAACTAGGCATGCATATATAGCGCCATTATACGATAAATAATATCTAAAATAGAAATTAGAAAAAAACAAAATAAATATATACAAAACGAAATTGCAATACATTAAAAAAAAAACTGTCAAACGTAGGCAATCGGAATGAAAATACGAAATACAAATACAATAATACTGCTCGCCAAAAATTTGGAAAATAATATAACGAGATTTACAAAGTTACTAGTTGGAAACAGGGTGGATGACTTCCTCCAGTTGAGTCATGATGATCATGAAGATGGTGTTGCTGGTGATGGTGGTTGTGATAGTTAGTGATGGTGGTTTTGGTAATTATGTGCAGCTTTGTGAATGGTTGGCTAGTGGATGGTGGGTGAATAGATTCAGTCAGCGTCATATTTCGCACTCAAACTCAGAGATGCGGTGATTGAAGTAGACCACACCATGCTCGAGATCCTCACTAAAGCCGCTCACATCCATATAGTCGGAAGCGGCGGAGTCATCGTCAACCCATTTGTGCAGCGATCGAGTGATCTCCAGACGCGACTGGGCAAAGGATGGACGCATGTGCGGCTCTTTGTGCCAGCAGCGCGACATAAGATTGTAGAACTCATGTCGGCTCTCCTTGGGAAGTTCGGGACGCAGTCCTTGTGGTATACGGCGAATGACCTCACGGCCAGTCAACTGGCTGTAGGGAGTGTAGCCTAAAATGTATCACAATTGAATTATTCTCAAAATCAGGATATTATCTGTCTATGGGCACTTACCCAATGTAGCAATCTCCCATAGCACAATGCCAAAGGCCCAAATGTCCGTTTCAGTTGTAAACATATGATACTGGAGACTCTCGGGTGCCATCCATCGTATGGGAAGGGCATGTCGCTTGCCTATAGTATCGTGGCCATGAGACTTTTTCTCCGATGAAGTGTGAGGCGAATGCTCCTGGCCCTGGCCAAAGGTGTGCTGCCAATGCTGTAGAATATAGCGACTGCCAAAGTCAAATTTGAATTTGTGCCGCATTAAATCATTGGCAGCATTCTTTTCTTGCTCCTTGCGCAAACGCTCTGCATCCAGATCCATTGACATGCCAAAGTCACAGATCTTGCACATCCCATTATGATCAAGTAAAACATTGCGGGCAGCCAAATCTCGATGAACAATCTGTAACAAAGAGCCAGTAAATTTGTATAAGTGATAGAGTTTATATATAATTTCAATCAGAGGAGCGGAACCCATGAAACTAAATTCAGACACATTCTGGGAGAAGTTTGTAATGATCTAGACAGACCGAGCAGAACTCAGTAGACTCAGAGAGCTTTCAATGCATCGCAAACTTGTGACCAAAAGGACCATATCCTTTTCGCAAGGGTATAAAAAGTAGTCCTGTGTGTAGGGTAGGTGTAGGCTCTTACCCTTTTGCCGGCTATATACTCCATGCCACAAGCTATGTCCAAAGCGAACCCTGCCAAAGTGCGTGGTGACAAAGGAGCCAAACTCCGTCCTCCTGGCACGGAAGCAGGTAGAATGTTTGTGGCACTACGAGCAGCTCTCAGCAGGGATAAAAGCCGTCCGCGCATTGCGTACTCCATGATCAGCATATGTGGCTCTGGAAAAAAAGAAGGGATTGAAAATATGCTTATCCTCTGGTTAAGCTAACCTACCGCTCTCCACACAGGCTCCCAGCAGGGTAACAACATTTTGATGAGAACCCAGTTTCCGCATAATGCTCGCCTCTTCCTTAAGGCTAACCTGGGCGCTGCAGGCGCGTATGGTTTTTACGGCCACAATGCGTGTTGCCCCAAAATGACCGCTTAGGTCATCGGCTTCGGCTTTCCACACCTGTCCGAAGTTGCCCTCACCCAGAAGACTCTTCAGGCGAATGTTGCTGCGGTCGAATTCCTGAAACTCACTGGCCAGTGAGCTTTTGTCACCATCTCCATAGCGATTGTGGTTTGCGTCTCGGTAATTGTGATGATGGTCAACCTCATCTTCTTCATCATCCAGTTGGTACTTGGAATCCACTTTCTTCACTGGACTAATAGGCTGCTGGTCGGTGATGCACACATCGAACACTTCGCCCTGTTTGGCCCTTCGACGTACCACATAGTTGCGCACCAGATACAGGGCAATGGCAGCCAGTGGAATTAGACCCACAGCCACTAACACAAGGGTAACCAGATTCATGCGGCGCATTTCGAGGCCCACATCACGTTCATCGGCAATCGACGTGGAGCTGATATCCATTGGGGTGGAATGCGATGAGGATGAAGATTCGAGTACACCTATAAAAACAGCTGGAGCATGGGTCGAGGGTGACATTTGTGGATTCACAGTGGATCGTACAGATGTTAGAACTGTGGTGCGTACAATTTTCGAATTCGAATCGGTGGTGGTGCTCGGTGGCGTGACTCCGCAGTCGTCGGTGTTGTTGCAAAAGATAATGAGATTCCCCTGATCCTCGCTGACCTCCTGGGTTAGTAGTGGACCCAACGCTCGCAGACGTTCTGTGTCTTCTTCTATTATGGTTTTGCGCTTACCAGCAGTGGTAGTGCTAGCTGGAAAAGCAGTAGTGGTGCTAGTGGGAGGTAGACTTGTGGTGGTTGTAGTTTTGGGCGGCTTGATGGTGGCAGTTGGCATCGGCGTAATGGTGGTTGATGGTGGGGGTGGTGGTGGAGCTGGTGTTGTCGTTGTGGTTGTTGTTGTTGTTGTTGTATTGGTGGTTGTGGATGTCGTACTTGTTGTGGTTGTGCTACTTGTAGTGGGCAAGTCATCTACCTGTCTCATTGTGGTTTCCTCTTCTGCACTGAGCACCGTGATGATCAGGGGAGTCGAGGTGACAGGTGGCTTGGTCACTCTACGCGCAGTTGCCACAGGCTTGAGTACTGTATCTTCGTCATTTAATCCTACAGTAGGTCGTCCAGATCCTACATAACGCGTACGGCTAATTGGTGGACCAGGTGGTGCTGGTGATGCTGGTGCCACGCCGCGCTCTCGCATGTGATATTTATAGCGACTTCTGCTACGTTCAACAGCTGTCAGTGGACGGCGAGTAGAGACCCTTACTATGGGCTCTTTTTTTGGAGCCGGAGTGCCCGTCGTGGTGGTGGTTGTGCTTTCACTTGGACTGGCAACCGAAACTTCCAGCACCCGCGGATGCTCATCATCACCGACGACAGCCGTAATGCTGAGAGAACCTGGTTTAATTGGTGGCAACATGGCTCCAAAATAAACATACGGCTGCAGGCCGTCGTCATCTTCGTCTTCTTCCTCCGCCGAAGTGACTGTGGCCATTGCAGGCTTGCCTCTTCCCCGCTGTTTTCCATTAGGCGGAGACTTGGTGGCAACTGCTATATGATTCATAGTATCATTTTGCCCTTTGGCCACCACAAAGAGCCCATGTGAGGACTCGTCACTAAAAAGAATTTCATTGGTATCGTGATCACTTGTCACCTTCCCTAAATTTCTCTCTCTCTGTACCACTGAGTTATTTCCCGATCCCGCCATGGCCATGCGTGTAAAGTTGGCGCATTGTCGCATACAACTCGCTGTAGTCCGCCGCGTAAAATTCTTGGTGCAATTGCGTATGCACACGGAACGCGGATCGCTGGGCGCCTTCGAGGTGGTCTCAATGGCCGCCGCTGCCGCTGGGGATATAGCACTTCGTCCAGTGGTGCCAATGCGTATTCGAAAACCGCCGCGATGCAAAGCCGAACGGCGCGCTGCCAGGACATTCATTAACTTGCGCTCCCGATCCTGGGCTGAGTTCAAAGGCGCTAACGATGGCCGGTTAGCACCTGAAGGCCGATATGTGGTGGGTTTCTCGCCAACCACATCTGAAAAAAAATATACAAAAGTAAATACGCATTAGCAAGAAGTCGTGACGCGTATTAGAAAACCAAGTCTTGGAAATGAAAAATAAACAAGCTCTAAATCGCAAAGCAAACAAAGGCTGAAACTAGTTTGTTTGGTATGCCCAGGGGCCAGAATTCGACGTCGTCGTCGTCACCATCATCATTATCAAACTGTCTCTTTAGGCCATTAATCAGAGATGCCCAAATGCGTTTCTTAACCTAGAAATACTCAGAGTTTCGACTGCCTCTGCCCTCAAATATTACGTTGATCAGGTTAATTTTATGCTCCAACTGAAGTCAACTTACTTAACGAGACTATGTTACTTTGGGAATCTTTTAGTATTGCCGTCGTATTGGCATTTCCAGTGCTTTTAACCCCTTGACTTGCCCAACTAATTAACTGAGTAGTTACTGGGCAATTTCGACAAGCAAACGTCTGTGTCTGTATCTGTGTGTTGTGGTTCTATATCTGAGCCGAATCTCTCTGGTTTTATAAGCTCTTAGCTCAATGAATCATTCCAACAATTACAAGACGGCTAAACTGCTTGCACAATTGTTTAATTTTCACGTTGCCAAAACAAACGATTCGCCGTTGCTGCTGCTTTTCACAAACAGTTAGTTCATTGGCTTGCAGTTTAGGCCAAGGTTAGGCTTGGCATCTCGATGATGCTCAGCGACGCTGCGACTAGAACACCAAAAGCGAACTCCAGCGACAAAGACTTGCGGGTCGCTGCCTCAGTGCTCAGATGCTGCTGCTTTTTTTGGTCATTGCTGGTGTAGCCGTCTCTTCCACTGAGCAGCTAAATTTGTCTTTGTTTCTATAGCTGTGTTGTGTATGTTGCTCCGACACCGCCGCTGCCATTTGGGTGTCTCGTCACGTCGTTTTGCCTTCAATGAAAACGACAAGCAGTCGATGGCTCAGTTGCTCTTTGGCTGCGCCTATTTATCAGAATATACCCTGACCTAGCAAAGGGTATAACTATTAATCCATATTTATCATATATGTAGATCGAGATGCTTTCTAATAGTTTAATGACACATAACAGTTTGTAAAGAGTTTATACTGGTTAGAAAAGTGTATTCACTTTATTAGGAACTTTATTAAATCAGATTGGACAACTTGTAAAAATAATCCTCCCAAATTTGTTGGGTTTTGTTGTTCGCAAAGAACTGTTCTACTTGCTTTTTGCCATTTTGCTTTAGAAGGGCACTGCAGCTACGGCTACGGCCCTCTTTTGTCTACTTTAGGTTGGCCTGCGCTACTTCTTAGCATTAGCCATGCTGCTGTTGGCCATCGTCGTCGTTGCTTGGCATGCGTTGTGGAATTTTAATTTGATTTTGGTCATAGACACGACTTTTTTCGTTTTTGCCTTTGTTTGGCTGCGGCTGCCGCTGCGCCTGCGCGAAGCCGACCAAAACGAAACAAAGCCAACTGCCAGAAACTGTTCTACCTTAAAGACGTGGCGAACCGAAAAAGTCGAAAAACTAAATGTAACTTTTATCACAATCGCCCAAAATTAATGCGAAAGTCTAGGCAGAGCCAAGTCATTGGGCTTACATAACGTCCCAAAAAAATAAAAATTGTGCAGCTTAGCCATGTGATTAATCTTCACATTTGAGTGGGGGAGAGAATGAGATAACTAGAACGAGTGATAGGCAGTCAGTGGGGGATAGAGATGGAGATGGTGAGGAAGAACAGGCAACAGATCCGGCAGCGTGACTAATGTCAACATTCTTTCACTTTCTGTTCGGATGTTTATGTGAAATTTAATTGCTGTCAATTTGAACATGCCCAAACATGGACAATGGACAAGCATTCTAGGTAGCGACTTGGTTCAAATTATTTGCTAGCTAATGGGCCCTTACTTCCGCCCTCCTCTCCACTCCACTCCACAGAGCAGACTCACATTAAGGTAAGCTACCAAGCTGCAGCCACAAAGCTTAGATGATATTTGTGCAAAATGGCCAAATTAAAAGTTTTATACCCTTTCGAAAAGGGTATATTAATTGGTCAGAAGTGTGCAACGCATGGAAGGAGGCATCTCCGACCATATAAAGTACATTTATATATTCTTGATCAGCATGACAAGACGAGTTCAAATCCGTCTGTCTGTCTATCTAAATTCACTTTCAATTTATTTGCAATTACATGATTTTCTCTGAGTGTATTTCTAAAACCTACACGGGTACTGAGTTATAATAAAGCTTGAATGATTCGCATGTCTTGGGTTTTTGTTTAGAACTTTTAATTAAAAATAAATTACTGACTCGGTGGTGGGAGAATGGTGACGGTGGTGCAGGTGGTGCCGAGCAATGACAGGGCTGGCTTTTGCAGCTTCTACTTGTGTATTTATTGTTTGCTTGGCCTAATTGACAAACATACACGCAACTGACAGTGGAAATGGAAATGAAACTATAACTGCTGCCGACAGTTGTTGTCAGTATTTATTTCGTTTGTCATATTACTTAAAAAGTTATGAAATATCAATTCAATGAGCGGAACATACTCATAACAAACACAATAAACAACGACAGCAAGATAGATAAACACGATGGCCATTGCTGTGACACAAATGTCAATCATTCGCAACGTTGCACATAGCCAAGAGTCAACCCTTAATAGATACGTTCTTCATTCATCCGTGGCTGTGATGATCCTATGTTCAATCAACGAAAGAAACGCATTCAATTGCAGTTAAACTAGAAACTTAAACTCAGGAAATCAAAGATATTCGATGTATCAGTTTGTATCGAAAGAGATTGAGTCCAGGACCCATGTCATTAACCTTTTCGAAGATCAGTTAATTCATTAACTGGATCGTCACACTTTGGTTTATGCAGGGGCTTATACTTTTCGATTGTGCAGGAATTGGATGAATAAAAAACGTTTCGTGGCATTTCACGACAACTTTAGCTAACTGCATTTCCGCATTGACATCCGCGCCAAGTTTGTTGATGTCTTTGTCTTTTTTTTGTATGGTACCTTTGCCATTTCTTTTTGATTTCTCACGTTGCTGCTGCTTTCGTCGAGATGTCTATATTTCCGGCATTGCCTGCCTGCACCCACAAGTCCAGCTCCAGGTTAACTTCAACTACAACAACCGTTGCAGCTGTAGCTTTGCCTTGCCTTGCCTTGCGTTGCCATGACTCGTGTTGCATTGCCTTCTACGGCCAAATGTCACGCACCTAAAACTGCATCCAATTTTTTCTTTGTTTGTTGCTGTTACCGTTGCCGTTACCGTTTTGCTTTTTGCCAATCTTCCCTTCTGCTGCTGTTGCTCGTTATGCTTGCCGGTTTGGCATTTTTCTCGCTGCTTCGCTGCCTGTTTTTCGATTTCACATTAGAAATGCTGTGGCGATCGATGCGATGAACGCCTTGCATGTCTGCCTGGATCTGCATCGCTTTTTGTGTGTTTTGTGTTGGTGTTAAACTTGTTATACCCAAGCACGTGTGGGCCTAGCCAGAAACTGCAACGAAAGCGGAGAAAGTCTTCGCTGTTGTTTTGTGTTTGTTTCTCTCATTTCTTTTTCTTTTCGCTTATGTTGTAGTTTTTGCTGATGTTGTTGGTTTTGCCAAGGAGGCATTTAAAAATTGTATTTATGAACTGGCTTAATGTGAAGCAGGCAAATGCCAAATGAAATGCCAACAAAATGAAAGCAAAAGTTACGACTCATCTTACGAGTCGTTAATCAAGACTTTTTTGAGAGGTCTCAGAAATCTCATTAAAATTCAGAGAATTCCTTCTATTTTTTGATCTATTGGCAATAGTGTCAAAGTAATGATACAGTCAACCACCACCACCATGCATCAGGGGAAAACAAATTTCCTTGAGTTTATAAAACTTATTTCATATATTAAATTTCTTTCGTATGCGCGATTTCTAACATATGCTATCTCGCTCATTCTTATGTGTGTGCACTTTAGCGCCCCACCGGCCAAATTCGCCCTTGCACCGCTTTGAATGCAAAACGTTTCAATGCATAACTCGGCCATTTTTATTCCGATTTTTATCAAATTTGGTGGAATGATAGATGTCCATAACATATATAAGTGTGCCGAACAAGACGGACATATATCAATTTCTCTTCTCATGCTGATCAAGAATATATATACTTTATACGGTCGGAAAAGCTTCCTTCTCCCTGTTACATACATTTTGGCGACTTTAATATACCATTTCATCCTATGGATGCATGGTATAAAAATTGTGTAATACTGTTTTTCCTTAACTAATTTTAGGTCGTTTTGTTTGTTTTATTATACCCTTGCAAAAAGGGTATATTAATTTTGGTCAGAAGTGTGCAACGCATAGAAGGAGTCATCTCCGACCATATAAAGTATATATATTCTTGATCAGCACGACAAGGCGAGTTCAAATCCGTTTGTCCGTCTGTCCGTCCGTCCGTCCCTCTGTCCGTCTGGATCAACAGCTTCTCCTCCTAAACCGCTAAAGCTACAGAGCTGCAATTTTGCACGAAGTCTTGTATATACTGCAGGCATTGTATATCTCGGATTCATCCGGATCGGACGACTATATCATATAGCTCCCATAGGAACCATCGGTCGAAAAATGAGTTTTAGATCAATAACTTCTTTTTTTTCACCCGATTAGCATAAAACTTAAAATTTGGTAGTTTATTATATATGTAAACATCCATGCCAAATTTGATCAAGATCGGACTACTATATCATATAGCTCCGATATGAACGATCGGACCAAAAATAGTTTTTCTTTTAGAAACCTTTTCGTTTCTTATGCGATCATCGTCAAACTTGGTAAATAACATTTCCACATATAAAATTATAATTCTGGTAAATTTGATCAAAATCGGATGACTATATCATATAGCTGTCATACAAACATATGAAAAAATTGCATGCTGCATGTCTACATACATGCATATGTATGCATGCAGTGCTATGGCGTGTAAAAACGGATTTTTACACCAGGGTCTTTACATTTATATAACTCTTTTTAGGGATCTAGTAACACAAGAGATTGCAAGGGTATACAAACTTCGGCATGGCCGAAGTTAGCCCGACCTTTTCGTTTTTATACCATGCATCCATAGGATGAAATGGTATATTAAAGTCGCCAAAATGTATGTAACAGGGAGAAGGAAGCTTTTCCGACCCTATAAAGTATATATATTCTTGATCAGCATGAGAAGAGAAATTGATAGAGCCATGTCCGTCTGTCCGTCCGTCTGTCCGTCCGTAAGAGTGCAGAGATCTCAGCAACTATAAATGATAGAGCTACCAAATTTAGAATGTGGACTCGTGTAGTATAGACGCTGACCAAGTTTATGTTTTTTTTTTGCCCCGCCCCCTTCCGCCTCCGGAATTTAATAAAAAGTGATTTTCTCCCGCAATATTTATCGTATCGTAATTTAATTTGGCACACCCATATATCTAATGAACATCTATCATTTCACCAAATTTTTTTTGCCACGCCCCCTCCCGCCTCCGGAATTCAATAAAAAGTGATTTCCTCCCGCAATTGTCGTATCGGAATTTAATTTGGCACACTCATACATGTTATGGTTATCTATCATTCCACCAAGTTTCATAAAAATCGGAGTAAAAATGGCCGAGTTATACATAGAAACGTTTTTCCCACAAAGCGGTGCAAGGGCGGATATGGCCGGAGCGCTAAAGTGCACACACATAAGAGTGAGCGAGATAGCATATGTTAGAAATCGCGCATACGAAAGAAATTTAATATATGAATTTGGTTTTATAAACTCAATGTAGTTTTTTTCCCCCTGATGCATGGAATATCCAAGTCGGCCGGCGACTTACTTACTTTATTTTGTTCTATTATCTAGATGCACGGGCTTAATGTGAATTTAAAATCGGCAAATAGTGTTAGCTAAAGCAATTTGTATTGTAGCCTTTTTTGCATTTATAGAAGCCATAAATATTTTCGTCATTATTCTATGAGTTAGTCATTTCTATTCTTGTTGTGGAAAGCATATAATATTGGTGTAGCTACAATTCCACAATATTTACGAGAAAAAGGGCAAGGCAGAGTCAGAGACTGCAAATTGGTTCGGTTTTATTCTCAAGGAGGGGACAGGAGATTCTAGCTCCCACTTTGTAGCGTATTTTTAAACATGGCTTTTTCGTCTGAATAGTTGAGTTAGGGATGTATAGTAAATGGATAAACAATGCGAACAAAAGTTGCCATTTCGAATAAACTGCTAGGTATTTTATGTTTTTTCTTTTTCTTTAGTTTTTCTACTGCTATTGTTTAACGTTTTAGGCTTCCGTTTATTTGTTTTGGCTTGCGATTCGAGACTAAAAAGTTTTTCAATACAGAAAATAAATATAAATGTTGTTGTTGCCGTTGTTACTGTGCATTGAGGCGTTGCAGGGCGTGTCACATGTTCATCATCATTATTAGCAACATGAAAACAGAAGCAGCAGCAGCTACAACAAATTGTAACATCCAGTTTTCTCATCAACCTGATTTTACGCAATGCTTAAATCACATTTTGCCTTTAGGCCAAAGCCAAAACCGCCCGCAACTGTACAAAAAATGTTGTTGCCGTTGTTGTTGTTGCTGCTGCTGTTGTTGTGGTTGCTATTGCTGCTGTTTCATGTTGTTAGTTTGCCCCGCGCTTTCTTTTGTCCCATTGCAGTTAAGTTTTTTAATGAAGACCCCACTGTCAGATTACAAGCTCAACAGATTGCATAACCCCCTCCTAGACCCCTTAGTCATCTTTCGTATCGCGTTTGGGTCAAGCAAAAAACACATCATTCGAGGTTTTTTTGTCTTTGCTGTTGGTTTTTTATTAATCGCCCACAAAAAAACAAAAAAAAAAAGAAGAAAATTAGCCAAAGACGACTAATGAAATGCCTGCCCAAGGGTTCATTCACATTTTGCAACGAAAGTTAATGAAAAAGAAATTATAAACATTTTATATAAACAACCAAACAAATTGAAATTCGCCAAGATTTTGTTTTTTTTTTTTTAATAGCCGCAACCAAACTAAAATTATTCATTTTATTTCCTTTTCCTTCATGAAACCGCAAAAAATGTATTGCCAAATTTAATTCAATTGTTGGAAAACAGCAACAACAGCAAAAAGTAAATAAAATGATTTTTAATATATATTTCAGGAAACTTAAATCATACAAAGTTTATTAGAGCGTGAAACATAAAAATAAATTTAAATAAATTCTTGGCCTTGTCATTTGATTGGTTCCGTGATCAATCTGAGATTTACATAACTTTTAGAGATTTATAGGATAGCAACAACTAACAACAACAATAACAAGCTGGGCTTATGGTGATTGAATACTCTCAGTGCCCAAACACCACAAAAAGGGCTAACAATTTTGAAGCAGTAAACGTGATTCACAAATGTCTGCCATATTATAGATGGTAACTGCAAGAGTTTGCGCATTTACAACTCTAGTTTGCCTTCAAAAATTTCAACTTCATCCTTTTTCCAAATGCAATGGAATCAACGAAGATTCTGATTAAAGATCGAATTCTATAAATCGCTTAGATCTGGGTTAATCCCAAAATTGCTAAAGTGTTCCTCGTCTATATGTGTACCAATGGCCATGTATGGCTGGAGGGTGTACTTGCAGATCTCTTCCATATACATATGTTGCTTTTTGTTTTTGCAGTACGCCCACTTTGCTTATGTATGTGGCAAAGATTGTTGCCGCTGCATATGATTTGTTGCACTTGGCTAACCTGTTGTTGGTGGTTGGGGTGGTGCTTGAGATGGTGGTGGTGTTTGTCTGCCGTTGTCTGTAGAGATTTTTTGTTGACTTTTCTGATTTGCTTGCTTCGGCTTTGAGATAGCTCTTCTTCGCTCGAATGCCAGATAAATATGTAGTTGGCTTACGCAATCAACGCACATGAACAGAGTTAAATGTAATGAGACCAACGATGTCAGAGACAGCAAAAAAGAAACAGCGGAAGAGAGACAGATACGGGTAAAAGGCCAGAGAAGCCACACCAATATTGATATTTTGGTTGAGGATTTTCGAGTGTGTGCGATGGCTGGCCAACACTTGTGGTTATTGACCATCCCCTCCCTCCGCCCCACACCTACAACAACTAAATAGCAACGACAGAGAGAGAGCAAAAGACCAAGAGATGAAAAAAACTGCATAAAATTTAAACATTTCGTAACCAATGACCAAAACGAAAAAAAAAAAGATTTTAATGTGCATAAATTAAAAATAATCAAAATGCATTAACTTTTGTTTAGCCAACACACAAAAAAAGGTTCAAATTGCTTATGAGCTTATTGCAATGGCTAGGCAAAATGTACATATGTAGGTACATTTGTAAACCTATAAACTACTATACACAAAAATACATATACATATAAATACATATATGTATGTACATATGTATGTATGTACTGGTGAATTGTTTCTGTTTTCAGAGTTTTCAGGCTTACCCTTGGCTTTAAGCCTAGGCCCAAAGAAAACACTTATCGACCTGCTGGAGTTGACCATTAACCATAAGTTTTCAATATGCAAAGACAATTCCGGCGCCCACACCGAAAAGTGGCAAACTCACTTGAGCTCAATTGCTTATTAAAATACTTAATTGAAATAACAATTAAAAGTATGTGAATGTGTCCACGAGATGGTCTTCGTCCGAGTCTCAGACGCTCAGCCATGGACAAAAGAGTCTAATCAATCTCAGCTCACTTGCAGCGCACCGCAACAATGGATGGAATGGCATGAACCGAAATGAAAGGAAGGCTATCTTCACTTTGACCACAACTTCACAAATTTGCCCTTGTCAGAACTGGGAAGTGTTGTTCACGATTGGAGAAACAAATACAAATTTTAAGGTCGAAGATAAAGAAATTTGGTTAGGGGTTTTAGTCGTAGGATTATCCCTTTTCCATGGGTTTATACCCTTTACCGATTCGTCCTTCGTATGAGCCCAGTTAAAAAAGAACGGAGAGAAAGGAAAGTCATATATGAATTGTAATTCTTGACGATGGTTTCTTGTTTAAGCCACAGTTGGCATTTAGTTTTCCTCTTTTCTCTTTTGTGTTTGTTGACATCTATTCCGTCGTCCGTCTGTCTGTTAGTGGCAGTTGGTCAATAATTGGCATAGATTTATTTCGCATTGTTGGCAATTTTTTCCACAGTTTTAGACAATTTTACCCAAGTCATTGGAGTCTCTCTTGATGTGAGTGTGTTTGTGTGTGTGTGTTGGGAAAAACTTACCCACATCGCTGGGACTCAAAATTTCCGCTGAATTTGATAGCATTTGTGGACTTTCGCTGCCTCCATTCATCGTTGGTGTTGCCGCTGACGCTGCTGTTGCATTGTGTTCCACCTCCGCCTGTGACTGTGTTGCCGCTGCCTTCACCTCTGATTCTCTAATTGCACCATGAGTTGCATTTGATTGCGTTTCACTGACTGTCGTCGTCGTCCCTGGAGCTGACTCTACCACAACTAGAAACAGCACCAGCAACAACCAACAATAACAACAACTACGCCAAAATGATTCATTGCTTCGATGAATATCCATCAACGACATCGTAACCGAAGCATATGTATATACCGAAAAACAAAAAATTAGTTGCTGTTGCTCTATTTGGTTGGTTTTTCCTTTAGCTGGTTTTGCTATCTCGTTCGTCTCCTCTCTATTGTTTCAGTTTTCCACACGATTTCCACAATTGTTTTCGCTGTAGAATGGAAATTCTGCTGCCGCTGCGTTGCAATATATGCGTTGCGGTTTGCCGCTGATGTTGCCGCTGTTGCGTGCAATAAGTTAAGTCGAATTTGGCCTGCCGACTTATCTGCGCTGCTGCTGCTCTCGTTGTCGTTGCTGCTGCTTTGCTAAATCGTTGTTGTCCAGCTAGTTGTTGCTGCAAAAGTCCACAAGAAAGACAGAAGGAGAGAAAGACAAGGGGAGAAATAGAGAGTACATTAGTGAGAATTTGACAATTTGTTTGAAAATAAGGCATTTAGGTGGAAATGGGATAAAACATTACATCATACAGCGCTCTCTGCGATTGGACTATCGTGCTGGGGTAAGCCGCTTTGTCTCGACAATAAACCGAATTGACCATCAAAATCATATCGCGTCGCATATCACATACCACATTATAAGTCGTGTTAAGTAAGAGTGATAACTGAGGTCGCTAAGAAACACGCATACGCCCCATCGTACAGGTACATATGTACGTACATACAGACTTGACAGTTTCTTAGCCATTAAAAGCATAAGCGCAACTACACAATATATGTACTATATAAATGGAATTTTGGCTCTGACAGTTTTTATCTTTTTTAGCTTCTTTTTTATGGCAATGTGTGTCATTGCCTATGAAGGAATCAATTAAACAAAATATAAAGAAAAACTGCAAAAACAAAAAAGCAAAATATTCGTGGGTCTTTTTGCTTTTGGACTTGCGTAAAATTACGTTGGCAATTTCACTCGATTTGGTATGCCACATAAATTGCTAATAAAATGCAGCCAAAAAAGCAATTACAAATTGAATATTGAAATTGAAAAACGCCTTGATAAGCACGTGCAGAGAGGCCCTAAGTGGGTGCGCCTCCATCGATATCGCCATCGCCATCGATTTGGCATACGGTGTTAGAGTTTGCGCAACTTTTAGTAACCACTAAATGTGAAATGAAAGACTTTGTATTATGATGCTAATCACCCTAGCTTGCCATGAATAGAATTTCGTTTCCATTTCTATCTTTGGCATCTCTTCGCATTAATCAAGCAAAAGCAGAAACGAAAACCTTTCCCAAAAGATACCCAATAAGTTCAATGTTCTTTTAGAAACTCAAGAAGCGAGTCCATAATGATGATTCCCATGATTAATTGAAACGCCCTTTGTCATTAGGCCGAGGGCCGCTGCGGCCCAAACCTAATGAGCACCACACAGTCAGAGCCCATAGCCAGAATCAGAGCCAAGATTCCAAGCAGGATTCGTGGTTAGAAAAGACGAAACAAAAAGAAAATTTGCATGTATGACTAAATAAGTTATAAGAATAACACAATGCGGCATCTGAATGTTAAATAGATGTGATGTCTCTCTCTCTCTCTCTCTCTGTGTGTGGCAAATGTGAGCACAAAATGTATATACTTTTGCCCGCTAGAGTATACAAAACATTTGAAATTATATGTTCAACGCAATTTTTCAGATTTTTATTTTTTGCTCATTAATTTGACTTCCCAACAGAAACTGAAAAAAAAAACAGAGTTTAATTATAAGGAAGCCATTGACTTTTTTTACATGACCATGCTCATTTTGTGTTTGGTTTTTTTTCTTCTGACTGTTGTTAATTTGTCATAACATCAGCATTCTAAACTTAACAAGCGGCAATGGAAGCTTTTTGGAAGAATTTTTATACCATGCATTCATAGAATGAAATGGTATATTAAAGTCGCCAAAATGTATGTAACAGGGAGAAGGAAGCTTCTCCGACCCTATAAAGTATATATATTCTTGATCAGTATCAATAGCCGAGTCGATTGAGACATGTCCGTCTGTCTGTCCGTCCGTCCGTCCGTCCGTCCGTCCGTCCGTCCGTCCGTCCGATAGAGTGCCTAGATCTCAGCAACTATACAAGCTAGAGCTACCAAATTTGGCATGTAGACTCGTTTGGTGTGTACGCTGATCAAGTTTATTTTTTTTTTCGCCCCGCCCCCTTCCGCCCCCGCTATTTGAAAAACAATATTTTGAGCCTCCATATCTCGGGAACTATAAAAGATAAAGCTTTCGGATTTGGACATTAGATGCGTGCAGTGTGCACGCAGACCAAGTTTGTTTCAAATTTTGGCCACGCCCCCTTCCGCCCCCGAAATTCGAAAAATTCGATTTTCACCCGAAATATTTATCGTATCGTAATTTAATTCGGCAGACTAATACATGTCACGTATATCTATCATCCCATCAAATATCACAAGAATCGGAATAAAAATGGCCGAGTTATACATAGAAACGTTTTTCACTCATAGCGGTGCAAGGCAGATGCACGCGAAAAAGAGCGAGATAGCATATGCTGCAAATCACCGATTTGGTCGGGGGCGCTAAAGTGCTCGTTTCCACATAAGAGAGATAGCATTTGAAAGAAATTTAATATACATCTCTTCACCTAATGCATGGTATATCCAAGTCGGCCCAGCGACTTACTTACTTTATTTTTAATATTTTCGGCAATTTTTGCTGTGGTTGCCCTCGGAAATTCTCAAGTATCTGACAATTGGATGAGTTTAAAGTAGTTCTGTGGCTCTTCAGTTCTGTTCGATTGGGTTTGGTTCTGATCAATCTCATGATGATTGATTGATTGATAAAGTGAGCAGCCAGCAAAAGAAATTCAAGTTTAGTTTATCTCGTTGTGTACATATTCTCAACGCCCACTAACTTTTTGTGTATTGTGTTTTCTCGTTTTGCTTTTTATACCATGCATCCATGAAATGGTATATTAAAGTCGCCAAAATGTATGTAACAGGCAGAAGTAAGCTTTTCCGACCCTATAAAGTATATATATTCTTGATCAGCATGAAAAGAGAAATTGATATAGCCATGTCCGTCTGTCCGTCCGTCCTTTTTTTCCCCTGATGCATGGTATATCCAAGTCGACCCGGCGACTTACTTACTTTATTTTCTGTTGTATTTTTATACCCTTGCAAAAAGGGTATATTAATTTTTGTCAGAAGTGTGCAACGCATAGACCTTTTGGCACTTTACTATACATCTAAACATCCGTGCGAAATTTGATCAAGATCGGACTACTATATCATATAGCTCCCATAGGAACAATCGGACCAAAAATAGTTTTGCTTTTAAAAACTTTTTTGTTTTCTTTTGCGATCGTCAAATTTGGTAAATAACATTTGCACATAACAATTTATAATCTTGCCAAATTTAATCAAAATCGGATAGCTATATGATATAGCTGTCATACAAACAAATGGCAAACTGCATGCTGCATCTCTACATACATGCATATGCATGCGTGCCTTGCCATAGCGTGTAGATTGAGGTTTTTTCACTAAAGCCTTTTCATTTTGCGATCTCCATTTAGGGACTGAGTAACGCAAAAACTTGCAAGGGTATACAAACTTCGGCGTGGTCGAAGTTAGCAAGGCCTTCTGGTTTGTTTTTGCCTTTTCTATTTTGCCATTGTGATTGTGTTAAACAATGGGCTAAACTTGGCCACAGCTGATTAAACATGCAAATTGCCCCGTTGGGAAATCGTGCGATGAGCAAAAGACACGACACGGCACGGCCGCTAGTCCAAGTAACTACAAAAATAAAATGTTAATATCAATCCGATATTTATCAACCAAGATCAGCATCAACAACAAGCTTGTGTAATCATCACCTCTGAATGGAAGATTAAATGCATTTTGCAAACTGCTGGACAAAATTCCAACACAGAAATAAATCAAAGCTAAATTTAACTTAATAAATATGCAAACTCTAAATAAATGAGCTATTTTCGTGATAATATGTATTTAAATGAGAAAAAGCAATAGCTGGTTCTCTCAGTGTAAATGAGTATGCAGAGAATCTATCCCATTGCCAATGAAAACTTAAATCCCAGGCACGTCTTCCTTAGTTTAATTGGCAGAGAGAACGTTGAGACATATTGTTTAATTAATATGTAAACGTATAGAAATCTATGCTCCGACATTCAACTATCTAATTAGAGTCAGAATCGTCGAATAGAACTTGTAATTAAGTACGAAACTTGCCAACCAGATGCAAATAAATCTAGAGGAAGAAGAATCCATTTTGTTGCTAGTTAAACTAAGCTCAGCTTAAGCTTAGGTTAGAGATTTAGTATTTCCTCTCTCGGAACATAAGATTCCACACAATCCACAAATAGCCATACATAATACAGACATCAAAGTTATGGGCAACTTGATGAATGCTGCGGGTTTTGTCAGCCATGAAGGTGAGCATCCAATTCAAATCCAAGCCACGCATGATAAATTTTGATGTACATTAAATAGATGTCAACTTCCTTTTATGCATATAATAAAATAATTATAAAGAAAAAATATTAAGTAACTGTGGAAGTACATAGTCGACAAAATTTAATAATAGTACAAATAATGCATAATTTAGTCAAGTACTTATGTATCTGACAGAACAACAAAACACAAGACAACACAGCACAGCCAACAGCAAGCATGATATACAATAATAAGTAATTAACCCTGAACCTCCTCCATGCAACCCCCACCCCCCAAACCACCCACCACTGGCCTGAGAAACCCCCGCCACAGGCCAGGTACTAGGTACACCTACGAGCATGTAATGATATTTTCGAATGGATTTCCACTCGTCGGATTCCAAGAAATGCATAGAATATTATATATGAAATACATTGTCTCTCGCCTGTGATTGTATTATATTTGCAATATATTGTGTATATTTGCTTAAAAGCTAAAGACTTTTGTTCAGGTTGTTAATGGATTCGACTAACTTTCGTCACAGCTCTTTCGTTTGATACGTACGAAAATGTATCTGTATCTTGTGTCTTAGGCGAGAGTTTAAAAAAGCGTTAGAAATTAATGGGCTGCATTTAATATGGTATTACGACTCTCAGAGATATGCGGGACAACGCGATGCGGAAAGTCAATTTGATTGAAAATGACAGTTAACGTGCCGACGGCACACAGTCATTAAGGCAATGATGACGATAAAGGGGAAGGGGGGAGGAGATGGGAGGGTAGTGGTTGAGGATGCTGAGAGATTTGCCTGAGTTGTGGTTATGCAACGGCCACAAAAAGAAAGCGCGAGTGGCAAACGCATGAAACGAGTCCAAAAAGCAGCCATTATACAGCCAAGATACGGTTACAAGTGTTTAATGTATTATCGAATAAACTAGCAAACATCAGTAGATACACGTATTTGTGAATCATTTCTTGGCTGGTTCCAATGTGATCAAATGACTCTAAAATAACATTTTCATTGCATACTTGTCAAGTTCAAGGCCTTTGCTCTCACATTTGTTTCAATTGCCATCTCGTAGGAAATGTTTGCCGTTCGTTTGAGGTCTTTTAAGTCAGTCATTCATTCATTTACTCACTCAATCGATTCAGGGGTGCAGCTGTTGCAGCTATTTGCACTTAGATGTACTTAATTTTCGTTGAATTAGTGCAAAGTGACGTCCAAATCCCTTACACCCCCGCCCCCTTCCCCAGCATTTAATCACAAAAACATTTCCCATGCCAGTTGACTTAGTCAGCACCAGAAGCAGCAGTAACAGTCGCTGTTGCATAACAAAGACCTTTGTAGTTGGCGGCTAACTAGCAACTAAATGCTTCATTGGCGGCACATTATCAGCTAGCAGCTACCAGATCTTAGCTGCAGTATCAGTGTCAGCATCAAGTTTAGGTCCGTTAGCATCAATTTTCAATGCAATTAAGCATCATTGAACTACTCGACGACGCGAAGACGTTGAAGCGTCCGGTTACCACGCTTACACTGACAAAATTGGGCATCGATTGATATGGGATGGTATCTCTACTCACTTCCCACTTGTTTCTCTCAGTGTGCCAACTGAGCTGCGCTCTGATCCGTTTGCCATTTATCGGTTCATTATTTGCAGCATCCGATATCCACTGTGTGTATGTGTGTGTGTGTGTTATGGTTATGGTCAATATGGCGGCTGGCCAAACAACTTTTCAATTTCCAGACAGAAAGAAATATGTTCACACAGTTTTCAGTTGCTCTTGTTGTTGTTTACACGATTTATGATAAGTTAGTTTATTTTTAAATGTTAAACAATCCACCAACAATGCAACGAACAAATAGCCAAATGCAACGCAAGTTCTGGTAGTTCTTTTTGCTGTTTCATTTTCCACAAATGGGCTCGAAAACTCCGGCTAATGAGCTCGACCCTTGCTCTTTTTTATTGCTGGTGTTGTTATAGCTGTGCTTTAGCTTTCGAGCCGGCAGACACATTAGCAACGCTCCAATTATTGCAACGGATTGCTGGTGGTGCTTGTGCTGGACCAAACGCCCGGTCGACCTACCAACCAACCAACCAAGCCATTTTGGCCAGCTTGGCAAATTAGAACGGCAACAGCAAGGTGATTTGAATTTGTTTGCAGACTCTTAAGAGACAGACAGACTCGGAGGTCAACAGGAAAATATGAAAAATGCAATGACCAAGCTATAAAAACCAACAACAACAACTATTATAATAACCGTAACAACAACCACAACAGCAACAAAAACCAACAACAATAACAGCAAATAGAAACCTGTTTTTGCGACAAGTGCCAGAGCTGGGGATCCATGTGCACTACAGTTAGAGGAGACATGACCACAAAATGCAACCTATTCAAAACGGGGAACACTGGGTTCCAACTAACCAACCAACCAACTATCTAACCAAGCTAAATAAAGGCTATCGATTTCTCTATTTCACTAAAATCTGATCTCTAGCTTAAACTTAACAGGATTTGAAATAGATCCAGGGATCCACAAAGACTATATGAGGGAAGAAAGAGAGAGAGAAAGACTCTTAAGCTAAATTTGAAATTAATTTGAACAACATGTCGGATGAGTGATATTTTGGGAGCTGCTAAGCCCAGTCTTAGGCAATCAATTATCGTACATTGATACAATTTCCCCTTTTTTTAGTGTGTACGGCAGATAATTGGATGAATTATGCACCACTGTGCATCGGCATAGTCAGTTGGTTTTACAGTCGGATTTTCTTAAAAACTTTTTTGTTTTTTTCGGTGGGCCCGGTTTCTAGACGGTTTTTGTTTTGCGGCTGTTTTCCAACTCAGCAGCTACTCAATGGATCTTTGTTTGCTGATTTCGCTGTTTTGTTGTTGCAGTTGTGTTTTGCACTCCTGTTTCTCTTCGCTCGTTTTTGTTTCTTGTTTTTCTTCCTATTGCTTTGCTGCTAGTTAAAGTTCAAAGGTGGCTCCGAAAGCGGCGTGAGAACCAAACGTGCTGCATATGATGTTGCATACATGGTCATTCAATCAGTTGCCCAATAAACGGCGATGATAGGAAAAATCATTAGATAGATTGGTTCATACACACAACTTACTTAAGCAGCCATTTGTCGATGCTTCCCAGAAAAAATCGCTGGTCACACACATCTCCGGCAAGTACAGTGGCAAAGGCGACTCCAATGCTCATTGATTGACAGAGCACGGCGGCTATGCTGGTTGAGTCCAGCTTTTTGTTAAATTGGTCTATTATTATCAGTGGGCTAAAAAGGGATGGCACTATGCTAGAAATTTCAGATTCGGTTTCGGTTTCTCGGTTAAACAAATTTCACAATATCACAAGTTTTTTGTTTTTAAATCTGCTTGCACTGACCATCAAAACAATCAATATTTTAATGCTTTCATTTCATTCCATTCATGACGATTCGTTGTGCATTTGTTTCAATTTTTTATTTGCTCGTTTATTTATGAACCGCTGACCCGCTTTGAAAAAAAAAAAAAAAAAACCTCAAACAACAAAAACAAGTTGCAGCCACTTCAATTGTGGCTGGAATTTCGACTGTCGTACGAGAACTCTACGCGAAAACCAAAACCAAAAACAAAATGATAATAAAAAAAAAAACAAAAAATAAGCAAAACAGAACAGAAACTAGTTGCTTGTTGGGAATTTTTGCGTTTTATTTGTTGATAATTCCTGCACTGCACTTGATTTTTTTGGTTTCAAACAATTTCAAGCTTAACTAATATTTTCTCTATGGATTTTCTTGAATATTTGAGCTGCGCTCGCGCTCTAAGCACCCACGATTGTTTTTTTCGTTGCGTTCTCTCTCTCGCTCGCTCCCACTCAGTTGTTGTCTGTATATTTCGTCTCACTCGCACTTTTTCGTCGGACTAAGCGTTATGGGGGCGCGCGTTTCCAACTGTTGGCCACAAACTGCGCTAGACGACTGAGCCCAAAATGCGCAATAGGCCAAGCAAAGCTCCACCAAAGCCGAGCCAAGCCAACAAGCTCCACGATGAAGCTTTCAAACTGGTGTTTAAGCTTTTCATAAGTTAAAGTCTTAAAAGCATTCAAAGCGCCATCTGGGGGGGACCCCACGGCTAGGCAGAGCTATCAAGCCCCAAAGCCTTCAATTTGAATTGGTCAAACCGTCAATCGAAAAGCTCAAATCAATCTTAACTTCAAATTTAATTCTGATATTCGATTAAAATAGATCAGGTGACAATAAATACCAAAAACAGCAAGAAACTGGATGAGAGCTCCAACTCAGACGAAAAGTCGAGATTTATTACCAATAATCGTGGCCTATCCGCCATGAAAGTAATACAATTTGCAAGAGAATTCTAAACTGAAACGACTTTCTTTGATCCATGATTTCATTCTTCGACCATCTTACAGGGAGAAGCGTACGTAATCGTTTTACTTACCTATACAGAAAATAAAACGATTTTGCACTTGTGGACCTTGACATTTCTGAACAAATTTATTAATAGGCATAATTATTTTTGAGGTTTCCTTGGACGCCTTGAAGCATGATACAGGTATTCAATATCCGGTTTCTTTATATCCTGCTGGGATATGTAAATTAAACGTTAATATATGTATGTATGTATGTACATGGCCTTGCCTAAAAAGCAATTGCATTTAGTCAGTCTTTAGATGCGAGCAGCGAAATAAAGTCCTCAACCAAAAGGGCCATCAGATATATTTATGTACATAAATCTCTTCTCTGAGCACATAGCTTCATTTGGTGAAAAGAATCTAGCCTTGGGATGTTCTGAGAAAATAGTTTTCGGTCTCTTCGTGTGAGCGCCTTCACATTTCATCGCAGCCACTCCCATGTGCATATAACCTCTTTGTGTAAATACTGCAGAATGATGGTTATTTAGGTTTTAAGCTGAAAATATTGCTTAAGACCATCATGGAACAAACTGGTTGACCTCAAGTTGTTTTTCAGCAAAATTAGCATAAAATTGTAAATATACAAATAAAGGTATCCAGAGACACTTGCGGGTCGATTCATTTTCCCGAGGCAGGTCTAGTGGTCTTTGATTGCTCAATGAAATTTTGGCCATTCACAATCAATTGATATTGAAATCGGAAATTTTGGAATTTGTCGATTTCGTCAGTTGTGTGGCGCACTTGCGCCATCTATCCAATAAATTGGAAAAAGAAACGCAAATTAAATAGAAATAGTTGTGGCAGTTGATTAAAGCTTTTCGATTTGCCAAAAAGGGCCCATAAAACTGATCATAAAAATCAGTAAAGACTAAAGTGCGTGCGTGTGTTAGCCAAAACGATTGATAGATAGGATCCGAGAGAGCGCGTCAACCAACACTCGACGAAAGTTCGGCCTGATCTTGGTACCTGTCGAATTGTTGATTTATCTCTCTTGGACGCAGCAGCTGCCGTTGTTGCTGCTGCCGCTGCTGCTGTTGCTGGCCGCTCAGCTGACTCCACTGACCAAGTTTATAAAACTTTGAGCCAAAATGCAGCGTCGCACAGTTTCTACGAAAACGTTGCACGCGCTGCCCTCACAGCGTTGTCATTAAGAAAAAATCAAAAATATTTCAGCCAAAAAGCAAAATAACCAAAAAGAAACCCAAAATAAACGAGTTGCAGGGCCAGTCTGGGACTGGGACTGCGACTGAGAGAGCTAATCTGTTGTGCAGTGAGTCTTCTTCTGTTTTTTGTTTTTTTGTCAGTACATAACGAAAACGAAAGTCGTTCCGGATCTTTCCTCTGGCATTGCTCTCCTCTTGCCCTGCCGTTTTTCTCTGTGTGTGTGTTTGTGTCTCAATAAAATTTATCGCAACTACAACAAAAGCAAAACAGAAAATAAAAGTGAAAATTAAATTAAACAGATGTTTATCAACAAATTGGCCTAACAAAAATCAACGTGGCAACAGACATCACTGACAACAACAACAACAATTTCCTACCCAATCTAAGGGAAGCACAACCATCCGCAGCGAAATATAATAGAATATCTTCTGTGATTGAAGAGATTCGTTTGAAACAGAGTGAAAATATTCATGAATATCAATGGCAATATCATCGGTTTACAATATCAGTTTATACATGGTAATCGGCGGCTTACACATTTCGGACATTTCGGTTCATCTGACTTTTTGTTCTCTGAGTGTGCCGTCTCTCAGTGCAAATAATACTTGTTAATTGAATACTTGGCTAATAAGAATACATGTCTTGAAAAAAAAAAATGAGCAAACCAAACCCCAACCCCCCCCCCCCACGCCCCACTCTCACCCTCACCCTCTTTCTTTCTTTTCTCTCTCACACAGACACCCTCTGTGGCTATGTAGCTAAGTTTCTTCTTATATAAACGTATTTCCACACCAAAACCAATAACAACAGAAATACATATTCAATATGCATATGCAAAGTGGGCGAGTTACAACATCCTCCTCCAACAAAGAAGCAGATGATTGTGGATAATAAAGATGGTTAAATTATGCCAAATCAGCGCAGCACCAACATTTAGCAGAAGAGTGCGGAGTGGGTAGTGGAGAGGAAAGTGGAATGAATGTGTTAAAAAGAAGCAACCTGAAGTGAAGCAAATGCTCTTCTTTTATCTGGCTCTTTAACTTTTTTTTTTAAACGACCACAGTCAATGCCAATAGCAAAAATAATTCTTGGCCACAATCATCAACTTTTTTCTTGTGGCATTTTTTTGATGATGTGCGCCTCAATTTCTGTCTCTGGCCCCCGGTCATAAAATGAATCTTGCAATAATAAACAATAAAGTTGGTAATATTACGTGTAAAAGTGTGTGTGTATGTGTGTTAGTGAGCGTGAGCCGAAAAAAAACGAAAACGAAAGGCCAACTCTGCTTTTAAGTCAGTCAAATGTTTGGTCAGCAGCAGTGCACAGTGGGACTGATCTATGAAACGGATCCACAAGAATTAATTGACAAAAATTACTTCTTTGTAAAGTCATTATGGTGTAAGAATTGGATAAACCAATGGACTTCGGGAATGATTGATGCCTATTCTCAAATACTTTCAGTTGACCACATAGGCTTGTCCCATTGGACACTGTGCAGTGGCGGACAGTTTGGCCAAATCAATTTACACATGCGCAGCCCCAACGGAGTCACTCAACAAAAATGAGAAATCAACAAGACGAACAAATCAACTCAAAAAACAAACTCAAATGTTGCTTGGGGCAACGCGATAATCAATTGAACCTTAGTCCATGTTTCAGTCTCTATGGAATTGGGTTGAGTTTTTTGTTATTTTTCCTTTTTTTTTAGTTTTGTTTGACTTTTGGCAAAAAAAACAAAACACAAAACTTTTACTCTTCATTTTCGTTTTTGTCATTTGTTTATTTATTTGTGCAAAAAAAATTATTAACGCATTATTATTGTTAAATGTTAATTATTGCATAAGCTAAACAGAGTGATCCATATATAGACCGGCCAATCGGTCGTATGAGTAATATTTGCAGAAGGATGCTGTGATGAGTGATGGGTGATGAGTGAGAGGGATGGAGAGGGGGAAAACGACTATTTTATAATATTGAATAATCCCTAATAAATAATTGGCAAATATCAATATTTTTTGTAGTTGCCGGCTAACGTCATACACACACAGAGAGAGACAATAAGGGTGACCTTCATGCCCAACCGAGCAGCAAACAAACAAACAAACAGCCAAACACAAACAGCAATCAAACAAGCCATTTGAAATAGCCAAATAAATCGAGACCCAAAAAGATCTTTCAACGTCTTTCGTCCGCATATAAAAGTAAAAAACAACTACAACAAATAAACCAAGGTAACCCAAAATCATCATGGAGATCAGAGGCACCTCTTGGGTGCAACTCATCATGCTGCTGCTGACTGCTTTGTCCGGCTTCGCCAAGGGCGCTAGCAATCAGAGCTCAACGCAGACATCAACGCATTGGCAACAGCAACAACAACAGCAATCGCAACAACAACGATATCAAAGGCACTTAAACGAAACACGCTTAAATGATCAATTATTATCAGAGCCATTAGGCTCAATGGTGGTGAACTCTCCCCATGAAACGCATTTGACACGCACCTCCGTCATCTTTGGCTTGACCAAAGTGGCCAACGGCAGAAACGTGAATCAATTGTGTCAATCCCAGCTGCGACATGTACAACGAGGCATACTCAGCAAGCAGCCTTGGGCCATGAAAGGTGAGTGCGCGCCTAGATTTGATCCGTTGACAGGGACAGATGATCGTATCTCGTGGTGAGGGCTTCTCAAAAATATGCAAAATAATTTAGCACCTCTTCAAGGAAATGCAAATTGTTTATTACACTAAATTATTTTAGTTAACTTGTAATACTAACTTTGTCATGTATTTGCTAATACACTTCACATATCACTCGACTATGTAGTTTGACCCAGGCTAATTAAGAATATTTATAGATGGTGCGGCGGGGCGGGGGTGGATGGTAGACACGGGTACACCGCAAAGTCAACAGAATTCTTGGAAATTTTATGGAAGCCATTGCGGGATCTTCGAACGATCAAAACTCACAATCAATTAGATGCATATACATATGCATTTAGTAACTAACTACTAAGTGGATGACTAATTAATAAATATTGGCTCATTGCAGTTCTCGACGCCAGTGGGACGAAGCCATCGGGTTTTGTGTATGGGCAAAACTATTGGTTTGGCAGTCGTGAAGCCTGCAAGGATGTCCAGCGACCTGCTGGCATAACCCTCTCCAAGAACTTTGATCGGGTTATGCACTTGGGGTTGATTACCCAGCGAGCGCCCTTCGATATGGACTATCGAGTGGTATATCTGCGTCACAGTTCGCCATGGCAGGTGGAGATCAAACTGATGTCCGAGCAGATCATTCACATTGGCCTGTGCCTGCCCAAGGCCTGCTCCTCGCACGAGATCAAGGAACTGTCCGAGGAATACGTGGCCAGGGGCATGTTCGCGGAGAACGACATCTTTGACATTCGTCCCAAGGTGGTTTATATGAAGGATCTGCAATTGAACGACACGTTCTACCAGCGGATGAGCTTCCGCCTGGTGGTCACCTGCATTATAGCCACCTGTGCCCTAATGCTCTGCTCGCAGCAGTTGATGGCTGAGGCTAAGAAGAAGAAATCGCTGACCCTATTAACCCAAAATGGCAATGATGAAGATGATGATAATGAGAATGGGGAGGATCGAGGTCTGGTTCCGGCTGAATCAGAACTTTGGCGAGTCCTTCACTCTCTATTGCAATGGGAACGACTGCAGCGATTCGTTAAATGCTACGATGTACCCGGCAATTGGGCCAAGATCTTTGCCATCAGAGAGAATAGTGTCAGCGAGATTCCCCTGATGAATGGTCTGCGGTCAGTGTGTGCTATCTGGATCATGGTATTCCATGTGGTTTGGTTCATGTACTTCACCGTGCACAATAAACCGGTGCTGATATCCTATGCCGAGCAGGCTTTCTTCCAGTACGTCTCGTCGGCCCCTTTGCTGGTAGATGTATTCTTTACAATCAGGTAAGCAGGCGGTTAATAAATGCAGAATAGTATCGTTTACTTAATCATCGCTTTTACAGTGGCTTCCTGCAGACCTACAACTTCCTTCGCAACTCGCAGCAACTGGAGGCAGTGCGTCGAAATGGTGTGGGACAGAATCTAAAACTTTTCGGCAAACTACTGTTCCATCGTTATCTACGTTTGGGTCCCCTGTATTTGGTTGTGATGGCTACTGTCGATCTGGTTTATGCCTACATTGGCGACGTCTCGGTTTATCACATAAACGAGCGGTTCGACGAGATGTGTTCGAGGCATTGGTGGCGCAATCTCTTCTTCATTCAAAACCTATTCGATCATCGCGACATGTGCGCCAATTGGAGCTGGTCGCTGGCTTGCGAGATGCAGTTCTTCATACTGGCTAATGGCCTACTCTTTCTATATGTCAAGTGAGTACTACCTGCTGACAATGAGTGTGATAAGTGATTGATCATTCTGCTAATGTCTACTCATTTTTTGCTAGGTATCCCAAGGCGACCAAAGCTTTGGTAACTACAGCTCTCGTCTCCACAATTGCCTGGTCTTACGTTATTGGCTTGTCCATCAAGTTCCAGTTGTCATTCGACTCGGCTTTTGCCACCGGCACAGAAATATACACATCACCCTTTGTGAGAGTTCTTCCGTATATTCTGGGGGCCATCACGGCCTGGCTGCTACTGGAGCGAGGAGCAGCAGGGGTTCAATGGGAATTGAGCGAACTGAGAGAACGTTGGGCTTGGCACTTTTCCCTCATAGTCTTCTTCATCTGCATATATTCTACGATTAAACGGGATCTCGGATCTCTAATGGCAATAACCCTGTTTGTCATGGGTCGTCTATTCTTCTCTCTGAGCGTGTGTTGGATGATTACGGGCAGTGCCACGGGCCGTGGTATTTGGTGGTCACGTCTGCTGGAAGCCAAGGGTTTCCAGCATCTCAGCCGACTGTCCTATGCCATTTACTTACTCAATCCGCTAGTCATTGCATTGTTCTACAGCCTAACCAGCTCCAGTACACATGCCGATCCCTTCATGCTGGTAAGTTTTTCGTATTGATAAAGCCAAGAGCCAATTCCAGTGAGTCATCCATTTTCAGTGCGTTGTCACCTGCGGCTTTGCTGTCATCGTTTACCTGGCTTCGATCATATTCTCCTTGGCATTCGAACTACCGTACAGCAATCTGTCCAGTTTGCTGCTGAAACGAGGCAGCAAATTGAAAAGTGCCTAAATGATGCTTAATCGTAAGTTAGAAATTAGAAACACAAACGCCTCCATCAGATACAATTGTGATCGTTTTCATGTACAACTCATTTTAATCTAATCAATCCTAATTTAGTCATATAGCTGTAGATCTTTTGGTGGCCACCATAAAATTATTATTGTTATGCCTCGTCGTTACTCATTTTTTTTTTTCGTTTACTCTAATCGTATTCTAAGTTCTACATATTTAGTATGTCGTACGATATGGTAATGATACAGATTTATTTTAGTGTCGATCGCATTTCATGATCTGAATCCATATGCAAGCATGGGGGCCGGCATTTCATAGTAGATCTCCCCTCACTTCGATACAGCCGGTTTGTCTAAACATATACCCCAAATTCAAATTTTGTTTTTATCCAATAAATAAAAGTTATGAACAATCATAACTGCCAGTCAAATCTCAATCCGATTATCCAAAAGTGAAACATCAGGTAGATTGAGTAGAAACGCTGTTTTACTAACATCGCATAAATCTTATCCGCATCTGTTCCTATCTCTTGTAGCTTCTAGTTATCTGCAACAATTGTGAAGATGTTTGCCCTCTTCAAACGTTTTTTCAAATCTCGCGGTTTCTTCCCTCTGTCTGTTAACTGTGTCTGCTCACCTACAGACTCGAATACTGGTTCTCAAATACAGTTCGATGGTGCCATCAAATACTGGGTATCTTCAAATCGTAGTTACTCTGAATGTTGTGTGGGTTTATTGTTTGTATTATTTGTCAGAAGGAATATACAAAACATTTGTAAAATAATGTTTAAACAATTTTTAATTTAAAAGCACCCTGATAATCGGGGTCCAACAGAACTATGTAATCATTCATAAAGCAAGTATCTGTTCTGAAACCACCCACCGATTGTCCAACGTGCATTGTGATTTTAGGGATTTCTAAGTAGCCGTGATACATATGTCAGTCCTCATAATATTTCCCGCTGTGAATGTTGGGTGGGTTATGTTTTTTTTTGCCGCATGTTCCCTTTTTTTGTTGTTGTTTTTTTTCGCCCGCGCATTGTTGTTTTGTTTTCAAGTTGGGAGGTCGTGTGCGCTGTTCGGTTTCGTGTTTTGCTACTTTTTTTGTTTTAATTTGAAACACGAAGAAACAGCGGGATAAAAAATATGCTCGAGAAAATAAAAACCAAACAGCCGAAGTTGAATTTTAAGAAAACATCCAAGCGCCGGAGAAAGTGAAAAGTGTGTGTCCATTTTTTTTTGATGCTTTCTTTTTATTTGCACTACCCAGCATCCTTTACGGGCATCATTGTGCCTCTTCTTCTTCGCCTTGCGTTTGCGTGTGTGTGTCTGTTTGCTCCACCCTCACAATCTGCCGCAACGAAATAAAATCAAATATATGTATGTATGTATATTGAAATATGTATATAGAATAAAATATAATAATTCAGAGCAAAAATCGAATAAAACAAAACTCGGGCTTAGCAATAATAAAGCAGAATAGAAAAATTAGTAAACTTTTTTGTTGTCCAAGTGTTGCTCAGTGTGTGTGTGTCATCCAAGTGGTTGGTGAATTAACGCTTTGATTTGTAACAACAACTGAAAAAATGTGCCCCCTACCACCTCAGCATCCGGCGCAGCAGCCCACCTGAACATGTGATTTAAGTGGCGACCCTAGAAAAACGGAGAGAAGAAAAGAAGATACAAAACGGCGAAAAGTAAGCCAAAAGTCCTTCCTCTGATTCTCAATTCCGTTTTCGTCATCCCGACTGAAGCTGCTGCTGCCGTCGCTGACGCCGCCGGCAGTGGGGCCAACCCTTTCATTGTGCCAACAAAAATAAGAAGAAGCAAATAGAGGGGAAGCAGCAGCAGAAGAAGAAACCACAACAACAACAACGCTAAGCAGCAGGTAAATTTCCCAATTTGCATTAGTTTCTTATCAGAGCCTAATTCTCTCTCGGTGAAAATAAATAGATAACGTTTATGTCGGACGCGCGGTATATATTTATAAATATTTTTTTGATTAGGCTGTGCACTATTTTGGCCTGCTTAATCAGAGTTGGATCTTAATACGTGGATGTCATTCTGGCAGAATAAGCGATAATTAAAGCTAGGTAACTATCTGGTTGCAGATTCAGATCATTCGGAAAAAATATAGAAATATCCATTTGCATTAGATTGATTCAATTGGACATACATACATATGTATTTGTTTCCCCACTTTAATTGAATTGGCTAATAGGAGAAGACTTTGTCAGGTGAGTGTGCACCTACAAAAAAACACAGATTTCTTACTTGGGTGAGGTGGGTGGAGGGTAGAGGGGATTGGTTTAGGCTTCGTTCTTACACATTTTTGCATGTGTTGTTGCTGCTGCTGTCGTCGTTGACCTTGAACAAGTTCAGACGCAGCCACACGCACTCCAACACACACACGCACACACACACACACACACACACACACACCCCCCCTCCCACTCTACTTCTCGCCATTGTAGCGTCTGCAAGGGACTCTGGCAACTAAAAGGCAAAAAAAAATATACATATCGAGTGTTTGCTCAATACAAAAGGCGTTCGCTTGCCACTCAATTCATTTATCATCATATGTATGTGTGATGGGTGGGTGACGAAGTGGGGATTATACATTTTTATAGCAATGTACATATATACATACATATGTATGTGTCATTTAAAATTGAATTTGCTGATAGTTATTCGTATCACGTGCTAGCGGCGACTGTAGCTTCTCCATGCTAAGCTTTCGAATTCATTTGACCCGCATTTCGCTCTTGCTCTCGCTCTGTTTCGCTCTCTTCTCACCTTTTATTTGTGGGCAACAAAATCCGTGGGCTTAGTTTATTTGCTTTCGGTAGCTTCTGATAGCACCTGATAAACCTAACTTAAACTACCTTTCAACCAAAAAGAAAAAAAAACCAGAAGGCCGGACTAACTTCGGCCATGCCGAAGTTTGCATACCCTTGCAAGTTCTTGTGTTACTAAATTCCTAAATAGAGCTATCTAAATGTAAAGACCTTTGTGTAAAAATCCGTATCACGGCATAGCACGGCACGCAAACATATGCATTTATGTAGATATGCAGCATGCAATTTTTCCATTTATTTGTATAACAGCTATATCATATAGTTATCCGATTTTGATCAAAATTGGCAGAATTATAATTTATTATGTCCAAATGACATAAGTTTGGCGATGATCGCAATAGAAACAAAAATGTTTTTAGAAGCAAAACTATTTTTGGTCCGATTGTTTCTATGGGAGCTATATGATATAGTAGTCCGATCTTGATCAAATTTGGCATGGATGTGTGGATGTATAGTAAACTGCCAAATGTTGAGTTTTATAACAATCAGATGAAGTTACTGATCTAAAACTCTATTTTCGACCGACGGTTCCTATGGGAGCTATCTGATTTAGTCGTCCGATCCGGATGAATCCGAGATATACAATGCCTGCAGTATACATATACAAGACTTCGTGCAAAATTGCAGCTCTGTAGCTATAGCGGTCTAGGGGGAGAAGCTGTTGATCCAGACAGACAGACGGACTAACGGATTTGAACTCGTTTTGTCATGCTGATCAAGAATATATATACTTTATATGGTCGGAGATGACTCCTTCTATGCGTTGCACACTTCTGACCAAAACTAATATACCCTTTTTGCAAGGGTATAAAAACAAACCCAACATAAAGACTTTACCAGACGGTTTTATATGGCTCGTACATTGACCCAGCTTTTCACCACGACTTAAGTTCGCTTTCTCTCTATTATATATTATATTTTATTGCTTACGCAAATTGTGTTTCTTTATAATGCTCTAGAACGTAGGGTGTTTCAACACTAATCAGGTGATTGCGAAATGGAGACACTCAGTTGGAATTTTAAATATTCCGCATTTTTTTAAAGGGATTTTTCAAATGGAACATATGGTTTGATAGCTATATTTAGTTTCCCTTGTGATTTGAAATTAGCTCCAGTTTAGGATTTTACTCATCTTAAAATTCGCATTCTGAGTATAAATTCTGTATTCTGGAATACTTTTCTTGGTCATTCCATTTCAGGGAACCACGTCTGTCCGTTCGACTTATCAAGAACATATGCATATTGCGATACTGTATACTATATATAGGGTCGGAAATAGTTCCTTCTGTTTTTGGCGCATTTGGCGGCATATCGCATTCTGATTGTTGCATTCTTTATCGTATGTTACTCAGAATGCATATTTAAATGCTAATTTTAAATTGCTATTGAACTGACCCATTAAAACAAATTCGAGTTATTATTCCATGCATCTATAGGATGAAATGGTATATTAAAGTCGCCAAAATGCATGTAACAGGAAGAAGGAAGCCTTTCCGACCATATACATACTTTATATTCTTGATCAGCATGAGAAGAGAAATTGATATAGTCATGTCCGTCCGTCCGTAACACACCAAAGATCTCAGGAACTATAAAAGCTAGAGCTACCACATTTAAATGTAGACTCGTGTAGTATATATGATGATCAAGTTTCTTTTTTTTGCCACTCCCGTAAAATTTATCGTATCCTAATTTAATTTGGCACACTCATACATATTATGGACATCTATTATTTCACCAAGTTTAATAAGAATCGGAATAAAATCGAGTTATACGTTAAAGCGTTTTGGACTTAAAGCGGTGCAAGAGCGAATATGAACGGTGGGGCGCTAAAGTGCACACACATAAAAGTGAGTGAGATGCTAGAAATCACGCATGCGAAAGAAATTTAATACATACATACATATATGAATTTAATTTTATAAATTCGAAGTAGTTTTTTCCCTTGATGTATGGTATATTTAAATCGGCCCGGCGACTTACTTACTTTATTCTACCATGCATCCATAGGATGAAATGGCATATTAAAGTCGCCAAAATGTATGTAACAAGCAGAAGGAAGCTTTTCCGACCCTTTAAAGTATATATATTCTTGATCAGCATGAGAAAAGAAACTGATATAGCCATGTCCGTCCGTCCGTAGGAGTGCCTCGATCTCAGCAACTTTTAATGATAGAGCTACCAAATTTAGAATGTAGACTCGTGTAGTATAGACGCTGACCAAGTTTATTTATTTTTTTTGTCACGCCCCCTTTCGCCTCCGGAATTTAATAAAAAGTGATAAGAGTGAGCGAGATAGCATATGTTAGAAATCCCGCATAGGAAAGAAATTTAATATATAAATTTAGTTTCATAAACTCGATGTGGTTTTTTTTCCCTGATGCATGGTATATCCAAGTCGGCCCGGCGACTTACATTATTATACCATGCATCCATAGGATGAAATGGTCCAAATTTAGAATGTAGACTCGTGTAGTCTTGGCGCAGACCAAGTTTATGTTTTTTTTTGCCACGCCCCCTTCCGCCTCCGGAATTTAATAAAAAGTGATTTTCTCCCGTAATATTTAACGTATCGTAATTTAATTTGGCACACTCATAGATCTTATGAACATCTATCATTCCACCAAATTTTTTTTGCCACGCCCCCTTCCGCCTCTGGAATTCAATGAAAAGTGATTTTCTCCCGCAATATTTATCGTATGGTAATTTAATTTGGCACAGTTATACATTTTATGAACATCTATCATTCCATCAAGTTTCATAAAAATTGGAATATAAATGGCCGAGTTATACGTTGACACGTTTTGCACTCAAAGCGGTGCAAGGGCGAATTTGGCCGGTGGAGCGCTAAAGTGCACACACATAAGAGTGAGCGAGATAGCATATGTTAGAAATCACGCATACGAAAGAAATTTAATATATGAACTTAGTTTTATAAACTCGTTGTAGTTTTTTTCCCTCTGATGCATGGTATATCCAAGTCGGCCCGGCGACTTACTTACTTTATTTTTACTTGCATACACATAAACCTTTTAGTTCAAATAAGTAACTTACTCAAGTGTGATCATGTCTGCAAGCACTTAGTGTTATTAAAGGGATTTTTGCAATATTAAAAATAGTTGTTAATTAAGATTGATGAAGTTAGCATTACAGTTCATCGAAAAGTTGACAGGACAGTTGATAGCACGTCTATGCAATATAGATAATGTACTGCTGATGCAGAACAAGAATGTATATGCACATATGCATATACACAGTGTGAAATTGAGGAGAAATGGGCTTAAAATTTGACTATACATTTGTACATTCGCATTTGTATGTATATATTTGAATTTATGTATGTACATATGTATGTATGTCCATACAGTCCATACTTGACTGACTCATCATTGGACTCATTTTTCTCGGCTTAGCTCTCAGTTCTCTTGTCGTCGCCCCATTTTATATTACATATTTCGGCTTTAACTTTTTCGTTGCTTATTGATGTGCGTGCATGAAACTCGTTTGGACTGGTTTTCGGTCTCCGGACCTCGGGACTTGGGACTCTCCTGTCTCTCATTGGGGGCTTTATAAGTTGATGGCTCGTGGTTGTGGTCATTTGCCTTCTGAGCCGAGTCACCCGTAAAAATGTAAACAAAATGCGCGTAATTAAATTTTCATACGCAAAGCAGCAATAAAAAAAAAAAACAACAAATTATAATACAAAAAGACAAGGGAAAACAGTGTTGCGGTTTATTCTCATAATCTATTTAGCCTGCCAAGCCTAGGCTTGGACTACTCACACGGAGCTGGGTGTGTCCTTTTCGCATTTCAATTTTTATTCTGCATAGTTAGTTTCTCAGTCCGTTTCTTTATGTCATTTTTAATTGGCAACCTCGCTCATAATACGCTACATATAAGTGTGTGTGCCAATCAAATTAAATTTTCTTTCGCTTTACTGCTTAGCAAAATAAAATAAGAAAACCAAAGACATGCGGAACGGGAAGCTCGGTCGAGACATTTAGCATCATTGGTCGGTGGCAGTCCCACTACGAAGATTTCCAAAGATATCCGGCATATCCCTAGCATTCACACATATTTTGGAGCCAAGCATACAGGGTCAGCTCAAGTCATGCAGAGGAGTCCTCAAACGACTTTATCTTAATTTCTCGATCGTGACGCGTTCCGGCCCTGTCTCCATACATACGATGTATGTACATATTGTCGCCCCACATCTCTCTTTTGTCTGTCATTATTATTATTCTTGGGAAATGCAAATGTAATTTGTTGTCTAATACATGGTAGCAAAGTTTCAAACCAGGCCTAGCCAACAACTGCAAATGTTACTTTCTCTATGGATGTTATGTGTGTGTGGAGGGAAGTTGAATGGGCTTTTCCCACTAACATTTGCCGACTGCATGCTGTAATTGCGGCATGTTAAATGTGGCAAAAAAAACGGTGGGAGGGTCGCAGTGTCGTTGGGCTTTGGGATTTCATTCTGGGCCATGTTTAGAGAAACTTCTTTGAAGTCGCTTGGCTCTACTCTGTTCTGACTTACCAGTTGATGCTTAAACTCTCTTCAGTTCCAATTCAAGACCTCCCGTTTCTGCTGGCATCTCCCATGTGAAAAAATGTCGTTTTCCATGAAAACCTTTTCTATGCACAGTTACTTAACTTTAGTTTTTCTTGAAATCAAATTTAATTGTGTGAAATTCGCTTTAGCAATTGACAATTGTGAGTTCTGCTAAGTTGATGCTAAACGAAACAAAATAATTGCAAGCTATTTATTTATAAATCACTACCAATTAATTCCTCCGACTCATGGCTGTACAGGGTGTATCTGGCGATTTAATCGCACTTGGCTACACATTTGTTTATCATGTAGAAAGTTGGATTCATTAACTTCATGATAAGTCAACCATAATTACAAATATGTTGACTAAGAGACCGTTAAAGAGTTAAAATTCTCACACATTAAGTTTAGAGAATCGAATCGCAAAATCTTGTCAAAGGGATAATTATAATTTTCATCCAATATAAAATATGTACATAATAACCTTTATTTAGCAATGAATTCTACTCAATCTTAGTCGAATCGCAATTTCAAAAATTCCCTCTCACACTCGACCAATTGAGAAAAATGTTAACGGACGATATTTTTCTTATCTTTCGGATAGCTACACTAGTTAATGTCATGTAAAGCAAGTTCTAAATACAATTGGTAAAGTTTTATGTGGATCATTTGCAATTATGTGATGGCTTTTAGTGTGTTGGCTTTTTAAAGTGTTTCGTTGCTAAACTGTGAGGAGGAATTTAGTGGTCGAAATTGATCAGATACCTTAGTTCCCCGGCACCTGGCCAACGAAATGGCTCGTAAAAGTGAAGTGGCAAAATGGTTAACAAAGCGGTGCGGTGCAGTAGTGCCGTGGAATTGATAGCAATTACCACAAAGTGGTCGAAAGCATTGCCATAACTATAACTATAACAAACACATCATTTAAAAAATGTTTCTGCACTCACTCATACGTATGTACGAACAGTTGGACGAATGATATGTATATAATATACTTAGCAGCAACTTTGTTTGTATATATAGAAAGTAAACTTGTATATAAAGAATATATCCCGCAGATCTATTGGATTTGCACTGGGTGCTAAGCGAGAGGCAACCTGACCGAAGCGATTCAAAGTGTTTTTTGGAAATCAGCCAAGTTGTTTTTTGTTTTCTTCTCTTCTCTCTTGCGCGCCAACCTGCCTGCTGCCATTGCCATTGAATGAAAACAATTTGCAAGAAAAGGGGGAAACATGGGTGTGAGTTCTACATTCAGTTGTGTCTGCAGCAAATCAGAACCTCGATAAACAATAGAAGCAACCAGCAACGGGGCACCGTTTTGCACAAAATGAAGCCGCGATAAAATTCAACCTTCGACTTTAAAATAAAAGTTTTGCACTTCGGATGGGGTGATTAGGGAGATGGGTGGGGGGCGGTGGAGGGTGGGGTTTGTCGCCATGGATAGGATGCATACGTATTTACATACCCCGTTCTGCAGCAGGTTCCATCAGTCGTCTACCCGCTAAACGATCCTAACTGAATTCCCTTCCCTTGCTGCAAGAACAAGCCAAAGCTCATAGTATCGAAAACTTTTTAGTAACTTCCAAGGATGTTAAATGATTGGGTTGGTATTCAGAAAGCACTCATAATCTCTCAAGTGTACTGGGCAACCCTCGAAGGAGTACAGAACAGAACTTTATTTTACGACTATGGCAGTTGCACTATGCCCTTGGGTCTATGGAATGTCAACTTCCGATTCGCTTTTGCCCTGACACGTCATAGAGCAACGGTTTTACAGTCTCACAGTTTTAGTTCTTTCTTGAACAATATTTCTCTAGTTTGGTTTGTGGTCGGTCGATGGTAAAAGGTCAAAGGTTCAGTAGTAATTAGTTTTACTTTTTGCATATCTTGAGGCATAGAGAAATGGCCACCGCATCCGTAGTCTACCCTCCCCATATCCTGCCTCCCCCTCCCTCCTCCTTATATCTGTGACTGTGTCTGGCTCTTTTTTAGAGTGTTGCGTGTCCAACCGCTGCCACCAGGACCACCGACAACTGTAGCCACCACCATAGCCGAACAAGAACAAGTAAGGGTACAACCCTTTTACATTAACACAACGTTGTTAATTGCAGGGCGAAGGGCGACATAGGGGTCTGAGGGAATTTACATAAATATAAAATTTTTATTACTTTTCGTGTTGTTTCGATATTTGATGTTGTTCTGGCTCTGGCTCTGACCCTTACCGCTCCTTTAACGGCGTTTGCCTATAACATTTTCGAAACGGTATTAAAGTTGACTAAACAAATATTTATGAAGTGTATACACGTTTGGTAAACAACACTTTCGATCGATTGATGGATCGACATTGCTATCAAAGGATTGATATCTTATCTTAAGCGTCGGTGTCGACATCATTAACTCGTTTCTTATCGGCGGACGTCCATTTTTTAGGTCTTGATAATATAATATAAATCATTTGTAAATTGGAACTATAGCCTTTATTCAGTTTGAAATTACCGTCCACTATTCCAAACCGCTGACCCCAACTTATCCCATCGGCCCTATTTTCACATTTGCCATTTGCAAACGGCTGCAAATTTCAATTATGTTTCGCTATGTACGTGACCCACCTGACAATTGCCAAAGACTGAAGCGACCAACGAACGAACCAACGAAGGAACGAGCGCCTGGGCCGATGGGACGAACAATACAAATTGTTCAGAGAATATGTATATAAAGAAACACCGAGGGTAATCTTTAATAATAAATGAAATTATGACGCATTGGCTGGATTGGTTGAACGAACCCGATTCTCAGCCCGGCCGACCGGATGTGAGAAGCGAAAAAGAGGAGGAAAAGAGAATCATTTAGGGAGAAAAAGGAACTGCCCTTTGTCGCAGTCAATTCAGCCTAGAGGAGTGAGGCATCTAGATTGCATTACAACACTCCCATATAAAATTACCCGAAAATAGTGTCGGGCCAATTGCCTCGTGCTATCAAATAAAAACTATATCACGATGTAATAAAATTCTGCTACAAACCGTTAGGCACCCGCCGACGACATATAATGATCACCTTGATTGACCGATAACGGGATTCAATAATTCGATTTCAATTTTATTGAATCTACTACTTATATATTGCTACTTTTTTTCGGCAATCTACCACAAGTTGACTCAGTTCCTTGGGCTTTCCTCTACCCACAATCTTTTTGCTTATGCTTCACTTTGTCACTTTTTTACTCAATTTTCAAAAGATTCGCATTTATTCGAAAGCTTAACTTATCCGTCAATTGAATTTAAAACGCTGAAAACCTTCGTAAGAGAATTAAAGGAATAACTTCTATTAGGTGTAGAAACGGGTGGGTGAGTGGAGGGAAAGGGTCGGTAACGGTATGTGCGAAAACAGATCGGCTGTATCGATTAGCGGTTTAGGTAAATAAACGACAGTGTCGTCCTTTAACTAGGGACTCGCCCTTATTGGATTTCTGCTGTGTTGCGTTGCGTTTTGTCAAGGTGTGGGAAAATGTGAAAGAGCGATGGGAGCCGACCTTATGGAAAACTTGTTGAATTTGCCCGTTGACTGTCCTGTCCATTTGCAAGTTATCGGGTCAGGCAATTTATAATATTGATTTGTCCAATGTCTAATACTTAGTTGAATGTCCGTTGAGTTGGTTGGGTCGGTGGCTTATACCTATAACATTATATGCGTGGGCATGACCGCATATGCCAATCAATTATATTAATAGTTATTCTATTATCGCTGATTAATACCCAATAAGCTAAGCTGCTAAGCTGTCAATGCCATCCTGCCGCAACTAATTTCCATCTTCCTCTTTTCTCTTTTTATACCATGCATCCATAGGATGAAATGGTATATTAAAGTCGCCAAAATGTATGTAACAGGCAGAAGTAAACTTTTCCGACCCTATAAAGTATATATATTCTTGATCAGCATGAGAAGAGAAATTGATATAGCCATGTCCGTCCGTCCGTAAGAGTGCAGAGATCTCAGCAACTATAACATTCCTCACACGCAATTTAATATGTTGAGCCCCCTTTTTCTCGGGAACTAAAAAAGCTAGAGCTATCGTATTTGGACAGTAGATGCGTATGCACGCAGACCAAGTTTACTTTAATTTTTGGCCACGCACCCTTCCGCCTTCAAAATTCGGTAAATTTGATTTTCGCGCAATATTTATCGTATCATAATTTAATTTTATACACTAATACATGTTAGGAATCTCTATCACTCCACCAAATATCATAAAAATCTGAATAAAATTGGCCAAGTTATACGTATAAACGATTTGTACTCAAGGCGATGCACACGAAAAAGAGCGAGATAGCATGTGCTAGAAATCACCGATATGGTCGGGGGGCGCTAAAATGTTCGTGTCCACATAAGAGTGAGCGAGATAGCATTTGAAAGAAATTTAATAAATGAATTTTCACTTACTTAATTAAATTTTTTTTTTTTTGTTTGCGCTAGGTCCAGGTCGACGTTTATTCCCAATTAAATGGCAAAAGCACGCAGAAAACGCTTCCGTTTGAGGTGTCCAGGTAATAACAAGCACAAGGAAGCGACAGCAGCATCAGAGCAGAAAGAGGAGCTTCAAGGTAATGATTCATCAACAACAGCAACCGCAACAACAACAAAAACATCAGCAGCCAACAACCTCAAGCACTAGCATGATGGACAAACGCTCCATCTGCCTGCTAATTATCTGTGTGAATCTATTTCTTGTCATCTGGCTGGTTATTGTGCCGCAGCCGCTAATGCTGGAAACTGAAGCGCCGCCCGTGGCATCGGCTCTTTATGCCTCCCCCGCCTCTGCCTCAGCGTCAGCCCTGTCCTCAGCTTACTCGTCATCGTCATCGTTGTCCTCCACCTTCGCCTCCTCCTCCTCATCGCCACCACCGAGTGCCAATCGAAGTAGTAGTAGTAGTAGTAGTAGCAGTAGTAGCAGCAACAGCAACAAACCAAACCAAATACACGACCACCCTAGTCGCTATCATTTTAGTTATAATCATAGTTTAGTTAGCCTAAAAAAAGCGGTCACTCCCGCTCCTTTAGCAACTCCCTCGTCCGCGCCAACTATCACACATCACACTACGAGATCGAGTCAACTGATCGACTTGAACAACTTTGCCTATGTAATGAGTCAACAACCCTGCTCGGCGGACATCCAGGCGCTGATATTGGTCCACACGGCTCCGCGAAATGTCGAGAAGCGTTCGATCATAAGGCAGACCTGGGGCGGTCCCATCATAGACAACTCACCATTACGTGTGATTTTCCTTCTGGGAGCTCTGCCGCTCAAGGAACAGTCCCTGCAATGGGACCTAATGCAAGAGAATAACGTGAACGGGGATATGGTACAGGGGAACTTCCAAGATGCCTACCGCAACATGACTTACAAGCATGTGATGGCTTTGAAATGGTTTCACAACAACTGCCCGCATGCGAAGATGCTCATCAAGGTTCATATTATACAAGTCTAACTAAATTGCCATAAATTTTAACGGGGTGCCCTCTCACTTGTTCTTTAGGTGGATGATGATGTCTATGTGCATACGCCACAACTAATTAAGTACTTGGCGCAACCAACAGCGACTCCAACGCCAGCCACGGCGACGGCAACGGCGACGATATTGAATCGAGCGTTGACGACGCCTCTACGTTCCGTGCTGCAGCAGCAGCATGATCTGCTTTTCTGTCTACCTGTGGTGGGGTCTCGAGTGAAGAGGTCCTATCGCGTAAGTTTGTGCATGAGTTTGCATTCAACTCCACATTACATCCTAATTCCCACTCTTCTCTTGTCTCTTCTTCGCAGTCCAAGTGGCGTGTCAGCTTCAGCGAATATGCCGAACATTATTACCCGCCCTATTGTCCTGGCTTTGCCATTGTATATTCACCTGATGTGGTCTTTCGTCTGTATGAGGCTGCTCAACGGTCCAATTACTTTTGGATTGACGATGTCCACATCACTGGTATAATGGCCCAAGAGACAAATACTACAATCACATCGGTTCAGCCATATATTTTAGATTATTGGGATTACGATTTGCTGCTTAGCGGCCAGACTGATCTCATGGACCAGGAGTTCCTTTTCACCTCGCACAGCATTGGCCCGGAGCGGATCAATGCCCTCTGGCAGTTGATTCTGATCCAAAACAACACGCGGAAAATGGAGACCAGCTAGAAGGAGTAGGAGTGCAATGGAAAAGTGTGTGGTTTTTTAAAGTTTTCTTTTTTGGCTGTTTATTGTTTAATTGCTAGTTATTTAATGATAAAATTAGTTAGCACAAAAAGTAAGAAGGAAAAGATTTACGAAACAAAACCAAACAAACAGAAGAGAAGAGAGAAGAAAAAACGTTGCAAAGTCAAGTGAACCACCAACCACCTGCCTACAATCATTCGTATCACATATTAATATATATATATATATATATATATACATACATATACATAACTAAGAGATTAATAGTCATTGAAGAAGAAGAACAACAACACTCAAGCCTCTTTTGGTCACAGACATTTTAAAGAATTATTATCACAAACAGAAGAAAACGAAAGCGAGATCAACAAGCGTTAACCGTAAGCACCAGCTCTTAACATACCATATAAGAAAACAAAAACATCAATAGTACTTAAAAGCCCCAGTTAAACAGTAATGTATTTTAATCATTATACGATTTCATATGATTGCATTCACTATGCAACACAATTTTTGTAAGCCCAAAAGCAAGTAGATATCCATATACATACTTACATAAGTACATATAGAGCAGTCAAGTATTTACAACAATTATCTAAAGTTAGCTCGGTTTTCAGTCTTTTGTAGTTCGTGCGTAGGTCTGCGTTTTTTCACGAATCTGAAAACAATAGATCCAAAAATTTGACCAATAAGGAAACCGAAACTATTTTAAAATGTTCTCAATTGAGTATATTTTTGTCTGATACTACTTATGCACTTCAATTGTTTTGATATTCAAATATGTTGGACTTCATTATATTCAGATATAGCCCATTAAGTTAGGTTTTAAGTAGCACAACTTAAATGCAATAATTATTATTTATACTAAAACTTCGAAAATATTCCAAAAATATTTAAAATTTGCTTAGAATCGAGCTAACTTTAAGTACCATGCTTTGGGCCCGCAAATCGTTGCATAGAGAGTATGAAGGCGGCCTAAACTTAAAACTAACTAAATCTAAAAAAAAATAGGCTAAAAGAAATGAGTAAATCGAAGAATAACTTATTAGCTAACAGCACATAAATAATGAATATAGATAAAATGTTTAGTCCTTTTGAACTGATTGAGTAAACTTAAATTATTTATTATTGCATACTGAAGAGAAAATGAAGAGGAAGTTGTTGGAAGTCGAAAAGTCGTCTTCATGACATACTTTAAACATTTACTATAGTAAATAATATATACTAGTATAGATATACTAGAATATATCTTTATAGTTTTTTTTTTTTTGACTAATGTGTATCTACAAAGTAGCATTGCTCTCTCTTTTTCTAGCTCGCTCTATATTTCTCTGTCTCTCTCTCGCTCTATCTCTCTCTCTCTATCTCTCTATCTCTCTCTCTCTCTCTCTCTCTCTCTCTCTCTCTCTCTCTCTATCTATCTATATATCTCTCTCATTCTTTTTAGTTTATACTTCTTATTTTTCATCTAATTTTCAATATTCCAATGAAGCCACCACTAGATGACGACAACAAGAAAGTTAATTGAAAAACTGAAGTGAAAGAATGAGAACGGTTAAAGGCGATTAAGATAAATACTTGGAAATAATCGAAACAATAACTTGAAAAACAACAAAAAGAGGGAACATTATTAATGCCAGGAAATGTTAACACAAATATCAAAAGCAGACATTTTGCGATTGCAGGTATATTGTAGGACTATTGTACCGTATATAGGTGTATATGTAGTACTGGGATTGATCGAATTGAACGAACGAAGATGTAACAAATGAAATTTATTAACAACAAAAACAAGCAAACAAAACGAAATCTGTAATGAAATTAAAATTTAAATGTTCAAGTTTGTCAGAAATTATATATATATATAAAAAAAGCCATTCAAAAAAAAAAAAAAAAAGGCAATTTCAATTCAAGTTTTCGGCAGCTGCCTTCTCCGCTTCCACATGCTTCTTCAGCACGTCGTTCGTTGGATTCCCACCGACAAAACTCGCCATCAAATGGTTCCGAAACTTCATCTTAACATTCACCACTGCAAGAAGTAGCCGTCAAAGGACTCCACCGCTCTCTCAAAGGATATTGGATCTAATCACTTCAATTGAAGTAATTTCCCCATTTGACATTGAAGATTTTAGAATTGCATTTTGGAAAAACGCTTTCTGTGCAATATATACACTTTGTGCGGCACAAACAATTGCTAGGCGGAATTCCGCGCAATTCGAATTTGCATTCGCCGTTGGAATTTGCTTGTGTAGATAACATTTAACACTTGACATAACTAATAAAAATGTAGATAAGAAAAATATTACACATACGCAAAGGTATATCAGGCACAAGAGCGTTCGGTTCAAAAATTACAAAAGAAAAGTATTTAAATTATAATTTTAAACAAAAAGTACTTTTGCTATGAACAATTGATTTATAAAAACCGGTTGCTAAAAATTTAGCGTGCTTTTCTATCTGATTCACCGAGCTTCATCAAGTTTTTTAATTTAGTTGATGGTTTTACCGGTATATTAAAGTCCATTGTTGAAGTACTGTGGGAAGTACAATCGATACCAACTAAATATATCCAAAAGCTTTCCGCTATGTTAGACAGCTTAAAGTTTTCTGTGTTGAGCGGGTTTTTCTATAAATCCAAAAATTCAAATGTTTACCCTAAACCGATGAATGAATATGAAAAGCATAGGTGTAAATATTTTTTCGAAAGCGAAGCTTTCGTTTTAAACCCCAAACCAATCTTCTCTCACCTAACACATTGTTTTTATGCTAATCCACAAACAAGACCATAAAATAGTCAATACTAATGCAAACCCAACTGTGTGAATTATTAAAACGGAAAAAAAATCGGTATGAAACCCAAAGTTCGTTTCAACAGCTGCTCTCAAGGATATTTGAAAAGTCTAAACAATTTTCATATGCCACGTTAAACAGCGACCCAACGACAAAAGCAACAATGAAATTGTTTTGCAAACAATTTTTAAGGGGGCACAATTGTATTTATAGCATACACACTCAGCCACAAACACACATAAAGACACAAACTGAGGAAGAGATATCCTTGGGGGTATCAGGCAAGTTTTGTTTTTTTATTGTACAGGCACTGCGAGAGCAAATGACAAATGATGGTTTTTGTTCCCACGTCTGTCGATTGAATTAACTGAAGGCGTAGAAATTGGTGGCGACCACTTCGTTGTCTTCCACCTCACTGTGCACCCTTAAGCTTAATAAGCGCCTGTCGATGACGTGTGCTCCCTGAAAAGGCCAATTGTTGCATTGAATCATTTTGCTGGTGGCGACCAAGTCATTATTTTGGTTAGTGCCCGTTTGATGGTCAGCCCGAGAGGTCCACACATCGAGGAAATACATTGAGAATTGACTGCGAGTTTACTTAAACATATTTCAATATGGGTGAGGTAAGTTTATTAAAATCATCAGAACCTATAATTAAAGCCTGGCTTGTAAAATGTAAAACGACAACAACAAAAAATAACCCTTGGAAAATTTTTTGTTTTTAATTATTTAACGACATTGTTATCCAATCCCTTTTATAAGTTAAAGTTGTGAAAATAATATCCTAACGAACTTAAATCATGAAGGTTTTAAAACTGCAAATGTACGAGTTCGAATCCTGGCCTAAGCAAACTTCAAATCTCGGCTTTGAGCAAATTTATTTTTAATTAATAGAAAAACAAATGAACTACAAATTTAATCAATTCCGACATGAACAAAGCTCTTTTTGATTGCATTTCACTAAGTAAATTAGGCAACGTGCGCATCTACATATGTATTAATTCAAGCAACAATTACAAACAAAAGTCAAACTCTAAGCAAAGTTTAAATTATGGCTTGATCAATATTATTTATATATATAGTTTTTAACTAAAAATAAGTCACATGCGCAGTAGTTTATAATTAGTTGCTTTTTTTAAAAAGCAAAAAAAAGTTCTATTCAAATCCAATTTTCATTGCGGCAGTAGCTGGGAGGGAAACGCGCATCGCTTAAGTATACTATTTATTACGACATGTGAGCGAATTCCCACTTGAGAATTATAAGCACCAGAAGCAAAAAAAATTTAAAGCTCAAGAACTTTTTGTGCTGTGACGTCACTGAAATATTCTCCTCTAATTGCGTTTTCGCTGCACTCAAATAAAATCAGCAGGTGGTGCAGTGGCTAGAGGTTAAGTCGCTCACACCGATGAACCCGGTTCGGTCCCCGCAGTTGGCGGCTGCTGGTTTAAGAAAAATAAATTCCCAAGTTAATGTTTAGTTAATAGGTAGGAATTAGTTAGAGGAAGTGGGTGGTGGGGGAGGAGTAGGGGGGAGGTTAGTTAGAGGGAGATGTAGGTTTAGTAGTAAGAGTGGGTGGTTGGTAGGAGGTAGAGGGAGGGGGAGGAGGGGGAGTATGGGGTAGGTAGGTAGTTGGGGTAGTAGTGCGAAGGTGTAGGAGAGAGATAGAAATATACAATAGATAGAAAATAGGTAAACAGCGAGAGGACAGCGAGAGGATAGCGAGAGAGGAAGACAGATAGATAGTGAGAGAAGAAGAGTGGGAGAGAGGGGGAGAGAGACAAAAAATTTGAGAGGGGGAGAAAAAGCGCCAGCCAAATGCAGTGGTGGGGGGAGAAGAGGAGAATTTTTTTTATTTTCAATGTGCAGCCCAAAAGTATGCTACAAAAAATTTCAAAAATTTCAGCCGCGAGGGTATGCAGCAGTTTTTTCACTTTTATTTTACTTTTCAGCCGCGAGGGTATGCAATACTTTTTTTATTTTCCGCTGCCACCACCTGGTTACCTGATCAGGAAAACCACTATAGCAGTGGAGCTTGGCTTCCCATAGGACTATCGAGGTGTCCTTCACACAGACGATAGCCCTGTTGAAGTAGAACCTATTGACACTGGTTTCGTCCCGATCCGTCAACGGATTAGGGAGTTATACCCATGGGAAGTTTCTGTCTACCTCTGCGGACTACAATGGATCATGGACTGGTGGATATCTGATGATGCCATTCGATGCCTATTGATGGTAGCTACATCCCCACCAAAGGGCGTCCCGATCCGCCTTCAAATGGCCGAGTTATTCACGTTTTCCTGATTTCATAGATATTTCATGGTCAATGGCACGCTCATGGCATAGCGACATATCTCCGACGACATAACTCCCGCCCAGTTTTGAAACGACATATCATTGCCGGTGATCTGCGATAAATAGTGGCCTTAAATAGCGGCCTTAAATAGTGGCCTTAAATAGTGGCCTTAAATAGTGGCCTTAAATAGCGGCCTTAAATAGTGGCCTTAAATAGCGGCCTTAAATAGCGGCCTTAAATAGTGGCCTTAAATAGCGGCCTTAAATAGTGGCTTTTAAAAGTGGGCTTAGATACTGGGCTTAAATACTGGGCTTAAATACTGGGCTTAAATACTGGGCATAAATACTGGGCATAAATATGGGGCTGAAATGTGAGCCCCCAAAATTATGCTACAAAAGTTGTTTTAGTCAAGTAAAAAAAAATTGTGTAGCATAATTTTGGGGTGGGGTTTGAAATTAAAAAAATCAGCCACCTACTGTGCATTTCTGTTCGTCTGGTATTTTATTTTGTCCCCCAGCGGAAATTTGCGCCGGCAAAAATTCAAATTTAGTACTGGAGCCAAAATGAAATACCAGGCGAACAGAAAAGCATAGTAGGTGGCTGATTTTAATTTATAAATTTAAATGGCAGCCACCTACTATGCATTTCTGTTCGCCTGGTATTTCAGTCGCAAATACAACCCCGAAAATGACAAAAAATTTAGTATGAAGCCCGTTTTGCTGCTTCTGCCGACGTCGACGTCTAAATACCTACATATGAGCGTGCCATTGACCATGAAATATCTATGAAATCAGGAAAACGTGAATAACTCGGCCATTTGAAGGCGGATCGGGACGCCCTTTGGTGGGGATGTAGCTACCATCAATAGGCATCGAATGGCATCATCAGATATCCACCAGTCCATGATCCATTGTAGTCCGCAGAGGTAGACAGAAACTTCCCATGGGTATAACTCCCTAATCCGTTGACGGATCGGGACGAAACCAGTGTCAATAGGTTCTACTTCAACAGGGCTATCGTCTGTGTGAAGGACACCTCGATAGTCCTATGGGAAGCCAAGCTCCTACTGCTATAGTGGTTTTCCTGATCAGGTAACCAGGTGGTGGCAGCGGAAAATAAAAAAAGTATTGCATACCCTCGCGGCTGAAAAGTAAAATGAAAATGAAAAAACTGCTGCATACCCTCGCGGCTGAAATTTTTTGTAGCATACTTTTAGGCTGCAACCTTGACGTCACAACAACTTCGCTGCATTTGTGGCTGGCGCTTTTTCCCCCCCTCTCTCTCTCCTCTCCTTCTCTCACTGCCTTCCTCTCTCGCTAGCTATCTTTTTCTAACTTTACCTGTCTCCCTTTCTAACTTTCTCTACCTGTCTCTCTCTCTTTCTAACTCTACCTATCTTAATTTATTCTATATTTCTTTCTATCTCTCTCCTACCTTCACTACCTACCCCACCCACTACTAAACCTACACCTGCTCCTCCTCTTCTAACTAACCTCCTACCTACTCCCTCCCCCACCACCCACCTTTTCTAACTAATTCCTACCTATTAACTAAACATTAATTGGGAATTTATTTTTCTTAAGTCAGCAGCCGCCCACTGCGGGGACCGAACCGGGTCCCCTTCGGTGTTAGTAGCTTAACCTCTAGCCACTGCGCCACCTGCTGATTTTATTTGAGTGCAGCGAAAACGCAATTAGAGGAGAATAATTCAGTGACGTCACAGCACAAAAAGTTCTTGAGCTTTAAATTTTTTTGCTTCTGGTGCTTATAATTCTCAAGTGGGAATTCGCTCACATGTCGTAATAAATAGTATACTTAAGCGATGCGCGTTTCCCTCCCAGCTACTGCCGCAATGAAAATTGGATTTGAATAGAACTTTTTTTTGCTTTTTAAAAAAAGCAACTAATTATAAACTACTGCACTTATTAGTGTAGATTGGGAGCTGAATTTGAAACCTTTAGCAGCACATGTCTTCATCGACTACGCCATCGATCTTCTATGTGGAAAACAACGAGAAACTCGCTCAGCATACCCTCGTTTCGCGATGTGGATTCATAATCTTACCAATTGGAAACGCTTACCTTTGTGTATTAAGTGTATTGTGTATTAGTAACCCTTTTTTTTGTCAGACATGGCTGTCGCTTCTCCAGCTATCCATTCATGCGTTCTGTTAATTACTGGGACAGAAATCAATTGGAAATACGCTTGGACTGAGTGAACTGCTGATGCAGGTATTCGAGACTTACATATGTATGTCTACATACGTAGGGAAGAGAGAGAGAGAGAGAGTAGATGGAGGTAGGCACCTCTTCAGGATCTGCGTTGAGTGGTGCCGCGCCTTCGTTAGTTGCAAATTATTTACAAGTGCTTGGAAAATATGAAAACAAGACAAAGCAGGAACGTGGAACATGCAACATGCAGCAGGATGCGGCATACAACAGGCACTGCATACAACAGGCACTTCAACTCCATTCCACTCCATTCTTAAGCGGAATGCGATCCACAATCCAAATTGGTGGTGCTAAAAACCCATCATCCTGTTTCAAGTGGATGCTGTTGAAGCTAGCGCTGTATCCTCCGTTAAAAGCTCAGCAACTTTAAATGTGTGTCAAGTTGAGAGGAGGAGTATACATATAGAGAGCAGGGCAGTTAGTCAGGGGAGAGCCACAGAGACGCAGAGTGAAGGCCCCTGCAATAAGAGCGCCGGCGCCTCTTCGTATGCTACGATTTTGAGCTGCTTTGTATGTGTTTTTGCTTCCTTTTTATCAGACGCCATCAGTTAGATGGCGTTGGCGATGGCAATGGCGATGGTTATGGCTATGGCTATGGAGATGGCAACGGCGACGCTGTTGGCTGTTGCAGACATCCACTGACACTCTATGCCACTCGTTTCTGTCGATTTCTCCCCGTTTCGGCTAGTTTTTAGTACAGCATCCAAAACGACGACGTCGGCCTCGTCGAAGAGGCCCGTCGGGTGTCCTGGCCTGGCTATAAATGTTTTGTTTTTCTGAAATTTGTTGTTAGTGCTGAACGGTGAACGGGCAGCGGTTGTTGGTTCTTCCTCGCACACACACTCATACAAATAAATAAATTGTATTTTTGTTACTTTTTTATGTTTGCGTTCTTTGGCTTGAAACATGTTGGCATCAGCATTAGCATCATCTTGGGTGGTCTCTATTTTGAGTGTGTATGTGTGTCTGTGCGTGTGTGTGAATGAATCTTAGTCAGAAAGATACAGAAAGAGAGAGAGAGAGAGTTAGAAAGCTAAAAATTGCGCCCAAAAGAAATCGAGTGCCAAGTGACCAAAAAGGAAACAGAAACACAAAAAAAAAACCATATCCCAAAGGAAAGGACAATCACAAGAGTGCAAAAGTAACTTTAAGAAAGATAAAACAAAAATCACAAAATTAAAAGCAACTGACGAATTTTTGAAAGCAAAAACTACCTAGAACAATTAAAAAACCAACAACAACAACAGGTGTTCCAGCTTTAAACTAACACCCATAAAATACAGCATACATTGTAGTACGAGGAGGCTTATTAACATTTTTGCATAATTTACGTGTGCGTGTGGCCCCTTACCTGTGACTGTTCTTGTGCCTCCACTTCGCTTCCGTCTCTGCATCTGCCTTTGTGCGTGTGTGTATGTGTGTGAGTGTGTAATTGCTAGCTGCCTAACGCACGTGCAACAAAAGATGGTTGAAGAGTTCCTGGAGAAGTTACCAGAAATCGACACACGCTACGAGGTAGGTTCTAAACCAACAAACCAACCAAGCAACTAACTATCCATCCATGGCACTTGCCTTTGTTCTCCCTTGGTCGCCTCTTCGTTCTGTTGGTTTCTTTTTTTTCTGTTTTTGTATTTTATTTTTTAATCACATTCCGCTGATGTTTGCCAAGGCTTTTGTGTCGCTGTGTGTCCTGGAAAAGGCAAATAACCAGCGGCTTTTGTTTCGCCCAAGCACCTGCTCAGCAGCATCCTGACTGGGCTGGCTGGCGGGCTGTTGGGGTGGCTTTTTGTTTATTTTGGTGATCAAATTACAGTTCCCTACATGAATTCGCATTATGCTGACTCTAAAACTGGGCTACCGCTGCTGTGAAAGCGGATATTTAATCAGTTTGCTTTGCTTTCCTTTGCTCTCTACCAATGTTACCTGTGGGCCTACCAGTGCTTGTGCCTGTGCTGCCTCTTAAGTGCTGTAGTAACCGCTTTCTCCTGCTTCTGTTCCTGTTCTTGTTGTTGCTGCTGCATTTAACCCCCTTCTCCCCGCCGCCTATCATTTCATTTGTTGTAGTCGTCCTTTTGTTTTCCTCCATTTGTGTATAATATTTGGCTTAATGCTCGACTAAAGCAGCCACCTGAGACTAAGCATTAGCAGATCTTTTGTTCAACAGGATTTCATTTTCATAAATATTTACTTAGCTTTTGGAAAACGAGATACTTAATATGCATGCATATCCGACTAAGCCGGCGATTTGACCTATGGGCGGGTTTAGCTAGCCAAATTGAAACGTCAAGATACCTATTCTTTTTCAAGAGAAAGATACTTTATAATAATACAAATATGGGAATGAGGCTAATGAAGAATGAATGAGTCGTCGGATTCCCTTCTATTCTCAAGGGGATTTGCTATGCTCATTTCTTGGCTTGGCTCAATAAGTCGCTTAGTTTAAAGATAGTTGGAATTCAATCGTAAAGGCTATTAATGGCCCCTTCCTTTCCATTCCTGCTCTGGCTAACTACGTATATGTATAATTAGTAGTACTTAGCCAAGCCCAACCCCAGAGAGAGTTGAGTCAACAACTTAAAAGGCAATTAGCGCTACCCACTCACTCATGTCGGTGGTCTTCGTCTTCGTCCGGTCACTTGGGTCAGGCGAGAAGGGCTAAAATTCAAGTCAGGGCCAACAGTTTAGCGAGTGCATTAACTTTATTAGCGCGATACAATTAAGTAAACAGTGAGAGAGTGTGTGCTCACACACACACACACACACACACACACACTCATTTAGTTGGCTGGCGCACATTTTCAACAATGACAGTGGTTGAGCCCTTTATGCCCCTATGAAACAGTCGCAAACAAAACCTGAAATCTAATAAACAAGTACTGAAATATATGTATGTACAGCTATGCCACTAGTTAGTCTAGTGTGCATATGTGTGTGAGTGTGTTTTTTTATCTATGTGTGAGCGCAATCGCGATCAATAAAATTTAATTATTCAATATAACATACAAAAAACTTTCGCCCAGCCGCCACAGCCAATGGCTTGTTTATGAGGCTCTCTTGTCATGTGTGTGTGTGTGTGTGGGGGGTAATTTAGCTCCCCTGACTTACTGTTAGTTGTTGTATGCGAGTTGTCGCTACAATATAACCGTTAATTTACATGGCAAAGTAGCAGCCGCAACACGACGGAAACGACAACACGTGGAAGGTTTGCCCGAGCTTCCTTTCCTACCAACGAACGCGAAAGTAAATGAAAATGTTCAAAGTAAAAACACACACATACACAAGGGTGAAACCTGAATTTAACTGGACAAGCTCACTTCACACACAGACACACACACACGCACACACACGCATACATACGGTTGCATATCCGCGTTGACTTTTGGCTTTTCACTTGAATTTAATTGAAAAATTTGCAACAATTGAGTCGCGCAATAGCGCAAGTTGGGGGCTGTAAGCTGCTTGCAACAATCATTGCAACATTTTCATAATTGTTTTCATAGCCATATCAACAACAACAACCCAGACGGAAAATTCTATGGGTGACATGAGGAGAGGAAATTGAATTGATCAAAATCAATATGAAATTGCAATTTTCGCAAATAGAAAATCTTTGCAGAAATTCATGTGTGTATAGAAAGCAATGCAAATAATAGGGAGAATATTTAATTTCCTCTTTTTTCTTTGTTTTGTTTATTTGCTAAACCAAAAAAGCAATTTAGGCAACATTTAATTGAAGCCTAGCCAGCAGCTCCTGTTCCTCCTTTAGTTCCTGTCTACCTGCTTCACTCTAGTCGACAATCTCCCTAATCCGTAAAACACACACACACACACACACACACACACACACACACACACATACACACACACACATACACACACACATACATACACACACACAAACACACACACAAACACACACCCAGACGCTCACTTCTTCACATGTGTGTGTGGAGTGGCTGGCAGTGAGCCAGCAAACAAACTGAAATGATGACTACGTCAATGACATCGTTGAAAGTTTGTAACATTTTGCCAGCAAAACATTTTCAATATGCAAAAGTCGTTAATATGACAAGGCGAACGAAGGGGGTCGAGGGACGTAACGCTGCGGAGAGTCAGTGACTGAGTGAGTGAGTGGAGCAAAAGGAGGAAAGGAGGGAAGTGGTTGTTGGGGGAAGGGGGTGGTGGTCTTGGAAGCCTCATGCATTCAAATTTCCTGCTGAAGAAGGACCCACGCACATGGCGTATGCGTAATATGCGGCATAATGCGTGTTTAGATCAAAATTGAATTGCGCATTTTACATGTCGTATACGTGATACTCATTTCAGTACCCTCCCAGTCTTCTCAAACCAAATGGTATCCAAACGTTTTGCTGCATAAACCATATTACCAAAACGTAGCCAAATGGGCACGTTCTTCACTCATGCCCAGATTGGAGCAGGACAGACGTCAGCAACACATTTTCACGCTTTGCCCTATCAAATTAAATAATTCAAAGTGAAATGAAGCAACTGTAATGTCTACAGATTAATTAAACTCTATATGGCAATAACAAGTAATAAATGACTTCATCGTAAATTTGTATTCTCACATTAACATTAAGCGACTGTTCGCTCGCATTGCCCGTTGACCTTATCAGCTAGATTTACTATATTTAACATTCAACTGAAAACTCATTAATTATCAAGGTCAGGGGCAGGATCAAAGACAGAAGCAGGCTTTATTCGATTTAATGCTAGCCAATTCCAAATATATTGATGAGTAATATGCTCTCTAATATTTTTGGCGATAAATTAATGAGCTGGCTTCAATGTTCCTTAAAGAAATTTAGAGAGGAGAATCTAAAAGCAAATTTTTATGGCTCGATGGCAAGTATTTTTATACGAACATGTTGCCATTAGCAGTGCGTTATCTACTTAAACACTTTGGAATTTTTAATCTTTACCAGCTTTGGTCACCCAAAATCCATTCCCACAGCCATTTTCACTGCCATCAACTCGTCAAGATTGAATGCGTTTATTACCATGCTAATCCTGAATAATTTTCATTAATAAATGTCGGCAGGCGTACAAGAAATAATCCATTTTACTCACAACTGTGGAAATTGCGACACAGCCCGTTGGATGTAAACAATATAGGAGAACAGAGGGATATACATCACAGATGGCTGGGCAGCAGCTGGAGCCAGTTAAACTGGCAAAAGATCCATTCGAGAGCACAAAAAAGCAAGGAGAAAAGACCACAAGCAGAAGCAGAAAATAAAGCAAAAAAAAAAAAAAACAGAGAGAATAAGCGCAGTAAATGCTTTTGTTAGACACTACAAATTGTTGCAAAGGGAACGGAGATTGGCTAAAAGGGTGGGTATTGTAGCAGCAAAGAAAACACAATTTATCTACTTGATTTTTTGAAAAACCGCAACGAAAATTGAAACGAGCAAGCGAAAGGCATTGTCGGAGGGGCTCATAACTGGTAAAACCAAAAACCAAACGAGACAACCAGCCAGCCAGCCAAACAAACCAGCAAATAAAAACGTAAAAATATGATAGAGAACCCTCTTGCCGCTCTCTGTCAGTGGTGTTGGTGCTCATGTTCATGTCCATACTTATGTTCATGCCTGTATCCATGTCAGTGGTCGTGTTCCCCAATGGAAGAACAGGTCCGCAACTTTCATTGTGTTAGACAAATTGAGAAACCAAAATTAAATACCGAAACCTAGATGCCCGAGAACCACTAGAATTAGTTATATATTTCTGCTTCCCCCCCTCGAATAAAGTTACTGGAAGACTTGCCTTCGATTTCGGACTATATTGAGCCCCCTTGGCAGGGGTTTGCAAATGCAGCCCTTGGGCCCGTCTGGTATGTCTTTGTACAAATGCAATTTGGTTGCCCTTCGTTCTGCTACTCAACTAATTAAGTTTCATTTTTTGCGATTTCTAGTTATTATGTATGTGTGTGTGTGTGTGTGTATGTGTGTGTGGTTTACTCGTTTGCTGCAGCAGATAAGTTTTTAATTTGAAAAACGCATATGTTAGCCAAAAAATAAGCAAGGAGCCAGCAGGCAGGTCCTGTACATTTTTGCCAGATGATTGATGACAGTTGCTATTTGTCTTCTCTAGCCTCCCTTTTTTCATTCCTTTCGCCCATCTCATTTTTCTTTTCGGCAGGATATTGTGCCCATGGAACAAGTGAGCTCGATGGTATCCAACGGTGGTGGCAGCGTAACCATGCAGCGCGACGATGAATACCGCAATCGCATCATGAAAAGTAAGTATGTCAGCACCCAAAAACAGATCCCAAACCAACCAACCAGACCCACAAAACCCCACCACCATTACCAATCCCCGCCCACCCTCTTAGAATCAAGCTTTACACATGAAGAGGTAACTGCTGTTGGTGCTGCTGGTGCTGATGCTGCTACGGTGACTATCCCTGACCTACTGGTTTTGCAGTTGACATACTTAGTTTAATCCTTCCAGCAGCCAGCAGCAAATAAATAGCGTTTCACATTTCGCTTAACAGTTTTGCATGCGCAAGCCGACCACCAACCACCTACCGAACCCCCCCAAAAGACCCACCCACCGACCCAGTATTACACCCCCCCCCCCCACACACAAGCTAGCTAGCATGACTATATATATATATATATATGTACATACTTATATACATGTATGATATATACTTAGATCTAGCTTAGTTTTATAATCATTCTTTCCTCCACTCTCTATCTCTCCTTCTCTCTCTCACACACATGCCTTGTAATTTTTTGTAACTAACCATATTTCTTTCCTTGATACATCATTTTTGTCATCATGATGCTTGCTTGCTCAACAAAAAACAAACAAATTCGACGAATTTGGACTTGCCACTCAATCTCAATATCAATCTGTATAAAATTCGCATCAAAAACTTGAACAAAAAAACCTACAAATCCAAAAAATAAAAAACCAATAATAAAATGCTTCATCAAAATCCAACTAACCAACTCTAAATCAAAAAAAAAAAAAACCAACCAACCAAAACGCTTCTTTCTCCTCATCTATTCATCTGTAGTACGTAGACTTGGTGAGTCCAACAACAAAAATAGTTTTAGTTTTTTAACAAAATGCAATAAACAATTTTCATTTAATTCGGTTTTGTAAATAAAATTACATAAATAATATGCCAGCAAAACGTAAGTATGCAAAAATGTTATAAATATTTCATTATGATTTCCCATTTGATATTGAAATAGTTTTGCCGACAAATTAAGTTTTAAGTGCATAAAGGAAATACTCGCAACATGCGAGCATGTGTGCCTTGTGTACATATACATAGTATACGAGTATGTGCATTTGAATGACCAACTCGGAAAAGTTTCATCTTATCTATGAGTGAGTAATGGTAAGTGCAGGGGCGTCTCAGCCCATTGGGGTTCGGAGAAAGGTTCATCAAATAAGAGTTTGTTGGCTGAGAGACGCACAAGTAGCTGAAGGGAAATCCTAGGGTCGCTGGTCTCGAGTGAACTATAACTATAACCCCCAAAGGATTATATGCTTATCATCTCATGATATCGAAATGCCTTTAATCTACATATTATTTTAAGATTTCATATTATTTTAAGCCTTTGGGAAAGTCTGTCAGTGTCAAGTGGACCAGCTAGACCAGATTTTCGTTCGGATGAACCCTTGTGGCTTATGTGTTGCCTACACCCATGTCTTCGTATTCATATTTCAATGAATGTGCAAATGCATTAGCATAACAACTCTCTCTCTCTCTTCTCTCACTTTTTTCTCTGGTGCTCCAGCAGGGCCAAAGCAAATGTTTAGCGTATACGTAATATTTCTTTTATGTGTACACATACGAATGTATCAAGACTCTAAGCTTTGGATATGTGAAAATTTTGGTCTGCGGCTTTCTGGTTGCCATTTGCTCTGCTCTGGGCCTGGGGTGGACCCTGACCCCCCCCCCCCCACCCAAATACAATGGGGCTATTAAGTCTAAGAATAAACGACAACTTCATTTGCTTTGACCCAGATAGAAGATAACAAATAATAATGAACCTGCCGCCCTGTGTCTGACTTTAATGGACTCGCAAAGAGCCAACAACAAGACCAACGGAAAGGTTTGCAGTTTTTCGTCATTAGTTAATTTTCCGATCTGCCTAAACTCACCACTCACCCCACCCCCGTGTTCTACTTGCCACCACTTTCCGTTTAGTATTAGTACTTGGCATTTAACAGCTTGGCCAAAACGAAAACAAAAGTAAAAAAACACAAATCACTTGCAGGCAGAAAAATGAAAAACACAATAGAAAAGGGCCAAATAAAAGAAATTAAAAAATGCCTGGGTGGCTGCTCGACAGTCTGATGGCACCCCGCTAAGACAACCTACCCTCCATCCACTTCCTCTCTGCTTTGACCCGTCCGTCCTTGTCTCCTTCAACGATAAACACAAAGCGGCCTGCGGCAGTTTTGTTGGCTACTGCCAACAAATGCTACGACCAAGCGAAAGATTTGCTTCAATGCAGTGCCCGTTCTCTGCCTCTGTCTGAGAAAAAGTTAAGAAAATCGCCTTAGCAATCGACTCACCCCTCACCAAACCCCTGTGGGACAGGGCGCCCAGTGTAACACAAACACGCACTTTGAAAATATATTATGTCCTTTGGTGGAAAACTTTACTTTTGCTATTAGCTTTTTCACTTAGTTTCTGAAAGAGCCGAAAGTTTTTCTACTTCTTCTTTTCAAATGGTTATGAATAAAAAAAACACAAAATAAACGCCTGCCCATTTTTCCATTTCCATTTTCAGATTCACATCATTTTGATATCGTATTTTAGTTTTCTTTTACTTCCTTTTCGCTTTGAAGGAATCCCTCACAACTTTGGGCCAAACGGATGCTGCTCGAAAAAGTTGGCAATTTTGGCCATTTTGTTTCAAGTGTAAGGATATTGGTTTGAGCATCAGTATGTGAACCCGAGTCGAGCCTGGTCTATCCTGGCATGTGGTGGCCTTGGGGGACATTCAACAAGAGCCTTGGCAGAAGGAAGCAATGCATTTAAATGCTGGAAATTGTGCAAAATTGTATGTAGTTTTGTGTTTACAAAAGTTTAGTGGGAATCTTATTGAAATTCTGTGTCCCATTCAACTGGTATTTCATGTGAAATTAATATTGTCCCAACGAGAAAAAGAAATATATTTGGTCGAAGGATTCAGAGTGAAGCTCGAGTGCAAGAAAACTAATCACAATGAAACCCAGCTAATTAAGTAGAGAGTTAAAGCTTGCATGGAAACTATTTTTCAAGTTGCTGAAGTCCGAACGAGAGCAGAGCACTACACGAGCACTTATTGCTAGATGAAATCTAGACGCACTGTTTCATCTCATGTTTCATTGTCCATTTGTGTTAAACGGTTTGCCTCCACTTTAAACTGCTAATAATTAATGCTCTCAGTCTTAGTTTCTCTATCGTTTCTATTCCTCATCAGAGTCTTAGTTTCTCTCTCTGTCTTTGTGTTGAGCTGCAGCCATTTAGCTAGCCATTAAAGCTTAATAATAGGCCTGCCAGTTTCAGTTGCCAGTTTCAGTTGCCAGTTTCAGTTGCAAGTTTCCAGTTGCCTATGTTGCTAGTTGGCCATGCTTGTGTCTGCCTTTATGGCAGTCTTCTGGCAAATGGCCAAAGTGGACACACAGGACAAAAGGCAGCATGGTAAATGACGCATTTTGGGTGCAAGTGCCATATGATGGCCTCATGCGGAAGTTGTTAATTTGACATGGAAAAGGCGAAAGCGGCAAAAGAGGACAAGTGCCGTTTGCTGCAACAGGGCGTATACGTATTAAACGCTACTTCTCCACCACCGCCTCCATCTTCTCTCTTTACACTTCTAATTATTGTCATAAGCGGAGAGAGAGACTGAAGGCGATTACAAAAGCTAAGGACTAGAAAAGCTTTTCCCTTTGAGCCCTTATCCCTGCCAAGCGCTGCTAAGCTTTGTTTAACTTGTTGCTAGATTGCAGAAATTAAGATAAATATTTCGTCTTGCCAATTAAATTGCATCAAATTTATTCCCCGTTTCGCCGTGCCAAGAAACTACAAAACGGAGTCCAGATTCGCCATACTCGTACAATATGCAACAACAACACGAACACTTAATTAGCGCAATATATATCAATTAGCCAATCGCTTCACTTTTTCCCCATTAGCCGCAGCAATGTAATTTCTGTTGGTGCGTATGAGTGAGTGCGGGTGTGGTTGTGTGTGCAGGTGTGTTTCTCCTGCAATTAGCAATTCATTTACAGGTAAATTTTTACATCATTAAAGTGAGTTTCAGTTTTAGCTCTTCTGCAAGCAGTTGTTTTCCCACTTTAACTCTGACTAAAAACATTTTAATCGCAATCGATCTAAATCGAGATAAGAAGATGTATTTGAAAAACTCCCGAATCAAATAAGTATATTCAAATTTTCTGGAGATATGGAAATTAAAAAACCAATGCAAATTGGTTCCACTTAAAATGAATCTAAAAACTATTTATCTGTGTAAATTTCCGCCAACAATTGGCATACATATTTTCATTTCAGTACTTAAGATTTTCTTCTCTCTCTCTCTCTCTCTCTCTTTCGGTCTCTCTCTGACTGTGGCCCTTGCCTTTGCATTTGCATGGGCAAGCGCCCATTTGAAATTAAATTACTCATTTTCAGGTGCTATTTGCTTAAGCCGCTCACCTGGAGTGTGCGACGGGGTTCAGAGTTCAGTTGAAAGTTCAGTTTGGTGTTTATTTCTTCCCGCGTGCCTTTCAAATATTTACAATTCAATTTTGCAAACACAACGATAACGAGCCATCAGTTCAACTGGAGGAATAGTTGATGGTGGCTGGTGGTGGGCCAACCCGGTGGAAAGAGTGTAGAGACCGAATAAAATATTCAGGTTTATGCAAGCATGTAAATGCCATGGCAGAGACAAGAGATGGGGCCCCGACCCATTGGGGAGCAACCGGTTGAAACTTTTCGACGACAACAACGACGATGACGATGACAACATGGCTCGTTGTGTCTTAGAACATGCAAAATGGCCTACTTAGACACACACACACACACATAGGACAGAAAGAGGAAGAAAGATAGACAGATGCAACTACCATAGTTGACAATGCGGTCGAGTTGACTTGAGTCTCGACTTGACTTGACTCTGACTGATGCGACCACAAAATGAACAGCGGTAAAATGAAAAGAGAGAGAGAGACGACCAAGACATGCAAGAAAGATGTTGTATTCTTCTTCTACTTACATCACGTCATCTATAGTATTTGCATTTGTATCTGTAACTGGTAAACATTAAATGGCTTTCATTTGCCGCCGACTAGATACATTTGAACAGTGCACATCCTGCAGCCTTGAGCTACAAAACATAAAGCGACCGGGAAAGTGACCGTGCAAGCAATTTTCAAAACTATTTACTATTATTAGCATGTCAAAGAGGCAGCGGCAGCACCACCACCACCATTGGTGCGACCACCCAACCACCATTACCATCGGAGACACCACCTCGAGCCACTGCCAATGAACAGGGTTAAACACAAATTGGCTGCAAGCCACACAATGGCCCATGCACGGCGCACACAGGACATATAATAAATAAATTAACAAATAACAGTTCAGTGTGGTTCGGTCTATAAACTAAGTCGGACACTAACAGCGGATGAACAGAGAACAGCACAAACAAAAAACTACTTGAAAATCGAAAACGGGTTAAAGTTCTGTCATAATTTGGCTTATTAAATTAACTTTTCGTGCCGTTCTTTTGCCATGAGTTTGAATTCGCCCATTATATGTACGTTTGGCTTAACAATTATTGTTTAATTTAAATAAAATGCACAAAACTTTTGCCAGCAAAACTTTTTAATAGAGTTTTCACTTCGATGGCAAATTAAATAAATAAAAGTTTTTGCCACAAAATACTACAAGGAGCACAACACCAATTACATACACTTTTTTTTAGTACTATGTACATAAGGATCTGTGTGTGTGGTTAGGCCAAAGAAAGCGGCGATTTGTTTGGAAAACAAATAGACTCGAGCAAACACTGTCCATCGACGGCCTCAAAATATCAGACCGCACGGATAGTTTGTGGCAAACGACCAGCATGCATGCAGCACCTGCTGGTCCACAGCGCCATGCACGTCACTCCCCGCACCACCAGCACCACCAACAGCACCAAAATCAACCACAGCAGCGCACCACTATCGGCCATCGTTTGCCACCATCTGCCCATAATAATTACAGTAAAGTGCTAAACAGCAGCCACAGCAGCCCCAGGGAGATTAGCATCTCACCGAGACGTGTCGCTCTTGATACAACCGCCTCGGGTTCGACCAGTGGTTTTGGTTTCAGTCGAGGTAAGGTTGTTATAAGGTCGCATTGGACCACTGCAACTTATAATTGAACTGGGTCATTGAACTAGCCATTAGTTTTTCCCTGATTGCATTTCTTAACTCAGTGCTTTACGATCTTTAATGGAGAGTCTCTCCTCGAATCTCATCAGCTGTCTTGAAACTAAAATGCCATGAAAAACTTAAAAAGCACCCTGAGTTATTGACTGGCTGGAGGTTTGGTCAACTTGTGGTCTCCACAGGATAACCTAGCTCATCGCAGCACGCAGGACCTTCGGGATGTCCTTTGGCTAAATGATTCCCGTTGTTGCTAAGATTATTTCGATGTCACTTTCGTGTTACTGAAACTCCTCTTTTTTAAATTCAAAAATAGGAGAAGCTCCTACTCCGCTTCCACAAAAACCATTTATGCCTTTTAGTCGATGAAATAAAGTGCTATTGGCAATATACATTTCAATCGTGAACCTTGGCAACGTAATAGTCAATAATCGATAGCTCAGCAGCAATTATTCATAAAGAGGTATCCCCATATATCGTTCTAGCTGAATTTTAATTTCAATAATTAATCATGGTGATTGGTAAATTGGCTGTATTCTCAGTCGCTCGGTGAGTAATCCCACAATTTTCATACCATGCATTCATAGAATGAAATGGTATATTAAAGTCGCCAAAATGTATGTAACAGGGAGAAGGAAGCTTTTCCGACCCTATAAAGTATATATATTCTTGATCAGTACCAATAGCCGAGTCGATTGAGACATGTCCGTCTGTCTGTCCGTCTGTAGGATCATCGAGATCTCAGAGACTATAAGAGCTAAAGCTACCAAACTTGGCATGTAGACCCGTTTGCTCTGCAGGCAGATCGAGTTTATTTTTTTTTTCGCCCCGCCCCAGCTTTTGAAAAACAATATTTTGAGCCTCCATATCTCGAGAACTATAAAAGATAGAGCTATCGGATTTGGACATTAGATGCGTGCAGTGTGCACGCAGACCAAGTTTGTTTCAAATTTTTGCCACGCCCCCTTCCGCCCCCGAAATTTCACCCGAAATATTTATCGTATCGAAATTAAATTTGGCACACTAATACATGTCACGTATATCTATCATCCCACCAAATATCACAAGAATCGGAATAAAAATGGCCGAATTATACATAGAAACGTTTTTCACCCATAGCGGTGCAAGGTAGATGCACGCAAAAAAGAGCGAGACAGCATATGCTGGAAATCACCGATTTGGTCGGGGGTGCTATAGTGCTCGTTTCCACATAGGAGTGAGCGAGATAGCATTTAAAAGAAATTTAATATATATCTCTTCACCTAATGCATGGTATATCCAAGTCGGCCCGGCGACTTACTTACTTTATTTGTAGTTAATATGAATGCAATTAATGCAACCGAATCAATGGTATATCACACTTTAAGCTCTTAATTAAATCTGCCAGCCAGTTGGTCTGTGACCATTCTCAAGAAGCTCTTGGTCAGGTCAAAATAAAATGGCGAATCTGTGTGTGTGTGTGTGTGAGTGGGGGGGGTGGGGTACTCAACTGAAATATGTTTTAAAATTGGCGAGGCGTGTTTGGCGATGCCAAGTGGAATATAGGGGATGAAGTTTGTGTGAGTGTGTGGGTGTGAGTGTATGCGTGTGGGTGTGTGGCTGTAACACGGAGTGGGCTTGTACACTTCCGCCGCATGCAGTGTGCCACATCCGTCCGCCATAATTAAGTTTTACCAGTCAGACGAACGGACGGGGGGGGGGGGTGAGCTCACCCTGGAGGGCAGTCAGTGATGCGAATAAAGTTAACCTCAAACCACATAGCATGACTCCGCCATCGTTCGTATTCCCGTACTCCAGGATTGCTTCCATTCTACCTCCGTCTGAACCTGTTCTGTTCCCCCTTGTTGGCCTGCATTTTAATTGATTTTCCAGTTGCTCACGTTATACTACCAGAGTTTACTTTCCAAATTTGGTAGCTCTAGCTTTTACAGTTCCTGAGATTTTTTGGTCTCTTACGGACGGACGGACGAACGGACATGGCTATTGTATATCAATTTCTCTTTTCATGCTGATCAAGAATATATATACTTTATAGGATCGGTAATTCTTCCTTTGGTAATGATAACTTTGGTGTTGTTAACCAAGCGACCTTAACCCATTCATGCTCAGATATTTTTGCCACTAAATCAACCGAAAATATATTACTTAATATGTCAGCTAGTTTTCAATAAAAGCTCAAATACATACAGATATAAGTGTGCGTGTGTGTATGTGTGCAGACATCAATATTTCATAGCGCACAGTGCGACATTATCTAGAAAAGAAAAATGCCAAAAGATAGTTTCAAAAAGAAAAAAAATTATGAAAAAGAAATAAAGTAAGTAAGTCGCAGGGCCGACTTGGATATACCATGCATCAAGTGAAAAAACTACTTCAAATTTATAAAATTAAATTCATATATTAAATTCCTTTCGCCTGCGCGATTTCTAACACATGCTATCTCACTCACTCTTATGTGTGTGCACTTTAGCGCCCCACCGGCCATATCCCCCCTTGCACCGCTTTACGTACAAAACGTTTAAAGTATATATATTCTTGATCAGCATGACAATACTAGTTCAAATCCGTTTGTCCGTTTGTCTGTCTGCATCAACAGCTTCTCCTCCTAGACCGCTAAAGCTAAATAGCTAAAATTTTGCACGAAGTCTTGTATATCCTGCAGGCATTGTATGTCTCGGATACATCCCGATCGGACGACTATATCATATAGCTCCCATAGGAACCATCGATCGAAAAAAGAGTTTTAGATCAATAACTTCGTTTATTTTTACCCTGTTTATCATAAAACTTTGCCTTTGCCAGTTTACTATACATCCAAACAGCCAAATTTGATCAAGATCGGACTACTATACCGTATAGCTCCCATAGGAACCATCGGAAATTTTTTGTTTCTTTTGCGATCATCACCAAACTTGGTGATTAGCAAATAAGAAATTATAATCCTGCCAAATTTGATCAAAATCGGATAACTATATGATATAGTTGTCACACAAACAAATGGAAAAAATAGGGACTGGGTAACGCAAGAACTTGCAAGGGTATAAATGTATGAGTGTGCCAAACTAAATTACAATACGATAATTATTACGAGAGAAAATCACTTTTTATTGAATTCCGGGGGCCGAAGAAAAAAAATGAACTTGATCAGCGTATATCCTACACGAGTCTACTTTCTAAATTTGGTAGCTCTAGCATTTACAGTTACTGAGATCTTTATTCTCTTATGGACGGATGAACGGACATGGCTATTAAATTCCGAAGGCAGAAGGGGGCGTGGCGGAAAAAAAATGAACTTGATCAGCGTATATCCTACACGAGTCTACTTTCTAAATTTGGTAGCTCTAGCATTTACAGTTACTGAGATCTTTGTTCTCTTACGGACGGATGAACGGACATGGCTATATTAATTTTACTTCTCATGCTGATCAAGGATATATGTACATATATACTCTATACTCTATATATACTCTATAAATTCTTCGTTCTGCCTGTTACATACATTTTGGCGACTTTAATATACCATTTTATCCTATGGATGCATGGTATAAAAAGAAGAGACAGATGGCCGTGGGTGGGTCGTGGGGCTTCGGGCATCTGGGGAAGAGCCGGGAGGTTAGGTATGTCGGTAAGAGCAAAAGGCATAAGACTACAAAATGTACGACATGAAGGCCTGGCGCCTGGGTTATTCATTGTGTGTACGAGTGTGAGAGTCGCCATTGATAAAGTCAGAGCTGAGTCAGAGTCAGAGGATGGGGGGGGGGGGGGGGGGGGAGTCAATGGACATGAAGGACCATGCAGGAGCATTGAGCATCGACCAATGTCGCCTGCCATGCTGAATTATTGGCGAGTATTTTAAGCTGGAGAATCATTTTTCATTTCGATTTTCATTTTATGGCCAAGCGTCATCAATGTGTTGTTATGAATTATTGATTGAATCGAATCGAATCGAAGAGCTAACCAAACGAAACCAAACTGAAACCATTTCAAGATTGATGCCCCATGCAATTAGCGTGCGCTGCTATGATGCTAATGTACTAAAAGCTTAGATATACGATTGTAGGTATATATTTATATGCAGATATATAGATATATCTTTAGAGTATCAATCTATTTGCTTGGCAAAGCAAATAGGTCAAGCCTTTTCCACGTTCCAAGCCTCACCAATTCAATTTGGCTTATCTGTATGCAGCAGCATGGATAAAATTTTCTTTTCATGCAACTTTAACAAGGCAACTGACCACAGAGACGGTGGCAACCAAAGAAGGATTGGGAATTCCACTTGAAATAATGTGACTTGTTACGCCTATGCTCTTCCGACCCCTCCCCCCTTGGGCATCAGTTGAGCTCTTAGGGGCCAATCAGCATATTTCACTTGCGACTGGAGTCGAATAAATTCACTTTTCCCCTGCTTCGCGTTCTTTCTTTCATTCTTTCCTTCCTTCCTTTTTTTTTCATCATATTTTATGAGTTTAATAAAGTTTATGCATTTTAGTGGAGTTCGGTCACATGAAATCAACTAAATTACGCTAACCAAAGAGCAAAACAAACAAAAAAAATAAAGTAAGTACCCGCCGGGCCTACTTGGATATACCATGCATTAAATGCAAAAAAAATACTTCAAATTTATAAAACTAAATTCATATATTAAATTTCTTTTGTATGCTCTTCCTTCTGCCTATTACATACCAGTCATCCTATGGATGCATGGTATAAAAATAAACTTGGTCAGCCTCCATGTGGACGGACAGACGAACATGTCTCTATCAATTTCTCTTCTCATGCTGATGAAGAATATAAATAATTTTAGGGTGGCAAAAGCTTCTTTCTGCCTGTTATATTCATTTTGGCGACTTTAATATACCATTTCATCCTATGCATTTTAGTGGATGGTATAAAAACAAGAAACCGCAGTCACACTTGTAAGGAGTAAATGGTTTTAGTTGCCTTGGTTGCTAGTTGTTGGGCTTGGTCCTTATTCTAGTAGTTCTTGTTGTGGCAATGTTCAAGAGAACTTTGCTTAATTTTTAGCGACACGGCAATGGGATAGTAAGAGGGAGGAACACAGATGAAAGGAATGAGTAATACATTTAGGCAGACAAACAATAGCACCGGCAAAAACTTTCACTTGAAGTCGAGACATAGAACAGTGACCTCATATATGACAATAATTCGGCGCATTTGTGTCAGAGGGATACACACACACACACACACACACACACACACACACACACAGACAGATAGATAGAGAGAGAGAGAGAAAGAGACAGAGTCCTGACCAGTTGCCACCCACTCGGGATCTACCCATCTACCAAGTGTCTGCCCAACAATTGCTTGGGCCATTGTGTGTCGTGTCCTGATGGCTGCTTGCTTGAAACGTGTCCTTTCCCATGTCCTGTGTCTTTTTGTCAGTTGCTACACTACCGTTTGCAGTTAAGTGCTACATATTTGGCTGGCTAATTTTGCACACACACACACAGAGAGAATGTGCGAGTCCTTCTACTGAGGAAAAGAGATAGCGAATTAAAAAGGCAGGACTTATGGTTGAAAGTTCTGACCATGTGGCATCAGCTTTGCTGTCGTTTATCATGCCACCAACACATGACTATTCGCCTATACACATTCTGAATTCGAAATTTTTTTCATAGTTTCGTCCACCCCCTGTCTCTATCTCTCTCTAACTTTCTCGCTCTATTTGTATGTGACATCATTCGCCACTGTCACATTTTGTTTATTTGCTCCATAGTCTCAGTCAGTCTTTTTTTGTCTTTTTGGGTTAGCTGCTATTTTTTATAGTTTTCGATTTTCGTCACCGCAATCCTCAGCATCAGCGTCAGCATCCTTTTCATTTCTGTCTATTTATACCATGCATCCATAGGATGAAATGATATATTAAAGTCGCTAAAATGTATGTAACAGGCAGAAGGAAGAATTTTTTGACCCTATAAAGTATATATATTCTTGATCAGCATGAGAAGGGAAATTGATATAGACATGTCCGTCCGTCTGTCTGTTTGTCCGTAAGAGTGCATAGATCTCAGCAACTATAAATGATAAAGCTACCATTTTTAGAATGTAGACTCGTGTACCAAGTTTTTTTTTTTGCCACGCCCTCTTCCGCCTTCGGAATTCAATAAAAAGGGAATTTTTCCCGCAATATTTATTATATCGGAATTTAATTTGGCACACTCATACATGTTATCTATCATTCCACCAAGTTTCATAAAAATCGGAATAAAAATGGCCGATTTATACGTTGAAATGTTTTGCAGTCAAAGCGGTGCAAGGGCGAATTTGGCCGGTGGAGCGCTAAAGTGCACACACATAAGAGTGAGCGTATCTCGCATATGTTAGAAATCACGCATACGAAAGAAATTAAATATATGAATTTAGTTTTATAAACTCGATGTAGTTTTTTTCCCCTGATGCATGGTATATCCAAGTCGGCCTGGCGACTTACTTACTTTATTTTTTGTTGAGTTTTTCTTCTGCTTTTTTCTTTATTTAATTTCTGGTTTGTGTTGTTGTCCGTTGCCTATTTTGTGTTTATGGTCTTTGTGGCTTTTGTTTTGGCGTTGGCCTTTTCTTGGCCATTTCTTGAGCTGGTTAACTGAAACAGAAATGCTCTCGATAAACAAAGTGCTCATGCTGCGCCTTTTCTCTCGCTTTTATGTTTGTCTATAAAATAAAAAGCCAATGGCAAAATAAAGTCGAAAGCAATGAGCGTGTGTCTCGTTTAAAGAACTCAAGAAAGAAGAATTCCATCTTAAATGCTTGAAGCCAAATGTTTAGCAAATCGGGACTATATCATAAAACTTTGTCCAACTTTTGCCAAAAAAAAAAAACAACTCGAAAGGTCAATGAATATAAAAATGCTCTATCAAAAAGGAAGAGAAAGAGAGAGAGAGAGAGAGAAAGAAAGAGAAATGGAAAGGGAGAGAGAGAGTTCAAACGTGCCGCAGAAGAATGAATGAACGATAAGTTTATTTCCTTTTATACAAATATTTATGAAATGGAGTGGAATGTTTGTTCTTTACCGTATAACTCTTTTCATTCCATGCACACGAAAGGTCAACATAATGACAAAGTGTTCATATCACTCATACGTCATGTGGACGAGCGCAGAGTTAAGATTAAATTCAAGTTAGGCAAATCTCCTCGGACCTTTGGATTAAGTCCCTAATCTTTCGTCCGAAATGGCCTTGTCGCAATTCCGCTAGTGATTACAGTTTGAAATTAATGGATATTGCAGGGCAAATGGCTTAGGTTCTATTAGAGTGCGAACATATTTCGAGACTCAAAAGTGCAGCACATTTGCCTATGTCCTCGTACCACATCACCTATTAATCAAATGGCAAAGATGAATTATTGCCATTGAAAGGAATGCGAGAATTTTCTCGGAGCAAAAAGACACTCTGAATTGGAATAAAGTGGAATGTTGTGCATAAATGTCACACATAATGACACTCATACGCCGTGTGGTGCGACATTTAACACGAAGCAGAGCAGCAGCGGGAGCATCTAGAGGCCTGATACTTGGCCCAGCTGAATCGATACGAATTGAGTTGGCGAGAGTACAGTCAGTGGATGGAATAGAAAAAGGTGTGTGTGTGTGTGTGTGTGTGTGTGTGTGTGTGCGTGTATGGAGGGCGGATTTAATGAAGCGTAAATGGTAATTGACAGTTCAAAAGCAAAGCTCAGGAGGAGCTTCATTCATGCAAAATGACCCAAATGGTTGATGCCCAGAATATGTGTCCCTCGTTCATTAGAAAGAGCCAATGGTAACAAAAAGAAAAAAAAAGGATGGTAGGTGGGCGGTGGGTGGTGAGTGGTCGGGCAAGGTACTTATATCATTCTACGCCAGTTAACAAACACAATCAAACACAGCAACAACAAAATATTGCTAAAAGTGTCTGCATTACAATGAATGTCAGCAACAGCTTCAAAAGAAGGTGTCATAAATTGGGTTTGTCACCTGTGTACCAACACCAGCACAAGCACACTTCGGCTTTTAGATCATTTAGGTGAGAGATGAGAGAATAGTGAACTAAAAGAAGAAACTTCATCCACTTACCTCGCTTCCTCTTCTTGTACTAATGCCATTCTTTCGCTCTCTCATCCTCTGGATGCGAATTTCCCCTCATTGAAAGCTTAGCGAAGCTTCATTCCTGAAGTTCATTTACCAGGAGCCTTAATGTTTTCTACAATGCGCAAGGTCAGTGCAAGCTGGGAACAACACGAAAGCAAAAAAGGTGAAAGCTGTTAGCATGGCAGGCATATGTACATGCAAAGAAGAGGGGTACCAAGTCGTGGGGCAATGCAACATTACTCTAACTTCGCTCTCCTCTCTGTCTGTGTGTGTGTGTCAGTTGCAGCTGCAATTGCAGCCAGTCGGGGGGGCGAAAAGCTCTTTGATCATTTGCCATTTGCCGCGTACCAAAAATGTGTGTCTCAGCCCCTCCACCCCTCTGCCCCTGTCTCCTGATGGTGATAACAAAGTTCTCACTCTGAGAGCTTTGGCTGCTGCTATGCTGCTACTGCTGTTGCTAATGGCTCAAATATAAAAGGATGCTGGCTGGTGGCTTACTTTCAGTTGGATTCTGAGCGAGGTAGCAGCAGCAGCAGCAGAAGCAAAAGCAAAAAGAAAGGACAAAAGGCAAACTCAAGAGCAAATGGAAATGGACAAAGCTAGGAAAAACTAGCTCACAGTAGTGGGAAATTATTTTTTGAATGTGTGTGTGTGTGTGTGCGAGCGTGTGTATCTGCGATTCATTTGAAAAAGGAAAAGCCAAGACAGAGATGAACCTGAAGCAGATGATAATGATGATGATGCTAATGATGATGATGATGATGAGACTCTCTTAAAGTGTTCAAATGCAAGACTGACTGACTGACTAACTGACTGACTAACGAACTAACTGGCTAACTGACTGATTGATTGACAGACTAACCCAAACAGAAGCAGTAACAGCAGGAGCAGCAGCATCTCTTTATCAATCTGCTTGACGACCAGCAGCCCAAAACAGCCGCCGCACTGGCTTCCTTTTGCGAACGCGGCTTAATGCCTGACTCGATGATGGATATGGAGCATCGAGATCATCAGTTGCATCGCCATCATCAGCAGACAACCAGAATAACGGCAGCCAGTACTAATACCAGTACTTTTGCTACGCCAGCTTTAACAGCGACCAACTCAACGGAACGGGACCACCAACAACAGCCGCAGCAGCAGCAACATTTGCCAGTTTCATCATCAGTTTCACCATTACCCATGCATCATCAGCAACATCAGCCACCACCACCGCCGCCACAGATCAGGGAACGGGACCACCATCAACAGCAGCAGCAGCAGCAGCTCCATCAACAGCAGCAGCAACAACAGCAGCCGCAGCAGCAGCAAGCATTGACTTTGCCCCATAGCCATCATGCGCTGATGCAGCAATCGCAACAGCAGCAGGCCATACATCGAGCTGAGGCGCGACGCGGTGAGTTGCGGGGTCCTACACAGATTGCAAATTTTTGGTAGCTCTTTCGCTTTGTACATATCTATAGCGGTGTGTGTATGAGTGTGTGTGTGGGTGTGTGTATAATGCCTAATTGTATTTACATTGCCTGATGCTGCGGGGCTAAAACTCAAACTTGTTGCTTAAGTCCCCTTCTAAAACACTGAAAAGTATGCTATGCTATTTGTTTTCATTTTTTTTCCTGCTAAAAAGATAAATTTTTGATCAAAAGCCACAGGAAAGGCCAACACAAAAAATTTGCTCAACAGCCCATCACTTATTTATTGACTGTGAAATTTCATCATTTTATTTTCTTCAGTATGTATTGGTATGTGTATGTGTGTGTATGTGCGTGTGTATGTATGTATATATGTATGCTGGGAACAAAAGTCCCTTGCAATTGCGAACAATTTCTCTTTCTCTCGTTCCACATGCATGCTAATCGCTTCATTAGCCTGGAAACAAAAACACACACACACAGAGAGGGCAAAGGGTTTAACACAAATTCGGTTTTGCCATAAGTGGCCAGCTTAGTCGGAGATATAATCTTCTTTTGTCTCTGATCTCCTCTTTCTCATCGTCTTCTTGTTATTCTGCTGCCATTAAAAACTCAAAAGAGGAAAAGAAAATCCACGCATTTTACATGCAAAATTCAATCCAAATATGACTAAAGCGTATATACTGTATATATATATATATATATATGTACATTTCACAACCATCATCAACAACAACAAGAACAACCCCAACCACCAACACCACCCCCACAACCACGACCACCGGCAAACACCAACAACAATAACAACAATGTGACCCATTTTTCCAAGCAAAGCTTTTTCGCCAGGCTCCGGCTATGACGTAGGTATTTGGGAGCGGGGCCGAAGTAAGACATAGTAGGGGAAGGGTATGACAGGGTAGGGTAGGGTAGGGCAGTGTAGGATTGAGTAGGGGAAAGAATGAGCCTGGTCATGATTCTTGCTGGCTGCTGCTGGTCATTAAAAAATTATGACCACACACACATTGTTTTCGCTATGTTTCTCCGTGGAAAGGTAACACAATTTTCGACAGCAGCAACAGCATTCGAAATTTACGCTTGCGAATTCAAAATTCAATTAAAACAAACTAAACATAAATAACAATTTTGTGCATTATTTAAATCGTATTTCTGATTACATCGGTTATCATCATTCCTGATAAATAGCTTTCCACAATGTAATCAATCTCACTCTCTCTCCCTTTCTCTTTCTCGCTCTCTGGGTTATATTTTCATAGCTATTTTAACTTAAAGGAAATTTCGGTAGGAATTCAATTGGAAATTGGGTGTGATCTTAGGATACTTATTTCTGTCTGCCTTTAGACTGGATAAAAATGTTACATAAAGAAGAACAAATTAATTGTCAGCTATTTGTAACGAATTAGAATAAGATTTGATACATTGTCTCTAGTTGATTCGATTCGAACTGCTAAACAACGATCCAGAAATATGGACAAATTACGCAGAAAGAAACTGGTCGACAAATTCGGGTGGAATAAGAAATTCTGAAGCAACAGTAACCCAGGGGCCCAATTGTTGCAATTGGGTTTATATTTGAAACATTATAAAAAGCATGCCCATTTGAGGAATCAGGTAAAATGGGAATATAAATATCCTAAAAAAATTTTAATCAGCACCACCCTCCACCTCCATGTACCCTTTCCTTTCCTTCGTTCGCTCTATTTCTCTCTACCCTTCTCGCTATCTCTGTCTATTACTTCAATGTCATATTTCACTTTCGGGGCTGTGTCTCTGATTTACATTTTGGTTTATTTTTACAGTAGCAGTTTAGCTCTAAATCTATTAAGTCGACGGTCACAAGCCTCAGGCTACCCCACTCATCCAACCTTATCCAACCCACCGCACGTCATCTCACCGCCCTTTGCGATCCATCCATCCTTTCACCTAATACTGTTGGCTTATACAAACGCGTCGTCAACGCTGCCATTGCAATTATTTTGAAATCAATTTCAATAAAAGTTTTCTGCGCTCTCTAAACCTTAGAGTGGGACAAATGTTTGGCAGCTTGTTGGCTTAGTGCGGTGAAGTTGCCCTCCGATTCCGATCTCTTACCCGCCCATCATCAAAGTTGCAAAGCGTAAATGGTTGCAGAAGTATTTTTTCCCTACCCCCCCAACGCTAACCCCGTTTCATAGCAACAACGACAACAAGCTCGTTAAAAACACTTTGCTGACGTCGTTGCGGGTATACTGGGTGTGGAGCTGGGTATTGGTGTGGATTCTGGACAGTTTGCGGGCAACGGGTGGGGGCGGAGGCAAAACAGAAAAGGGCGATGCTTGGGCATTGTTGCAACTTTTCAATGAACTGTAATTGAAACTGAAATACAAACTGTGGCGCTAATTGCCACCAGCTGCTGGAAGCCAAAAAGCAGCAGCAATCGCGTCAGCAACAGCCAACAGCATCAATATCAGCGGAGTAGATATCAGTAGAGTAAATAACATTTAAATGTGTGGCATGCATAATTTATGATTTGCTTTTAGCTCTCTCTAAATGTAGTTTAGTCATAGTTCTAGTCGTAATTCTGTAGTCTTTATTTATGCATGACCCAACTGCATGATAAAAAAAATTAAATGACGAGGAAAACACAAAGGAACACACAGCTCCGCCTCAACCCAGATAAATTGGCCAGCAGCTGTTAAACAATTAATTACTATGATTATTCCAATTTATCGTATTCTTGCAGATACACAAGCAAAACATTCACATGGATTTCTCTATTGTAAGTTGCACGAAGTTGGAATAAACAAAAGACCCTCCGAAAGCAAAAAACAAAAACGAAACAAAAATTGAACAAAATACGACAAAAAATAACAAGCTTAAAATCAAAATCCCCTCCCACACACTTTTCACACACACCGAACAGAACAACAATTTTTCACTAATACTCGTACATACAATCATACAATTGAACAACACATTTTATTTTTTAACAAACTACTATTTGCTAGAGCTATCTCTATCTATGTCTCTATCTTGCTCTATCTCTGTCTATCTATATATATATATATTTATAAATATATATATCTATATATATTTCTATCTCTCCTTAAATTTTCATATGAATTTTGAGTATTTTTTCTGATGACGCACATAAGTATGCTATGAAAAATTTTGTTGTACCATTTTTTGACTTTTACAAGAAAGAGGGCGGCGGCACGCTTCCCTTGCTTGAAGGCGTCTCAAGTATCAATAAGGAGCAGAAATGGGCAACTTGTTGCCCATGGCAGAAACTGAAATATTTGGCTAAACTTAAAAAAAAATAAAAGAAACAACAACATTTTCTTATACAATTTTTTTGGATACGACTTAAACATATATAGTATATATAGAAATATATGTACTATATACATATACATATTTTTGTATATTTGTATGTGTGACTGCCAAGCACCTTTTTCTCTAAGCCGTCTGACACGGCGAATTATTTCAAAGAGAAAAAGCGGAAACGGAAACAAATACATAATCATGAAAATGAAATTCACTATCTAAAGCCTTAATTTGCAGCATTTTCTTTTTGCATTTTGCTTTCTGGCTATAATTTCTCGTTTTTTTTTTCTCTGTCACACAGCGGACGAGGAAATCAGCGATAAGGCATCAACATGCGGCAAATTGCTAATATTTCTATCCGTGGCACTTGTGATACTTACGTTGCCATTTAGTCTTTTCGTCTGCTTCAAGGTAAGCTAACGAAAATAAAATTTAAATGCCAGACATCCCCATTATCCCCATCCTCACTTCATTCTCATCCTTGTCCCCATCCCCGCCCCCCTACCGTTATACACAAATTGTCTTGGAGATTTTATTACAATTTTCTAGTCAAGTAAGATTAAAGCAAGATCCTACCACAGTTGTCATATACGTAAAACAAGTGTGGCAAGATGAGAAGTTTCAAATGCAACGATCTACAGTGAGAAGCCATGTGCAGATTTACGAACTTGATAATGTTCAAAGAATTTGAAGACTTTCGAGAGTAAACAGACAGACTGAAACTTTCAGCAAAACACAACAGGAGATTTTTCTACTATACAAGAAGTTAAATGGCTGATTCATTTTACTATTTGTCGATCCTTGGCAAACTTTAAGTCTCATTTTTTTGAGAACCCTTTCACAATCCCTACCTTATACCACAAATTACCTGGCAAATCTATCTAATTAATTAAAAAGGCTGAAAGACGTTTTTCATCCCGCTAACAAACGAGAAAGGGGGGAACACGGGAGACGAAATTTATCAAAGATAATTTGCCCAACACTTAGTTTATGTAAATTTTTGCATTGCTCCATAATTCATTTTGGGTTTTCGATTTTCATTTTGCTTATTTGTCTCACGTGCATTCGCAGGTGGTGCAGGAATACGAGAGAGCGGTTATCTTTCGTTTGGGTCGCCTGATGCAGGGCGGAGCCAAGGGCCCAGGTGAGTCTAAAAGAGTAAAAGAGTGAGCTTGAGCGAGCGGGCGAGTGAGTGGATGGGTACGACGGCTCGGCTAACGAGGCAGCTATGCAAATTTTAGTGCCGTCTGTTTGAGTTCGGGGTTGTTGAGGCTGAGGGTGACAAGAAGAATTTGTGTTAATTGCTGCACTTGCTCCAAATTAGCGCCAAGCGTCAGTGGCAGTGGCCAGCTTTCACGTGCTCGTTTTCTCGTTTGCTCCCTTGATGCTATAGTTTTTAAAGTTTACGCCTTGTTCCTTCCCTCTCTTGCCGCCGATCAGGTATCTTCTTCATATTGCCGTGCATTGACTCCTATGCCCGTGTGGATTTGCGTACTCGCACTTATGATGTGCCACCGCAAGAGGTAAGTTTTTAGAGCAAGGCTACTTGCTACTTAAAGTTCAATAATACTAACCCATATCTAATAATAATAATAATCAATGTAACTAAATTTTACAATATACGAATATTATGTACTATTAGCCCTCTCACTTTTAACAAAACAAAAAAATAATAATAATAAGAATACGTTAAACAACCGATGACAAAGTAAAATGCAGAAACCCCAATTAAACTTTTAGCTTTTCGACACCACAAAAGCTTTAAAAAGTTTTGTACCAAATTTTTATTTAGATATTTTTTGTTTTGGATTTGCATTGATTACTTAATGATTTTTTTTGTAATGGTCCAAAAAGAACAAAACATAACCAACCTAACTTAACTAAATACACATACTCAGAAAAGCTCAATCTCAACAAAATCTCCCACGCACATACACAGAGAGACAAACACACACAGGACACGCAACTGGAGCGTGAATTACGCATACGCAACGTTTTCTTTCCATACATTTTGTTGTTTGGTTTTAGTTATTTTCCTTCTGCTCCTGCTTCATCTTCTTCTTACTGTTGTCGTTGTTATTGTTGTTGTTGTTCTTGTTATTACAATTGTTGTTTTTGCCGTTGTTGTTTTTGTTGTTGTTGTGTTTCTTGTCGCTGTCAACGCATGTTTGGTTTTCCTTTTTTGTATTACCTTCCTCTGGGTTTTTTTTTTAAATTTTTTCTTTTCGTAGATAACTTTGTGTGTGTGTATGTGTGCGAGTACTTTACTCTCTTCCTGCTGCAGCCTCTCTCTCCTCCTCCAGCTATCTCTTTCCCCCCACCCCCTTTTTCCTTTCTCTTTCTCTTTACCTTTAATGTAACTAAATACTTTACAGATATGTATCTATCTCTCCACTTGCAGTCCTAATATGAACAACAGCAACGAAACAAATAACAAATTTAATTTTCGAATCAGTTTTTCAGTTGCGATTTCTATGTTTTTGTGGTTTTTCTTTACCTACAACACAATCTATCCCTTTCCCCTATCTGTCTCTCTCTATCTCTCTCTCTTTCTCTCTCTCTGTCTCTATATATCTCTCTATGTACCGCTCTAAATTTCTCTGTCATTAATGTCGTTGTTGTTGGTAGTTTTGTTGTCTCCTATACAATACATACTAAGTATATACTACAGATATTTCATATATATATATATCTATATCTATATATATTTATCATTTATATAAATATATATATATACACGTATATATAGATAATAGAAACTTTTCAAAATTACTGGTCGTTTTTAAAAATGTAAAATGTTTAAGATTTTTATTATTAAATTGCCATTGGTAAGCACTCAACTGAATCACACTACATGACACAGCCAAAACCGATAACACCACCCACAACCACCACCACTAGCATACCCATCCTTATGCCGTCCCGCCCTCCCCCCTTTTTGTCATACCTTTATTCAGTTATACTTATATAGATATACATTTTTTGGGTTAATTCCCTTTAGTTGATATTTTATCAGCTATTCAAGCAAAAATGCCAGCCATTTCGATATTCTGTTAACCCGTACATGCACATGAAACATACATACAAATCCATATATATATATATCTATATGTATATGCGCATATGTACATATGTATGTATATATAAAACGAAAGAGGCAAAGTTAAAATCAAAAAAGTACAAAAAATAACTAAGGAAACTGCATTGTTCGATTGCTGACGTCACGTGGAGCAAATAACACTCGAATACACAAACACACACGCCCAGTCGCACACACAGACGCACAGAGAAGGAAAAAAGACGAAAGAAAACGATTCTGGCTTATCCTTCAGTTAAATGATTGCAGTTTTCTCCCCCTTTATGTTTGTGTTTATATATATTCTTTTAGTCATTTCCCTTTGGCATTTCATTTCTATTTGAAATTGTTCAGTTCACACACACACACACGCACACGCTCACATACACGCATATCCAAATTTGTCTATCATTTTCGGTTTCCAATTGTCATGAGTTTATGTTGTCTTTTTAACAAATTTCTACTTATTACAATTTGCATAGTTTAAAACTCTCTTCTTATTGTCAATGAAACAAAAAAATAAAAAGCAAATGACCAAAAAACAAAACCCGTAAATTTCTAAGCATATCAAAACTGAACAAAAGAGAAGAGAAATGTAACTCAAAATCTGTCGCAGAGCATTACCACATACACGCATACATACATATATATATAAATTGGTGAACGGGGCAACACAAAAAAAGAAAGCCACTAAGCATTAAGTAGCACCAACTATCAGCAAAATTGGCTCTTACTCACTCTCTCTATCTTTATATCTCGCTCTCTGTCTGTCTCTCCTTTACACACTCACACCCTGACCAGTCTCTCTGTCTCTATCTGTTTTTTTTAAAAGCATAAATGAATGTCAAAAGTTTGTTCAGTGAAAACACACACACACACACACACACACGCACACACGCACACACACACACACACATACACACACACACACACACGCACGCACAAAACACACATACGCACGCAAACAGAGAAACTATTTTACATGCCCCAAAAAGTATGCAACGGACCCCAAGAAACTTCGGAACTCATGGTAAAATTAACTTCAGCTCTCTCTCACACACACACATACACACACACACATACAGAGCCATAAAAACATACCACAAACTCAACCAGTTACAAAATGAAAAACCGGCAAAAACTACCAAACTATTTCTCTGGCTTGCCTCTCACAATACCCCACTCTATGCTAAGCAGTCTCTCTATCTTTCTCTTTCTCCCTCTCTCACACACTCTCTCCCCTCTCTCACACACTCTCTCCCCTCTCTCTCACACTTTCTCTAACTGTAACTGTCTTTCTAAATTCTATATATCTCTCTGTCTCTATTTCTAACTCTAACTGACTGTCTATCTATAACTTATATATCTTTTACATATAAAAATTGATTTTGTGTTCTTGAGCTGTGTAAGTTTTGTTTAGACCCCCCACCATCCGTCACCACCCAACCACCCCCCCCGAACAGAAACACACAGAAAAATTCCAATTGCACTATATATTTCATATATATACTTATATATATACGCCCCCGAAATTCCCCCAGTTTCCAACAACAAACTAACCACCACTCTCTCTTCCAATCACAAAATCTTCCTACTTCGATTAACCGTTCGAATAATTTTTGAGAGCATGCTAAATATATATTTCCAATAAATGTCTATTCTAAACAAACAAAAAAAAAAAAAAAAAAAGTACAACAAAAAACAAAAATTAAGACTTTCTAACTGTCGAAACGAAAAAAAAAATAACTAACTTGAAGAAATTTCACAATAACCACATCAATTTTGCTCAGAGATTATGTATGATTTGAAGCCACAACCGCACACACACACGCATTCGAACACACAGTTCATTTAAAATCGTTTAGTTTGAAGACTAACTCAGAATTGTATTACCCATATTTGTTCTTTATTACAACAACTAACTAAATATAATCAATTCCAATTTGATTTGTTTGAGCACAACAACAAAAAAAAAAGAAAAAAAAACAAATGAGTGAAGGACGCACTACCACCCTCAAGAACACATTACATATGCCAATGTATAAATATATATGTATATATATTCCATAGATATCTATATGTATATATATATACATTGTCTATGTAAATGAATACAAGCAAGCAACCCATGTCGAGTTCATCTATATGTGTTTTGCGTGGTTTAGGCTGTTGAAAAAACCAACAAGAAAAAAAACAACACTTTAAAAAAAATCAAGTGGATAAATAAAAAAAAAACAAAAAAACGCCGTCGCCACCTGCCAGCTTAGAAGAACCGTTAGCCCCAGCATCAGCATATTGTAGTTATCCAATAGATCTACGTAGAACCAATCAAACCAATCAATTAGCGATCAACTTCGGCACTCTAGCGAGTAGCCCTCAGAGCTTGTCTCTCTCTTTGTCTGTCTCACTTCCCCGATTGTAGTCACTGCATCTCAAATAAATAGTAGCTAAAGCATAACAATATATATATGTATAATTTATGTATATGTATAAACTATATATTCAATTGTATATAGTATTCCAGTTGAGATATGAACAAACCCTAAACGAATATACTGTGCAAATTGTAATAAACAAAAAAAAGAAACTATCGACTTATAACTTTTAAACCAAATTTTTGCAAAACATTTATAAAATTATATTTTCTCAATGAAACTTAAAACTCATTAGCTTAGGCATTACAGTGTATAAAAAAATATCTATATACCATATGATTTCATCAATGTTCTATACGAAATTTAAGACTACCTACCGCCCGCCCTTCCTCACCCTCACCCAAACAAGGACTTTTATTTAGTTTACCAAAAACTATTCATTTCTCTTTTCACTTTCACTTATGATTGCCCACTTTAAAGTCTAATCTATAACATTCATCCACCCAGCAAACCACCCACCCAAACCAATCACCCAGCCAACAACCTATTCACCTAGTGCCACTCCCCTACATGGAACACTTCAAAGTACACACAAACACCAAATATGAAAACTGTAATTCGATATAATCAACCCCCTCGACCCTCTCCACCCCAACCCCCGCAGACCCAAAAAGAAAACAACTGATTTAGAGTTTATCAATAGGAAATACCACAGGCAGTTTACTTCATTTTTCCTGCAGGATCTTTTTTCCTTTTTTGTCTCTTCCGCCCTCTCAACACCACCCCACCACCCCCCTCACCCTCGCTCTTTTTCGTTCTCTTGGTCCTTGCTAGTGCAGTGTGTGTGTTGTGTTGGGATAAACAGGAGATTGAGTTAAACATTTTTACTTCGAAAATACATAGTTTTCGTTCAGTTGCACAAAAAGTAGTATACTTTTTTGGGCACTCTTTCCCTCCATCCACATTCGACTTGAACAAACTGGACGACGAAGCCAAAGCCGAAACTGAAACCCTTGTCGCAAATTAAGCATAGATAAAAGCACTCAAAACTATGTCAATTTATGCTGCTGCCGCTGCTCAGTTTGTTTGTCTTTTTTATTTTTTGTTCAGCTTTACGCTAATCGGCCAGATTATTTTGCCGAAAAACTAAAACTCTTTAACTGTTGTGGGGGAGAGGAGAAAAAAAGAGCAGAAAAGAATCGTTGATACTAAACAACATTGACACCAGGGAAGTGAAGGGTCTAGACCAAGACTAGTGCCGCTGCCCAAGGATGCCCGGACAGGTCGTAAAATGTAAAATGTCTGGAGGGAAAAGTTTGCCTTTGTATAAATAGTTTTTGAGGCCGAGCGAGCAGAATCGTTTTCTCAACATTTTTTTTCTTCTTCCAGTGCCTGTAGGTAAGAAAAATTCGATTTGTATGAAGGACAAAATGCAGAGAAGGAAAAACATGTATATACATAAAAGCCCTACCCTCCCCTGCCCTACCCAACCCGTCACCCGTCGCCCTCTTGTTGCTACAACTATTCAAACTTACAATTTATAAGCAGGCATAAGTATTTATATCTAACAATTAAATGCTTTTCCAGTGATAAGTTCATTTTTCGTTTAGATTTCTGTTCAAATTTTATTCCATTACGTTAAGTTCTCAATGGTTCCGTTCTGCTAATTTGCTATTCTTTTATACACTGTAACTGCCAAAGCTCTTGAGTTTGCTCCACGTATCGCTATGAAGCAGTTGAACGAACCAAAATATATATATAATGACATCAAATATACAAATACAAATCGTCGCCTCTGGCTACGAAAGTACGAAAGAATACACTCGTGCACACGCACACCCAACCCCGAACCCCAACACCACAAATGCCCACAACCCCCCAAGTCACACACCTACACTGAAAGACAGACATTCACACACACACATGTGCAATAATCAGCAAAATGAAAGCCATTTGTACAGTTATCTAATGTACAGTCATTGTTTTCACGCTTTCTACAGAATATTATATTCCCAGCTACACTCGCAAAAAAAAAAAAGAAAGTAGAATCAAGTAAGAATTGTGTCTCAAATTGTCACATTAATTAGAAGACTTGGAAATGTGTAGGAAATGTATTCTCCAAAACAAAGACGTTAACATGTGGTTGAGAGTCCCCAAGGACCCAAGGACTTTCATCAATGGTTAAATTAATTTTGAATTAGAAAGCCAAGCAGTTTAAAGTGAAGCTCCAAAAAGGCCAAATGGACGGGCCAAAATTCGACAGTCGACAATTTGTTTACCCAAACTTGGTAAATAATTCATGTACATACTTAATAGCCGATCTCAAATTCATGACTGAACTTGAGACTTTTGCATTTAATAAGTTTTAACTTGATCCTACTTTAAATGTACTTGTACGTGTGTATGTGTGTAGGTCTGAGTATTTGTGTTGGTGGATGTGTGTGTGCATAAGTTGTCCTTGTCTCCGTTCTATAGCCTTCTCTATCTATGTACCTCCCTCCCTCTCTCTCTCTCTCTTTCGCTATCTAAACGCAAAAAGTTTTGCACTCTTTGCACTTGTTTCTAATAAAGAAAAAGACAAACCAAAACCAAGCCAAACCATACCACATCCAAGCCAATCCAAGCTAATCCAAGCCAGGCTAAACCCAAAGCCAAAGACCGTCAACGACGTTCAAGTCAAGTGCATTTGCATTATACGAAAAGTGCACAGCGCAGCCGACCGCTAAATATTTATATAAAGATACAAAACTGAAGCTTATCACCAGCCTCAACATATACATATATGTGCATACATACATGTGTACGTATTATATAAGATATGTATGTATGTGTGTCTACGTATATTTATATATAGGGAATACCGTATATGTATATGTAGATTTGGAACAATAACAAGCATAACATAAAAATAACCATAAATATACTTATATATATATATATATATATATAAATATATATATGTGTATAAATATGTATATACATATGTACACACATATATGTATGTATATACATATATAGATATATATACACATACATAAAAGAAAAAGAGGAACAATAGAGTCAAGCAAAATAAGAAAAGAAAATTGCCCGTATTGCCCCCACTGCCACTGCCACTGCATCTGCATCTTGTAGGTTCTCACAAAGGATAGCGTTACGGTTTCGGTGGATGCAGTGGTTTACTATCGCGTATCAAATGCAACGGTCTCTATAGCGAACGTGGAGAATGCTCACCATTCGACCAGACTACTGGCACAGACTACTCTACGAAACACAATGGGAACTCGGCATTTGCATGAGATACTCAGCGAGCGTATGACGATTTCCGGCACAATGCAGGTGAGTTCAAACCCAGAGACCCCCAAAACAGAGACCCCCCCACGATTCTACGGTCCACGGCACGATGTGGAGAAGGATGAGGTTGAGGTTGAATGAATGAGCAAGCATCTCGTAATTCACTTAAGAGTGGAAGCATTTCCCGCAGCACTTTGCTAACCAACCAGCCAACTACTTGCTACCAGTTCGCCGTCTGCTGACAGCTGACATTTAAGTCTCTTAATTATGCATCACTTCGGCGAAGGCGCCTTAAAGCCATCTCTTTCTCCACACAAATCTTTCTCTTATTCGTATTCTTATTATTACTCGCGCGCACTCGCTAAAATAACAATTGCGACTATTCTCTAACTTTTCGTGTCTGGCATAAAAATCTCAGTTAAAGTGATGGGAAATTGAAAGCCAAATGCCGCAACAGAGAAAGAGAGAGAAAACAGAGAATCCAAAAGACCATTACCAACGACACGAGGGTCAATGCAAATGTATTCAATGTTCTTCCCTTAACATAGATGGAGCCTATTTCTCGCTATTCTAGGAAAGATTTTTCGATTAACCCTCGCATATCTGAGCCAAGCGGCAGCAGCAGCAGTAGATGCCAACTTAACCCAAATTCTGCCTGCCGTTGCCTGGGCTCGCTTTATTTATTTATTTTTATGCCATATGAAAAATAGTTCAAAATCAAGCAACAAAAAAAAAAAACAGAAATATTCTCGAGAAGCAGTAGCAGCAGCAGCTGCCACCTCGTACATGTGCAAAAGCATACCCCTCCCTGTCCATCTGTCTATATCTCTCTCTATCTCTCTGTCTCCCTTTCTCTGTGCAACTTTCTGATTCTTCCACTCCGTTAGTTGCTGGCAAATGCTGCAGTTTCAAGGATGCTGCGACCCACAAAACAAAAATGAAATGTGAAAAAACCCAAAACGAAAAACAAGAAACTAAAAGCAGAAAAGAAGCAGCAAAAAACCAAGCTGTATACCATATGAAAAACGCATGTAAACAAAAACTAATGCATTTTTACTGCTCTATTCCCACCCACGACCCACCAACAACCAACCACGTACAACACGTACCATCCACCATCACCTACAACCAACCAACCAACCACCACCACCAACCCTCTCACACCTGGCCAACAACATCATAAATTCATAAACAGGTTCAACTCGACGAAGCCACCGATGCCTGGGGCATCAAAGTTGAACGTGTGGAAATGTAAGTAGCACACGTATAACACGTATAAAACTATACCTCGAGAGTTTCTATGTCAAGTTTTTACACAGCCCGATGAAGTGTTTCACTCGGATTCTACAACAAAAGTCCAAATCACTGACATTTCAGATACAGTATATCGAGAAATTATCTTAATATATCAAGAGTTTAGGTTTAGTTAGACAAAAGAGATTCAAATCGCCATCGTTCACCTTTCACGTTTTAATTGGGGTCCCATTTGGCCTCCCGACTTTAACCCCGTGATTTAAGCCATGTTTGTTCAACAAACCCAAAAAAAAGAATGAAACCTATTCAAAAATTATTATATTTTTGGTTTCTCTCCTTCCGTTTTTATTTTGTGGCCTTTTTGTCTGCCCTGTCAGAGATGTTGGTCCGTTGTTGTTATAATTTATTATTACCCTGACCAGGGACAAGTGGCTCCCAGCTCCCGCTCTACTACTCTAGAAGACCCCCTTCCCCTAAAGTTGGATCAGCAACTGTGACAGCATGACAGCAGTTGGGAGCAGACAATCAGAGTGGTAATGTCGGCCATGTCAAAACAGCTGCATTAACTTGACACTTTCGTTGTTGCTGGTGTTGCGATTGACCAACCCCCCCCCCCCACCCCCACACTCTTTCTTTTTCAACAAAAACTTCAAGTTTAATGATGAACTGTTTCAACATTTTTAATTCAAAACGTGAAATTGAAACGTGAAATTCATCAACTGAGTTTCGTGACAAATCCTTTTTTTCGACACTACCAGCTTTAAAAAAGATAGACAGATAGATATATGAACTCACCCAGTGAACATTGATGATGCTTAATCCAGATCCAGATCGTTTATATAAGTAATGACAAAAATATCAATTGGTCCCATTGCGGCGTGCTAGAAAACGTGTAAGGAAGAGAACATTTAATGATAGAAAAATAGTAGGAAATGGTTAAAAGTTCGATTCGAAGTCTATATAAAAAGCAGATGCAGACAGTGCTGGGAAGTGCGACACTTATCTAGCAATCGATATCAATTTTCGAAGTCGTTCTATTGTATTTAGCCAATACCCAATTTGTTGCATCTGGCAATTGTTAATCTATTCTTTTCGTTAATACACACCTGCCATCGAACGAGCAGCAAGGATGTGCGTCTCCCAGTGCAACTGCAACGCGCCATGGCCGCCGAGGCCGAAGCCGCACGTGAGGCACGCGCCAAAGTAATTGCAGCCGAGGGCGAGCAGAAGGCATCCCGAGCATTGCGCGAGGCGTCCGAGGTGATTGGCGATTCGCCGGCAGCCCTGCAGTTGCGCTATTTGCAGGTAAGGTGTCGTTGAACCCCATTGCAATAAATAAATATATATACATACATATATGTTTATTTTGGTCAGACACTTAACACCATATCGGCGGAGAAGAATTCAACAATCGTTTTCCCGCTGCCCATCGATTTGATAACGTATTTCCTGAAGACAACAGATGCTACCACACAGCAAAATGCGGCTGCTGCCGTCGCCCAGCAGCAGCAACAACAACAGTACCAACAACAACCACCGCAGCATTATCAACAGCAGCAGCAACAACAACCAGCACTGCAGCAACAGCAGCCAATGCAGCAGCAGCAGCCACAACAGCAGCAGCAACTACAGCAGCAGCAACCGCTGCCACAGCAGCAGCAACTCTACCAACAATCTCAGCAAATCTCATCAGCCATGTAAAATGCGAAGGATGAAGAATGAGTAAGTCTGCAAAGGTCGACTGACATCAACTCAAGTGTGCACCACGTCAGAGGCATAAGAGGTAGCGTTATTCAGTGTTCAGAAACAACGATTCGAAAAGAATCAAAAGTTTAGTTCTTAAGCGAATCGAACTATTGAACGATGTTGAATTTATCAGCACGAAGATTGTAATTTCTTAATTCTAGAATTGCATTCAATTTATAGTATTATATTTAAAGGGATACCCTTTCTCAAAAGTTTGAAAGCAGCATTAACACACACACAACCAACAACACAGCTCAACACACACACACTCACATGCACACAAATTTCGAATATGCACTGTGTGAAAATTCTAGAACCAACCAGTTTTGAAAATTTTGCACGATTGTGAGAACAGTTTTTGAAATATTTGAAAATGGTTGGTTTGGTTTTGTATTTTCCACAATAAAGTGTAGGCAAATGAAAAGTGGGTGGGATAATCTGTCTGTGAAAGAAGGACATTTTTTTTTTTTGTAAATGTTTACTAGGACATAAAGATGTTATATTTATATATATATACATATATGTATAGATGTCTATATACTAACCATTCAGATGGCAAGCATTTAAAATCCGCTGTACACTTGGCTAAAATTGTGCAAAATGGTGATAGAAAAGTTTGTACAGCTTGAAAGCTAAAAATAGACCTATATATGTACATATACATATATATATAAATATAAATTTATATATATATATATATATACACTGATCCATTGATCCATAGATCTTTATATGGATAAGGATTGTGCGAGTATTTCAATAAATCGTTAGCTCACATCGAGATACAAATACATAGTATTTACTGTTACTAAATAGAGAAAACTTCAATACATTCAATATGCATACATACTATATATACATACATATATTGTATCTTAACGATTTCGATCCTTGATTTGGGAAACCTCAACTTGTTTGGCCAGCCAGTTGAACAATTTGCTTTCAACAGCTGCCTTATATACAACAAAAGTGCATGCGTGGTATCAATTCGCCGATCGATGGATAGATAGAAAGCGTACGATGAGACACGCACGCACGGAGAAGAAGAGAAGAAATACCTACAATAAATAAAAGCTATACGAATTTATTGTATATACAATAAGCCTAACCTCTCTCCCTCCACATCCCCCAAATTTGCCCCCCAATCTGCCATCAGAAGCAAACCAATTAAAGCAAATTAATGCCAATACAAAAGAGAACTGTTTTACCCAAAAAAAAAAACACGAAACAAGAAGAAAAATAACAAATTCAATATACATATACTAATATACCTACATACATACATATTTATATATGAGGACATCTATAGAATCTACATACTTGCATAAAACTACATAATTACATACATATTCATATACATAAAGCGCAAAAGCATACCGAAAGCATACAATATAATTATATATACAAATATCGTATATATATGCTGTATCGATTTAATATACTTCTACTTATATTATCCTCGTCGTAGTCGTCGTCATTGCAACTAATGCCAGTTTTATATAAGTAGTCGCAACGCAACCAAAACCAAAACAAAAACAAAATAAACACAATTCAAAAATGTTTCAAGTAGTTTTTCAACGTTGAATGCCGCTTAACGACACACTTACACCGAGTTTACTTTTTAGTGCACACTTCTTTGATTGATTGTCATATAAGGAAAAATAAAATTATAAGAAAATGCAAGAGATAACGTCGTCTATATACTCGTACATTACATTACATTACATACTTATTATGTACATCTTTGCCTTTTAAACAACAATTTTTTAAAACAAAACGATTTCATTATTATGATTATTACATATATGTATACATATATTTATCATTATATATTTCAACCAGGAAACGTACGTACAATAAAAAAAAATGCAACTTTTTTGGTATCCAAAAAAGCGAAAACACAAAAAAAACACCCGCATTTTGTTTTACTGCAAAAAACTTAAGAAATGAATATAACGAAAACTACCATATCTTAAATATGTATGTAATGCGAAAATCTATGAGAAAACCAGTACATTTTACCTTGATGATTACTTTTTGATTATTGTGATCCTGTAATATCTGCAGCATTCTCCTCCATATTGGGTTCTCGTTTTTTCGATGTGATATGAAACTGCGTTTTTCATTTTGTTTTTATTACATATTATTTCGATTTTATTTAATTTATTTTGTTTATGTCTTATACACTTAACCGGCACATCGCCGCACACATTATTTGGTGGCTCGGCCAACATCGGTTCTTGCCTTGATTTTTATTACATATTATTTCGATTTTATTTAATTTATTCAGTTTACGTCTTATACACTTAACCGGCACATCGCCGCACACATTATTTGGTGGCTCGGCCAACATCGGTTCTTGCCTTGTTTTTTTTTTTGTTTGTTTCTTTACTTCTGCCAAGTGAATTTTCCACCAATATTATATTATATTTTGTATTAATAGTTATATTTTTTGTTTTGCTTTAATCTCTAACATATTATTTTCCCGACAATGTATAATTTCTCGCACGCTTTTTAGGTTGGCAAACGTCTAAAAATGATTTTGAAAATCGTTCAATTTGATTGCCGCGCAAATTTTGCTTTTGTATATATAAAAAAAAAAATTGTATTTTGTTTGTTTGTTTAATTTTGTTGGCGTGTTGCTGCTGTTTTCCATTTGCGGTATTTGTTTTTTGCTATTAAGTTTCGTTTATGATTTCAATTGTTACTTATATATTTGTTTATTGCTACTCGTGTTATGCCAAAGTTTATATACAAAAATCTTTCACATCGTTATCGTCTCATCAACTACGCTAAACAATTTCAGTTTGCCGTTTTGCATTTTGCTTGCTTTAATTATAACAATATATTTATTTTAATGATTCTTCATTTAATCGTTTAATATTAATGTTAGCGTTTACGTTTAATGCAATTTCATACAATGATTCGGTTTGATTGGTTTTCGGTATCTAAATGGATTGCAATAAGAGGATCAACTGGGTTGCACTATGAGTATGGAGGAACAGGAACAGGACCAGGAACAGGATCAGGGAAACTGGAAAGCGGATGACGCAGGTTGGGGGAAGTGGAAATGCTTTACATATTTCAATACGAAATGCTAAACTTTGGTTTTATGCTAGAAATGTGCACACAATGGCCAACATAATAGTATTTAAAACTATAACAAATAAATTAAATTAAATTCAAAAATATGAACAAAACAAAAAAAACTATTATTTGATCATTATTATTTCATTTCGTTTCATTTACTGACTACGCAAAATTCTATTAAGAGACATATATTTAGATAAATGTGGGTTATCTATCGGCTAGAGTTAGATTTTATAGCAATATGCAACACAGTTTTGAGTCACCGATTTTATTTCCAATGGCATTCGCTTCCAACGGCAAAATACAAACTAGAATTCTTTAAGTTACCTCGAAGATTCATGAATTGTCGCAGACTCACTTTGAAAACTTAATTTTTGGAGAATGCACTTCATATGTAATGTATCCATTGCCGGTGGAGGAAATGGATCCATTGAAGAAGATACATATATTGTGTGTTGTGTTGAACAGTGCCAATACAAGTAGATGACGTAGTTTTATGTGCCCATAGCTTGTGATTGGTAGAGAAATCTTGAATATTATCATCTGATATTGCATTATGTGTTGCATTTTGAAACCCTTTTGGAAATAGCATCATAATGGTTTTTTTTTATATGGCATGGAACAAATGGATCTGGACAGGAACTAATTGTAAGTGAATATGTCTTGGGCTAGTTAAGATTAGATATGGACTGAAAATGATCTTTCACTATAAGTTATTTTTCTTTTCGTATCTTTTTTGTTTTGCTTTGTGGTTTTGTGTGTTTGCTTTTCAAAGTTTACGTTTTATGTATAATTTCAATTTCGATTGTGCTTAAATTTACAAAAACAATATATCTAAGTATTATAAACATAGAGGTTCAAATCAAAAAAAAAAAAAAAAAGAAGAGAGTTAACACAACATTGCAATGATTTGTACAAAAATTTCTTTGTCAGTTATTCAATTTCTTTCTCGTTTCTCATAATTCGTATAAATAAGCCTCAACATTTTCCGGTAGAAGCAAAGGAAAAACTTGAATTACGGTTGGTTGGAAGTAGATGGAAACTAGAAAGGGTGTGGCGTATAGAACGCTCACCTTATAAGTAAATGCCATAATTGGAGTTTAGCAATAATATTTCAACTACATACATACAATTTTTGGTGTTTTTTTTTTTTTTTTCTTTTGCTTTCATTGATTCTTAAAAATAATACTTGGGTATGGAAAGTATGGAAAAACAATTCAGCAGAGTTACGAGAGAGAGATATATATAGAGGAGAATAAGAGAAATCGAATGTTTAACCTAAGCAACTAGCATTATAGATTTCGCCATTTTGAGTTTCTTTCATCCTATTTTTCGTTTGTTTGCCTTCTTTTTAACTCGTTTTTTCTTTTCTTCTTTCGTCTCTTGTTGGTTTTGTTTTAAGCTTACAAAACTAGTTAAATACTTGCTATTTCCATAGTACATACAAGTTAGGTATACAAATTATAAAATAGTTTTGCGTGTAAAATAGAAAATTTTTGTTTTTTTTCCCATCGTTTGCGTGTGTGTGTGTGTGTGTATGTGTGTGTATGTGTATGTGTATGTGTATGTGTATGTGTATGTGTATGTGTATGTGTATGTGTATGTGTATGTGTATGTGTATGTGTATGTGTATGTGTATGTGTATGTGTATGTGTATGTGTATGTGTATGTGTATGTGTATGTGTATGTGTATGTGTATGTGTATGTGTATGTGTATGTGTATGTGTATGTGTATGTGTATGTGTATGTGTATGTGTATGTGTATGTGTATGTGTATGTGTATGTATGTGTATGTGTATGTGTATGTGTATGTGTATGTGTATGTGTATGTGTATGTGTATGTGTATGTGTATGTGTATGTGTATGTGTATGTGTATGTGTATGTGTATGTGTATGTGTATGTGTATGTGTATGTGTATGTGTATGTGTATGTGTATGTGTATGTGTATGTGTATGTGTATGTGTATGTGTATGTGTATGTGTATGTGTATGTGTATGTGTATGTGTATGTGTATGTGTATGTGTATGTGTATGTGTATGTGTATGTGTATGTGTATGTGTATGTGTATGTGTATGTGTATGTGTATGTGTATGTGTATGTGTATGTGTATGTGTATGTGTATGTGTATGTGTATGTGTATGTGTATGTGTATGTGTATGTGTATGTGTGTGTGTGTGTGTGTATGTGTGTGTGTGAGAGTCTGAGTGAGACCTTTTACAAAAAATCCTTAAGAATTATAGTAAATATGTATGCATATAAATGTATATATGTATATATATAATCATCCATATAAATATATATAAAGATATATGCTTTTATCTGCATACATATAACGGTATATACTAGATATATATATATATATATATGTAAGTGTGAGTGGTTTGTGTGGTTGGTATAGGTAATGTTGTTTCTACTGCTGCTGATGCTGGTGCGTTTGCCATTTAGTCCTGCACTTCTCGGTATGGCACTTCGGACGTAACCGAAAATGATTCAAAGTAATGATTCAAAAACTCAAAAGTCGGTCTTTTCTCGGGCACAGCATCCCAGCATTGTAAGAGCAGCTGATAGATGTTATCAGGGAAATAATGATTTGTTGGCTTGGGCATACGAAAACCACGCTCAATGTTCTCAATCACTTCACGACTATGCATGCCCGGATAGGGCACTTGTCCGTATGTGAACAGTTCCATCAGTAGTATGCCATAGGACCAGACATCCGATTTAATTGAGAATTTTCCATAGATTATTGCCTCGGGGGCTGTCCACTTAACGGGAAAGCGTGATCCCTGCTTGGGGCAATACTCATCATCGGCTATGACACGTGCCAAACCAAAATCACATATCTTAGCCACATTATTCTCGCCGATCAAGACATTGCGTGCCGCCAAATCGCGATGAATGAGCTGTTTCGATTCTAAATACTCCATGCCGCTCGCTACTTGGGTGGCTATATAAATGAGATCCTCAAAATGTAAATAACGGCCATCGCCTTCGCGCAGGAAATCCAAAAGGCTGCCCTTCGACATGTACTCTTGGACTATGTAGATAGGTTCCTCCTATGTAAAAGAAAGGGAATCCATTACGAAATCATTCTTTACTTCTATTTAATATCAACTCAACTCACCTGTGAGCATACGGCATAGAGAGCCACCAGGCGATTGTGGCGAAACTTCTTCATAATGGCCGCCTCCTGGAGGAAGGCAGCTGTCGACATGGTGCCTTCGCGCAGTGTTTTTACGGCCACATCGATGCTATTGCGCCACTTGCCATAGAAGACTTCGCCGAAATTGCCGCGTCCCAATTTGCGCACCAATTGAATTTCAGAACGTGGAATTTCATATTTATCGCGCAATTCTGGACCCAGATCCCACATCTGCGGCTGGGGTTTGGGGCAGGGACGCGACAATATGTGGCACAGTCCAAGGGCGTTTTCTAAAACAATAGGAGAATAGGAAAACGATTGTCAGCATCACTTTCAATTGAAGGAATATACCCTCTTACAGGAGAAATCATCGTCTCTTGATATGAGAACAAACAGAAGGGAATAATAATTTCGGTATTTTGTTGCAACTTACTGCTGTAGGCCATGACTAAGGCTTGAAGTGATGGAAACGTTTGATTTGTGGCTATATAATATCCCCCATTGTCCAGTGGTTTGATGCGATAGTGTTTCACATGATAGCCGCGACCATCCTCCCAGTCCTTGACCGACAATGAGTAGCCATTGGGATTGTGTTCAGATGGTCGGACGAGGAAAGTGCCGCGTGGATTCTCTTCGGCTAGCAGCAGCTTATCCGCTTCCTTGCGCAAAACGTTCTCAAAGAACCAGCTGGACATGGGATGGAGATGGGGATGGAAAAAAACATTAGTGGAGGAAATTCAAGGAGATAAAAGCTTACTCTTCACTGTTGACGCTGCGCTCCTCGGCCACAAAATTGAGAGGTATAAGACCCTCTTGGCGTGTGCTTAGATTAACAACGCGCCACCAGTCGGACTCAGTGTCGTCGATAACCTCCATGCGGTCACCCTTCATAAAGCTCAAATCGGATTCATCGCGCGATTTATAATCATATAGAGCAACAACAACACGACGTTTTGGAAGGCCACCAGGTACGCCGGCTGGAAAAAATAAGGAGACCAAGTGAGAAACGAGAGTAAACGCACGGAGTGATCAGTAAGTGAGTGGAGTGTGAGATTTTCGCCTGGCTTCCTTTCTGGTAAATTTAATTTACGGCCCCCGAGGCGTTTAAGCAAATTGCAATATATTGCTACAAATTGGCGAAAATCTAATTAGAACATAACGACAACGAGGAAGTATTATGTTGATGCGAAAATGTAATATTGAAAATTTAACTAGCATACATTTTGGCTTTGCGACAGCTTGCCATTTATCAGATAAATAAAACAATTTTTGTTGGCACTGACTTCTATGCCTTCATTTGGCTAATTGATTCATCCCACAACACAGTTTAAGCCCGCCAAGGCCGTTGCCTTGGCCTCCATTTGCAACACTATGCATTCTTGGTTCGTGCTGACAAAGCCAACTTAAAAGCAAATGTGAATCACTGGCCACCAAAAAGCCAAGTCAGTAAACCTCAGCCACTCAGCGCATTTGTCAGGGCTTACACGACCTAAGCGGCTTTATTACCGAGATTCTGTTCAGTTCTGTCCCCTACGGTTCTGGCAATGTCCGAAGTGGCATGCAAAATATAAGGGAACACCGCAACCTATTCAAGAAAGAGACAGTCGTAAGTATAACGAGGCCGTCAACTAATGCGATCTGACATATCGCGAAAATTGATTTGTGTTCACAAACTACAAATACAGTATAGATTGTTGGTAGATCAATTCTGGGACGGCTTGCTATGTACGGCACATAATAATGAACCCTTTGTGGGTTGTAAATCGGTTGTAGCATTCCACATCTTTCGGCAGTTTATTTAATATCATCCACTTTACACCAGTATAAATTAACCTGGGCCCTGGTGAGTAAAGCGACGAGCAAAGCACGCACCAATCTGCTGCTCAAGGTTAATGGCTGTTACCGATTATTCCACAATGCAAATATGAAAATGTGCTTGCCGCTTCCTCGGCTTGCTTCCTGGCTGACACTTTCCCAAACTCTCAACCACTTTGGCAACGACGTAACAACAACGTCGATGTCAAATGTGAACCTCCAGAGAGGTAACTCTAATTATAGCTTTATATATCCGGACGTAGCAGCGAGGGCAGCTCTAATTGTTTGTTTTTTCTCTTTGCTATTCGGGGGACAGGCCCGTGGAGTGGAGTCTTTGATATTTGGATCATGAAACCGAAGTGGACGTTGGTTCTAACGTTCGTGCATAATTACGTAGGTAACCTATGCGATGCCACCATTGCAAACATATTACGTGTCCTGGTCAAGAGATGTGGGTCGCTTCGGGTCGGGTGTGTGTGTGTGTGTGTGGGGGGGGGGGTGTTTGTTAAAGGTTATAGCAGTGGCAGGTTAAAAAAAAACCAAAGTCAAATTGCTAATTAAAAGCGGCAAGCTAATTACGAATGCATGACTCCGGTTGCACTTACTTGGGGTGGTACGAGGCCTGATGATGTCAACGCCGCCCTTGGCGCCAATCTTCAAGGGTCCACGATTCGGATCTGGCGTGTAACGCGAGTCCAGTGAACCACCATTGTTATGCTTCTGACCTAGGGCCGAGCCCATATTGCCGCTGCCACTATTGTTAATGTGCGTCTGGCCGAAAGTGTAGTCAGATTTTTTATAGCCGCCTGTGGGATAGGCCAATGCCATTTCCGGATCCTGGCGTTTGTTGCAGCATTGGTTGCCCATGACGATGATGACGACGATTGTAGATTTCAATTGATGATAATGACGATGGATTACTGACTGCTGATTGTGATGGTAATGGTAATGACAATGTTGAATGTGTTGGTGTGTGTTAGTGCTGCTGGCTGTGACTGATGTTGTTTCTATAGTTGCAATTGCAATTGTCGATGCTGCTGCTGTTGCTCTTGCAAATTTGGCATTTAATGGGTAGTAAATTTTGACTTAAATAGTAATTAAAACGATTATTGATTCAGCAAAGATAATGGGTTTAAACTATCAGTCAAGTTGGTTGGAGGGCATTTGCCTTGTTCTCTTTGTTTGTTTTGTTTTAGTTTTGCAAAAAGTGCATTTTTGTTGGTTTTCATGTATAAAAAAAGGGGAATTATTGAGCTGCTTGCGGCTGCCTCCTGCTGCAGCTTGATTATCCTTGCGGTTAGTTGTTAGTCTGTCCTTCTTTTGCCAGCAACTGCAGCCAGCCTCTCAGTGTGCACATTGTTGGTAAACCTTGTTGTCACCTGCGAACAAAACAGAAAGCAAAACAGAGCAAAAGTCAGCATAAATTGCAACAAATTAGTTACTCTTAATAAATATTCATTAAATTGACTTTCCCAGCCAGCACCAGCAGCAGACAGAGATCGAAGACGAGGCAAGCTCTCTGCATATTAAAGTCAGTGACTTATGTACGTCCATTCAGACGTCGACGACGGCGACGTACAGGGAGAATAGTTGCAATTCTCCTGCTGCTGCTGCTGCCTTCCCCAACTGAAGATTTTTCAAATGATTTTGAAATGATTCACTTAAATTGGCATGAGAGTGTATAGAGGAACATAAGGGAATGGCGAAAGGAAGAAAAGAAGGACAAAGTATACCAAAATTTTAATTTAAATACTGCAATTGTAGATGCTACTTTGGCATATTACTACATGCATCTTATGGAAAGAATGTTGGTGACTTTTATTAGGAAAACTATCAATTAAAATTAATATAAACACTACAATACAATGGATCAGACATCCATTCTACAGTCGTTTTAACTATTTCAAGGTTTCAGCAGAACATCTCTAAAGATTGAGATAAATTTATACACAGCATTGGAAAGACTTTGAAGCATAGTACACAACAGATAAGAGTATTTAATTTATTTATCACACTGCAGCACTTTGATGCAGTCCTCTAACAACTGCAAAACAACTGCAAGCGGCCTCCACTCATATAACAATGGCAATAATAGTCAGAAGAAGTCTGACAAGCTGCCAGATGGCCACATTGTCATCTATTGACTCAGGCCTGGCAGGCATCTGTTTATTGTTCAATTTGATAATAGTAGATAAAGCGAACCAAAAACAAACCAAGCCGCACAGGAGGAAACCCAATGAGAGGAGGACATCGTGGAATGGTTAGATTAGAACGGGTTAGGGGAGAAACCGAGTCGAAACAGGCCAGGGAATGCAATTTTGGCCATTTCAATTGTTGCTTGCCACTTTCCAATTTTAATTGTTATTGTTACTCATTTGTTGTCTCTCAGTGTGTGTGTATGTGTGCGCGCGCATCTGGCATGAAATTGTCTACGCCAGGATGCATTTTGTGGCATTAGTTAAATATCATGTTAACATGTTAGGAATATCTATCGAGATAGCATTTGAAAGAAATTGAATATATGTATAAATTTTCACCTAATGCATGGTATATCCAAGTCAGTCCCGGCGACTTACTTACTTCATTAAGTTGGGATTTTAAGTTTTATTGGGTTTGACCTGATAAGAGCAGCATCAGTCGTAATGAAGACGTAAACTACAAATCTTTTGACTGCAAGGACAATGACACTTCGAATCTCAGACGAGACGTCGTCGTCTGTCCTTTCGTCATCCGTCTTGTTTCTACACTGAACCGATAAACGTACTTTAAAGCAACAACAACAATAGCAATAAAAATAAACTTTGCTCTCTTTCTGTCGTTCTGTGCATAAAAGTCAAACTTTTTATTTTGGCAAAGAGAGTTCATAAACCCCTTAAGGGCAGCAGCCACAACAATAACAACAAACCCAAGCATTCATGGTTGTTTCATGTGTGTGGTGGTGGTGGTGGTGGGGGGGGGGGGAAGTAGATGAGACTGGAACTTGCGGAACTGGACTGGAACTGGACTGCGATTGGGCCAGAAATGTTTATGAATCCTATGCGAAAATTTTGATTCATTTTCCATTACCAAGTTTCTACTAACACACTCTAATCCCCCTTCTACCCATCCTTCAGTTCGCTCAGCGTGTCACTGTCATTAAAGCAATACCGATTTATAAAATTTATTTGATTTGGATCAGCAATCAGAAATTAGCTTTAACTACATATGTATGTACAATTTATGGAATTTCTGTTCAAATTATTGGGTCAAGAGGGCTGCAAGGGTGAATGTGGTTGTTGGGGTCTTCGTCAGTTGGTTCGGTTGGGTTGGTTGTGCGTGTGTGTGTGTGTGTGTGTGTGTGTGTGTGTGTGTGTGTGTGTGTGTGTGTGTGTGTGTGTGTGTGTGTGTGTGTGTGTGTGTGTGTGTGTGCGGCAGCAGTTGTCCTCAGCTGTAGACTACATTGTTGCCTACTTTAAAAGTCAATTTCTCCGTCTTTATATATGCAAATACATATATGTACATATATATACATAAGTATATCTGTGTGACGTAGTCCTTTTGCCAGGTGAAAGCCGGCATTTTCTATATTTCCACTCTCCATCCACCTACCGGCTTATGTATGTTGTGTCTTATTCGCTACAGTCGTTCACCTTAGATCGTCACGTACTATCGATTAATTCCCACTATTCTATCTGTCTCCTGCCGTCTGTCTGTTCTTCTCTGCATAGCCAGGCCCACAGCTGTTGCCTCTATAATAAACCTCAAAACATATATTTCTATGTAGATTTTTTATCCCTAGATGCCAACTCATTGCATTAAGTTCTAATGTAATATTCTTTTCCTCAATTGCCATTGACTAACAGGGATATAAAAAGAGTGAGTGGGTGGGTTGGGGAATTTAGAGGACTGACTGGCACATGACACATGACGGACCAATAAATGCAAACATATAATATATACACAAACCTTTATTATAAACATAATAAATATCAATGAATATTTCTGCCTTCTTTCACTTTACTCAAAAAGTATATCCATAAATTATTCACCGAGCGAGTGAAACGTTAGTAACGTTATGAAAAAAAAAAAAAAAAAAAAAAAACACTTTCCGAAGCAAGGTGGGACGATTTCGGTATACACCGGCAGAATTTCGTCTATTAATGGAGCCAGCCTCAAAGTAATGCGAATAACCCAATGATGGAATTTCAAAAGGTTCCATATGAATAAAGTAAACTGAACCAGAGGGCTAAAACGAGGCAACTCCAGATTTATTAAATGTATCGTTTCTGTAAAAACATCCACATCATCAAGTTTTTTACAAGGGTATGGAAATATCGATGACATTGTATTTTATATCAGAGCAAATTGTACAAATTTCAAAATGAAACAATTTAGCATCGATAAAAGTATTAATAACATAACTACGAACTTCATATAAAGAATAATTGATAAGCACCTACATATCTTAACCCAACTCGAAGTATAAACACCCTTGCAAAAATGTAACAATTTTAATTTTCATCAAAATAAACATACAGCGATGAAAAACGTTTTGTGGTAAAAATCGGCGTCCGCTTATTGCAGGGCACATGAATCGACGACCCGACTTGACGACCGCTTCTTTCGAATTTGAATACTTTTTTAATCTCTATCACAATGTAGTGCTGCGAAAGGTCAACACTGAAGAGATAGCCATGTCAAGACAATGCAGTTCGATAGGCATTTGTCCAAACTCAAATTGTGGATGTGGACAGAAATCGAACTCAATTTATATTCAGTTCGATCTGGGATGCGAGCCCAAGTTTTAATGACAAGCCACGCTAGGAACATTAAAATAACTGCCAATGGGAAATGCCATTAAACAAATGAACTAAAAGCAATAATCATAATAAGCTACCGACTCTCCGAGTCGAGTATTACCCTCGCCCACTCCCCACTTCCCAATCCTTTTCAAATATTGTACATAAGACCGACTTCAGGGCCGATTTCAGTCTGTGAGGGAGAGAGAGTGTGACAAGCTCAAACATATGAAAAACTCAATCAGATGGGATGGTGGTGCAGGGCCCTGACGTTGGAACCAGGCAATATCCATATGGATATTAAATTTATTAATTGTAAGGGTTTTAGAGAGGGGGAAAAAATACAGGAGCACTGGCTCCAGAAGGCAAGATAGAATGAAGCAACCCAAGCGGTTGTGGTGTAAAGGGGGTAGAACTAGTCGGGGTACATACAATTAAAAAATAGTCACGTATTTTACACAATAAGAAGCCAAGGTACAAGCAACAAACAATGACAAAAAGCATATTAAAAAAAGGAAAAAAAAAATCAACAACAAAAAACCAGAGGGCGATAAAATCGCAGATATAAAAAAGCAATTGTAAAACTTTCTGACGTTGTAAACCTTAAAACCCGTCAGTTTTACACTGTGAGAAATGTAAGATGACCTTGCTTATTCCAATCGAGCAGCTGCAGCTGCATTCGCATTCTGAAATCAATTATTTTTTGAATGTTTTTAGTTTTATTTTAATTACTGCTGAAAATTAAAAAAAAAAAACTTGATTGATTATTAATATTGATTATTCGGAAAGAGCATAATTGTTTGATTGGGAAAATTAGATCAGCAAAGATAAGCAAAATAATTAATTTCTATTTCAATTGTTTCATTAAAGCAATCTGAATTGGTGATATCATTATCCATCAATCTAGGTTTAACATGGGCTATTCACGATGGCGTCGGGGGGGTGGTTCGGTGAGAACTAGTCGAAGGGTCACTAGTTTCAAAATAGTCTCAGCAGCTGCACTCCATAGCCAAAGGAATGCAGACACATCACTAGAACGTGACCAACTAAAACCAGGGACTATAGTTGGGTAGTTCAATGTTTGGAGGCGTCTTGCTTATAACGCACAATTTGACGCATTTCTTCATCTTTGTGTTGAACGTGCGAATTGTTATTTATATATAAATGTCTGTGATTTAAAGTCGGAGTCTGAGAGGTGGGATTTGGGAGGACGACGATGAAGGGAAACGCTGCGTGTCCAGGAACCATAACAGTTGTTACCCGAAATCTTGTGGCGTGTGGGGGCGTCTTGTCTGTGAACGAGAAATAATAGAAAAAGTGCGGATGCAAGAGAGGGATGAAAGGAGAAAAGATGGCTTGGGTGTCTGCCCTTTGGCTTATTTGAGTTTACCCTAATGCAACAATTTTTCTGTTTGTATTGCATGCAAAAGTTATCATTTTTATTTGTGTAAAATTATTTTAAACATTTGCAACAAGCACAAACAGCATCAAACAGCTATGTAATTAGCTGGCTAAAATCAACAATTATCCAGTAGCAGCGCCAGCACACAATGTGGCCAACGATAGGAGCATAGCAGGGGCAGGTTAAAGGCAGCGGATCAAGTGGGCGGCAAGGCAAGCATATAAAAATTAACCCAGAAATCTAATTACCGTGCGAATCGTCACAGGATAGCAACACCAAACAATGACGAATAAAAAGAGGACCAAACTGTAGGAGAAGGCAGAGACCATGTGGATGTGGATGAGAAAAAGGAAGAGTTGCGTGCCAGCGCGCCAGGACGAGCTGCTGCGCGAAAAAAAAATGCTACAAAAGCCAGAACACAAAAAAAAAAAAAAAAACCAACAAAAAGAGAAAATGAGGGCGTTGATGTGTTTCAACAAACGGCGATGACGAAATCGAGGGTCACCGTAGACGTAGCAGTTGTCAGAAGAGGGTCCCACAGAGCTTGCCACATGCCACAAATGACGTACATTGGAGTGGGTGAAGAGGGAGAGAGAGAGGGGTAAAAATTTGAAAGATTCCGCAAATTTCTATAGCTTAAATCAAATTTACCCATAATTAATCGAAATGAACGTTTCAGATTGATGGGGTTTTTCAACTAAACTTGCACAAAATGTGGCATGTAGAGTGAACTAAAGGCTTGGGGCGAGTGTGGGTCGCAATCGCCAGGCCAACTGTACTTTGTGTTCGTCAAGTTTTTGGTTGGATCCATGGGTAGTTGCAATTGTTGGCACTCTGCAAACTACGATTATTTTCGTCAACAATAAAAGGAGTGAGTCAACACTTAGGGAAACTTAATTGCAGCTTAAACAGTCTGCAAAAACATCCCAAAATAACGAAATGACTAAAACTAACGTTGAATTATTACAATAATATTTGCCATTGCTGGTAGTTGGTAGATGATGCCACCGCTCTGGCGCCACAAAGACGCTCATCGACAAGAATCACACGAACCTTCTTGAGTGAGGTGGCAACATTATCACGCTTCTTGCTTTGACTTCCACTGAACAGCCGCTAGTGGCCAGTTAACAGCATGACAACGACGACAACGACAAGTCAAACAACAGCAAATATAACAACCACGACGACAACGGCGACGACAATGTGGCGGTATCGTTAACATCGTCCTAGTAGTACCAATGACACCCAGTTAGCATTCAATGTCGCTCGCACTAACCTCTCCTTAAATGCCTACATAGTATGAGATAAGCGAACTGAAGCATTAGTAGACGCAGTTCCACTAGTAGAAAGTACAATTAGTTCTCTCTCTCTATAATAGGAAAGTCCCTTTTGATGTCTTACAACTTTTGTGAGGTCCCTTCATCTCGTATGCCTTGAAGCTAAAACTATTTATAGACCTTTGAGAGGGCGAAAAGATAATTTTAAAAACTTTAATTTGGTGAAACTACAACAATTACTCAAAAAAGAAATCAAGAAAGAGAAACAGAACCACATGGGAAACCTCTCGCATTCCCTAGAACATTGGCAGTCAGTCCACATACATATGTACATACACACCAATTGGGTCTGGGTGATAAGCCATTAAGTCTTCTCTGGTTTCATTCCTGTTATCTCCATGCGGCGGCAGCTTATCGAGGGAGGTGAGGGGGAAACCATCGAAAAGACATTAAGTGACCCCAAAACCCAAAATGAAATAAATGTACAAATCGATATCGATCGAGTGGAGTGGAATTGAGTTGGACATTGTGTTGGGATTGTGAAAGAGAGGTGGGTCTTATCAAAAACAGACACACAGAGAAAGAGAGAGAGAGATGGAGGTTTAGTTTAGTCCAACTTCGATTGCGTCGTTCGTAACTTTTTCATCTTTAGTTCATTAACTTTTGGAACTAACGGCGACTTACCGCATGAGAAAAGAGAAATATGCTTTCATTCCATTTGAGTTACAGGAACGCCTGTTGGCAGTGCCACTACTGTTTCCCCTGCTGATGCTGCTCTGCATGTGGTCTGAAAAAACAAAACAAAAAACACATGACATGCTCCACATTCGTGTGACATTTTTTGCTTGCCCCCTCTGTCTGAGCACAGTGGGCCGGATTGGCGAAAAACTCTACACTCAGTTTACTTCTTCTTCCCAACAATAATAAAAAGGAGTGAAAAGAATAGGAATAGGTAGATTCCACTTATATCATTGCGCTGAACTAGCGGACGTAAATATTTGGGATAGACGACTTGTCATATTCTCATTTTCTGTGTATCCTGTCAATTCCTTGTGACCCACTGTAGAGAGGTCATACTTTGGGAATTGCCTTTGTTGTTGTTGGGGCTGGCTGGGGAGACAACAGCAACGAAAAGTGTTACACGCAACACCAACTGTAATTATAAAACGATGCTGAAGAAAAGAATGGCATGCAACAAATGAGGCTGCAAAGTCCTTTGCAGTTTTAAGCGCAGTGACGGAGAGAAGAGTGTTTAATTGAATGAGAAGAACGAAACGTCATTAAGACTAACTAATTGGATAAACAAGGCATATTTGCTAAGTCTGGGTATGAAATATTCAAATTCATTTTATTCTTTCTAAAAATTCCCAACAATTATGTAACATGACATGGTGGGGAGGGGGTAATTAAAAAAGAAAGAAAGTCTGTTCTAATCGACATTTATGACAAATTTGTTAAAACAGACTTTGAGCTGAATAAACAAAAACAGTCAGCCAGACAACATTCCAAACGGAAATTTCACCAACATCCGACTGGAGCATTTAATTTCCTTCTTACGACGCAATGCAGTTGCGAGAGGTTTGGCAGAGGTTTTAGTAGCTTTTGGTATACTGACGACTGATGTTATTTTCGTCCTATGCGCCGACATTTTCTCTCCACCCTCCCTTAATACACGAATAAGAACTAGGCATAGTGTGGGCGAGAAGTCAGACAGCAGACATTGGCAGAAAGAGTCACCAAAGGCAGGTAACATAACATAAATGGAAACCAGCCACAAAGCTTGGCAACGGGACACACACACCCCTATGGGTGTATTCGCACACATGTCTCACGTACCTACATACTGCGACCAATCCAAAAAAAAAAAAATAAAGTAAGTAAGTCGCCGGGCTGACTTGGATATACCATGCATCAAGTAAAAAATATCAAAGAAGCTAACTTCGGCTATGCCAAAGTTTGTATACCCTTGCAGCTTTTGACCATTATATTTTATTTTCTAAAAAATTTTTTGTTTGTTTATCCAATAAAGAAATATTTTAAATACATTGGCCGGGGGCAGCCAATCGCCAAATAGTAGACAATGTAGCGATTGATATTCATATTCACACACACACAATCGCAATTTTGACACATATATGTGCTTCACTGCTTATGCGTGCACTGCTTATGGCAGCAGTACTGCTGCATACTGCTGCTGCCATAAGCAGTGCACTGCACTGCACTGCTTATGGCAGCAGTACTGCTGCATACTGCTGCTGCCATAAGCAGTGCACGCTATATAGGCAAATTTTATATCGTCGAAATCAGGCGTTATGTTTATCCGATTGTTTTGAAATTCACGCATATGACGTAATCCCTTTTTATTTATGTACATAATCAGTTTGGATAAGATTGTTCAAAAAATAGAGAAGTTATTCGCATTTAACGATTGTATTTGTATGACAGCTATATGATATAGTTGTCCGATCTTATTCAAAATCGCAGATGTGTATGTGGCTGTATAGAAAAGCTTATATACGAACTTAGAATGCGATAGCTCTAAAACTGTGGGACTAGATCGCGAAGCACCAGACAGACAGACGGACAGACGGACAGAAGGACAGACGGACATGGCTATATCAACTCGTCTTCTCTTGCTGATCAAGAATATATATACTTTATGGGGTCGGAAACGATCCCTTCTCTGCGTTACAAACATCTGACCAATTTTATAATACCCTCTGCAAGGGTATAAAAACTACTTCCAATTTATAAAATTAAATTCATATATTAAATTTCTTTCCAATGCGCGATTTCCGTCATATGCCATCTCGCTCACTCTTATGTGTGTGCACTTTAGCGCCCCAACGGCCATATCGGGGGCCTTGCACTGCTTTGAGTGCAAAACGTTTCAATGTATAACTCGGCCATTTTAATTTTATGAAACTTGGTGGGATGATAGATGTCCATAACATGTATGAGTGTGCCAAATTAAATTCTAATACGATAAATATTGCGGAAGAAAATCACTTTTATTGAATTCCGGGGGCCGAAGAAAAAAAATAAACTTGATCAGCGTATATACTACACGAGTCTGCATTCTAAATTTGGTAGCTCTAGCTTTTACAGTTCCCGAGATCTTTGGTCTCTTACGGACTGACAGACGGACGTGGCTCTAACAATTTCTCTTTTCATGCTGATCAAGAATATATATACTTTATAGGGTCGGAAAAGCTTCCTTCTGCCTGTTACATACATTTTGGCGACTTTTATATACCATTCATCCTATGGATGCATGGTATAATAAAGCCACCACCAGATCCTCCCCCGCCGTACACTCGACACTCCCTTACTAACAGAGTATGCGACAAAAATTATGAATGAAACAAAAGATAAGAAGAAAATAAGAGCAGAAACCCAAAAAGGAATGAAAACCTAAGCCAAAAAGGACAAGTCGCACTTTCCACACCCTTGCCCTTTATTCAGCGATTAGATATAATAAATTAATTAACTCTGAGGTTTTTAGAAAGACTTTTGCAAGTTTTGATTTGATTTCTTTGATCAGAAATGTCTATATTTTGATTAAGTTAAACTATATATTATGGCGCAGTGTGATAGTCATCTTCTGTTGTTGAAGTCTACGTTCTTGAGAAAAATAACTTCATTTCTTTTTTGTTTTTTTCCATGTTTTTACATCCATCTCATTAGCATCGACAGAAGGCAAACTTAAACACAAAGTTATCAAACTATCATTAAGACAAAGGATATGCAAGAACAGGCATTAGCTAGCTGGCTGCTGCCAGGTCAAATTCATGCGACACAACACTGGCAGGCAGCCGGCTGGCAGCCAGACTTTTCTCGCTTCGTCTTTGCCATCCGCTGCGGCATTTTCTTACTGCTTGAACACTTCAAATGCAGGCAGCAACGACAACGGCAAAAACAGATGCAAACGGGAACAGCAGGTTAAGGTAACAACCTCAGGACACCCTGTTTCTTTTTGGCTTTACATACATTTTGACAATCTTAATATACCCCAGCAATCTACATATTTATGGAAAAAGAAACGTAAGCCCTGGCAAACAGGATGCAATCTGAAAAAAAAAACTTTTTAGCACTTGTTTTGCTGTTGTTGCTTTCAGAGTGAAATGATGGGCGACACTCAGACAGAAACAAATTGTCAGCTTGTTGTTCTTGTTGTTGCTGCGGCTACTGCTGCTGCAACAATTCTTGGAAATATAAAGCCATATGTCTGTGGGTGTCTGCCTAACATCAAATATGTCTCCCATCTGCTCTGCAGCCACTTGAACAAAATTAAACTACTCATTTAAGTTGTGATTACCCATTGCCTTATTTCGAGTGTGGCAAGACTCAAAGTGCGCTTATTAACACCAGCCGTCTGAAAGAGGATGGGGGAAGGAGGATAGGGGAATGGGAATCCACATACAGGCTACAGGAATGGCAATGGAAACAGACGAGAGGCTGTTAGGCAACCGAGGTGCAAGTTTAAACAAATATTTTATAGAGCATGCCTCCTTGTGAATTTTACACAGCGAGGGAAGTGCAACAAGAGGAAGGGAGAGGATCGACCATAGAGGTAAGTTGGGGTGACTTGGCCTGACATAGTTTCAAGCGAACGCCTAACGTTATCCAAAACACAAACACAACAAGGCAAGGCGAGACGAGGACACCAGCCAGCATAACGTTCCGCAGGTACGCTGATTTATCCAACAGCTTATTGGGGCAGCAGTTTTTGATTCAAACACTGAGAGAAATTTTCTAAATTTTTTAGTCTGTCTGTAGGATAATGGAGATCTCTGAGACTATAAGAGCTGGAGCTAGCAAAGTTGGAATGTTTACTCGCTTGTTCTGTAGGCAGATCAAGTTAATTTTTTTTTTGGCCAAGCTCCCTTCCTTCCACGATTTTTGAAAAACAATATTTTATGCCCCTATATCTCGGGAACTATAAAAGCTAGAGCTATCGTATTTGGACAGTAGATGCGAGCAGTATGCACACAGACCAAGTTTATTTCAAATTTTTGGCCCCTTCCGAAATTCTTTCCCTCCGAAATTCGATAAATTCGATTCTCTCTTGTCGCCTCTTTATTCTAATTGTACCATGCATTCATAGGATGAAATGGTATATTAAAGTCGCCAAAATGTATGTAACAGGCAGAAGGAAGCTTTTCCGACCATATAAAGTATACATATTCTTGATCAGCATGAGAAGAAAAATTGATGTAGCCATGTCCGTCTGTCCGTCCGTAAGAGTGCAGAGATCTCAGCAACAATAAACGATAGCGCTACTAAATTTAGAATGTGGACTTGTGTAGTATAGACGCTGACCAATTTTTTTTTTTTTGCCACGTATCCTTCCATCTCCGGAGTTCAATAAAAAGTGATTTTCTCCCGCAATATTTATCGTATCGGAATTTAATTTGGCACACTTATATGTACATGTTATGGACATCTGTCATTCCACCAAGTTTCATAAAAATCGGAATAAAAATGACCGAGTTATACGTTGAAATGTTTTGCACTCAAAGCAGTGCAAGGGCGGATATGGCCGTTGGGGCGCTGAAGTGCACATACATAAGAGTGAGCGAGATAGCATATGTTAGAAATCGCTCATACGAAATAAATTTAAATAAATAAATTTAATTTAGTTTTATAAATTTAAAGTAGTTTTTTTTCCCTTGATTCATGGTATATCCAAGTCGGCCCGGCGACTTACTTACTTTATTTTAGTTAATCTCATGTATTTCAGTGTTCCTAAAAGACACTCGTGTGTTTGTCTGTGCTTGCCACTCAAAAAACTAGCAACGCAAAATTGCATTTCGTACCACACCCAAAAGGATAGAGCCAGAGCCACCATGATGATGATGATGAACTGGGGAGTGGTAGATGGTAACGAGGGGGCGGTGGACTGGGAAATAGACGATGCTCCTGGTGCTTCACCATTGGCCGCGTTGCAATTCCATGAAATTTTTAACATAACCAAAGCCGGGCAACGGCTGCTGCGCTTATGTGCAGTTATTTTATGCATGAAACCAAATAACGGCAACATGCCTGCCATTTTTGGGGCTTCCTTACACCTTCCCTTGCAACCATCTCGGCACGCCATCACACTCTTGCTCCATAGGAGCGAAGCAGGCTCCATTACTTCATTAATATGAGCCAAAGTTTGATGCAAAAAGAAAGGATAAATGTTTGGAGAAAAATATAATCCGCATAATAATTCAACATGCGAGTGGGCGGGGCGCTTAACCTTCTCACCTTACGCCGACCTGCCTCTGTAATTAGTCTCAGGGAAAACTGAGACCTCAGACGTGCCAAGGGTTTGGTCTTGAAGGGTTGGTTACTACTTGCCGCGTGTTTCAATGCCCCCCAACCCCAAAAAATGTTTCATCCAAAGGGGTTTAGGTGGGCAGGAGGTAAATATATGGGGGCGTTAGTGGTTTTAACACGTTTTGACATTGTACACGAACGAATACGTTTCCAAAGGGGAAACGCACGACTGACTTTCCAGCTGCTAGCTTAAATCAAAAATCAAAGCCGAAATCCGCTTTGAGAAGGCATAAAAGTGATTTTCTCCCGCAATATTTATCGTATCGGAATTTAATTCGGCACACTTATATACGTTATATCAATATTTTTTGACCAAATTTCATAACAATCGGAATAAAAATTGCCGAGTTATACGTTGAAACGTATATCCGTGCAAGGGCGGATATGGCCGGTGGAGCGCTAAAGTGGACACACATAAGAGTGAGTGAGATAGCATGTGTTAAAAATCACACAAGGGGAAAAATTTTATTATTTGAATTTAGTTTTATAAATTCGAAGTAGTTTTTTCCCTTGATGCATGGTATATCCAAGTCGACACGGTGACTTACTTACTTTATTAAATTCGATATATATAAATATTTAAATATCTTAAATATTCTCGCCTGTCGAATTGGTTAAACAATTGTGGGATAAATCAATTTAAATCTTTAAATATTATTTATGACCAATTTTCGTATAGGTTTTAAGCAACGTGTCAAAATTATTAGACCCACTTTCTGGTACCCGTTTCTCGTTTTGTTGGCCATAAAAAACATATGTATATTGGTCAGAGTGTTGGGGCTGAGGGGAGATTTAATGGAAATTCAATTCGTAAGTCTAAAAAAATTATTTTGCTGTTTAAGAGCAAAAAAAAAAAAAACTAGGCCTAACTTAACCAACTAAGTTTTAAAATGATTTACGTTTTCGAAGGGGACTGTAACTAGCAACTGGCTGACCAAAAAAACTCGTTTTCGGTTTTTAAGAATTGGAGCTCCAGAAGAACAAGCAGCAGCAGCAGTTTGGTTTGCGCAAGTGGCCAAGCGACAAATGAAGGAAAAGCTATTTTTCGCGTGGCAAAAAGACGATAAAGACAGTCAGCTGGCAGTAGATGTAGAACAAGTTCAAAAACGCTTGCGGGCAACAATTCAGCAAACAGACAGATGAAGTTTCTATACCCTTCAATACATTGAACTTCACATGGTTCAGTTTAAAACGCTTTTTAGGAATCGGGCGAATCCCAATTTCGAGACCACACATAACCCTCATAATATTAGGAATACAAAAATTTATTTTTTAAAGATTTGTATGCCTTTAACTCTTCTCACCTACTGAATGGCCGTTGCAAAAATGTCTGAAATGATAAACAGAGAATAGAGAAAATAAGATTGAGGGTCAGGTATGAGGAGTAGATTATAGCAAAACTATGAAAATATATTTATGATATACATATACATATAGGTGTATAGGTATTATAGCTGGGCATCATATCCGCATTAGCCTTATCAGCAGTCACTTTGTCTGAATGCAAATAAAAGCGTCAAAAAAATAATATGTATATATGAGCATATAGAAAAAGGAAACACTGACAGCGACGACGCGGTGCAAATATTGATTTTTATGTACATATGTATGTACATACACATTTCTGGTATTTTATTACTACGAGGCAACTTAATATTTTTGTATACATATATGTATATTTATATATATACAACGGACGAACGAATGTGTGTAAAAACCGAAAAGAGAAGCAAAACAAATAGCCCAAAGAGAGGCGACATGGTCAGAGATTCAGATTCAGATATTCCCCCAGACCCAGTCCCGGACCAAGAGAAAAGCGACCCACCAGGCTTAAAATATTTCCAACACGCTGAAACAATTGCAAAACGACTGAGCGCTGAAGATGATGACGGCGACGACAGCAAAAATGCGTTAAAATCATGAAACACGCAAACCAAAAGAATCACATTTGGGCTCGAACTGTCGGTTCGTCCCTCTCGTTTGGTTAAAAACGTTCACGTGACCTGTTTACCAAGTCAAAAGGAGGCAAAGGAGGAAAACGTCTTGATGCAGGATACCCCTGAGCCAGGCAAGCAGGGCAGCCTCCACCCCTCCACTTACCTCTATCTCTATCTAATGCTATTTTTAGCCCAAGTCCACTGACCCAAGTCGTTCGTTAGTTGAGAGAAGAAGCAGATATATAACTTTCGGTTTTTAGCAGTCAGCTGGTTAGGGATTTTTCGTTTCTCTGTCGCTTTCACTCGCCCTCTTTCTCATCTGTTGGTGAGTAAGTACTCCCCTAATAAAAGTCGTGACCATTTTTCGAGCATATTGTAGTTTGTTTATTTTTGATCCGTCGCTTGAGATAACAGCACTTGAAAACTGGGCGTTAGATATAGAAGAGAAGCGCCAAATATTTACAAATGCTGTGAACAATTTTTGTTATTGATTAATTTCTTCGGATCTAAAGGGAAAATATGTACAGAGATAAATAATGATTTATTGTATCGGTTACGTAACGTTACATTATTGAACCCGAGTATTACTTCTGTACCTACTTACATATGTAGGTAACGATAACGTCTATAATTATTATTCATGATTTTTGAATACTTCGATCTCAAAATCAAAAAGGATATGTATATTTAGGAGATGTATATTTAATTTCTTTTAAATGCTATCTCGCTCACCCTTATGTGGAAACGAGCACTTTAGCACCCCCCGACCAAATCGGTGATTTCCAGCATATGCTATCTCGCTCTTTTTTGCGTGCATCTGCCTTGCACCGCAATGGGTGAAAAACGTTTCTATGTATAACTTGTTTTTTATTTTTATTTTATTCCGATTCTTATGATATTTGGTGGCATGATAGATATACGTAACATGTATTAGTGTGTCAAATTAAATTACGATACGATAAATATTTCGGGGGCGAAAAGGGCGTGGCAAAAATTTGAAACAAACTTGGTCTGCGTGCATATTGCACGCATCTACTGTCCAAATCTGATAGCTATATCTTTTATAGTTCCCGAGATATGGAGGCTCAAAATATTGTTTTTCAAATAGCGGGGGCGGAAGGGGGCGTGGCAAAAAAAAAAAAATAAACTTGATCAGCGTACACACCAAACGAGTCTACATGCCAAATTTGGTAGCTCTAGCTTGTATAGTTGCTAAGATCTAGGCACTCTATCGGACGGACGGACAGACGGACATGTCTCAATCGACTCGACTATTGATACTGATCAAGAATATATATACTTTATAGGGTCGGAAAAGCTTCCTTCTCCCTGTTACATACATTTTGGCGACTTTAATATACCATTTCATTCTATGAATGGATGGTATAAACAGTAGTTTTATCTATATCGGTATAGGGATTACGCAACAGCTACACGCATTTGCCAAGCGGTCACTCAATCGATCCTGCTCACACAGAACCCAATTTAAATCCCCAAACCCCAAAACCCAGACACCAATATGCAACATGTTTCGGTTGCCTACAAAAAAAAAAAAAATAAATAAATTAAAAACACAAGAAATGCAATTTATGCGGCACAGTGGGAAACGGCAAAGACGACACAACAAGAACAACATTACAGGCAAAGGGAACGACAACTGTACAACATGCAATATGAACATGTGAACAACGTTTCGGCAAATTTTAGTGAGTGCGATTTGGTTCTTTGTTTTGTTTGTCGATGTAAATGTGAGAAAGGGGGGAAAACTATTCGGCCCATGAGAAAAGCCAAATTTAAGTCCATTACAAACACTTCTAATTGTTTAAGTACAAAATTAAAGGGAGGGTTGTTTATTAAGAATTTAGGCCATTTCCGATTCAGTCTGAAGTGATTGCTAAAGATTCTCCATCAGAATAAATATATATATATATATTTTTGGCACAGTAGCAAACTGTTTCAGTTAAATCGATGATTTGACCGAAGAAATTAGTAAACTACTTGCGTTCTCAGCGCAATTCCTTTTAATTTTAATTGCAACTACTTCAAAATGGTCAACCAATGGCAATCTGTATTGATTTGGAAATCTGTGTCAAATTGATTATAGCAACGTCACGTAGTACTTGGAAAAAAAGAAGCAAGAAGGAAATATAAAACAAAACTGCCCACATATAAAATAATCAGCAAAGTGCAGCATTTGGGGAACAGTTTCGACTTCAGTTACATCCACTAGACACAATTGCAACTGCAATGCACTTCAGACCCAACACACTGCGAGGTGGGGGAAAAAGCCGAAGGGAGGAGGACAGATAGACATGGAGGCGAATTTCGCTCTCGGTGCAATCACAACGTGACATTTAGCCATTCCAATAATAAGTTTTACAGCTTAGTCTTCACAAATTGCAAGCTGGCCAGTTTTTCCTTGCTTGCTGATGGAAAATGTGTTGCCGGTTGTCATCCCCATCACCCACATCAGCCACTATAAGACGCCCTTTAAATAACAACAACAAAGCATTTTAAATTAATCTGAATAATTTTTATACCATGCATCCATAGGATGAAATGGTATATTAAAGTCGCCAAAATGTATGTAACGGGGAGAAGGAAGCTTTTCCGACCCTATAAAGTATATATTCTTGATCAGTATCAATAGCCGAGTCGATTGAGACATGTCTGTCCGTCTGTAGGATCATCGAGATCTCGGAGACTATAAGAGCTTAAGCTACCAAACATGGCATGTAGACTCGATTGCTCTGCAGGTAGATCGAGATAATTTGTTTTTTGCCCCGCCCCCGCTATTTGAAAAACAATATTTTGAGCCTCCATATCTCCGGAACTATAGAAGCTAGAGATATCGTATTTGGACAGTAGATGCGTGCAATATGCACGCAGACCAAGTTTGTTTCAAATTTTTGCCACGCCCTTTCCGCCCCCGAAATATTTATCGTATCGTAATTTAATTTGACACACTAATACATGTTACGTATATCTATCATGCCACCAAATATCATAAGAATCGGAATAAAATAAAAATAAAAAATATCAAAGAAGCTAACTTCGGCTATGCCAAAGTTTGTATACCCTTGCAGCCCTTGACCATTACATTTTATTTCCTAAAAAATTTTTTGTTTCTTAATCCAATAAAGAAATATTTTAAATACATTGGCCGGCGGTAGCCAATTGCCAAATAGTAAGCGTGCCAAGACAATGTAGCGATTGATATTCAAATTAACACATACACTGCTTATGCGTTCACTGCTTATGCGTGCACTGCTTATATAGGCAAATTTTATATCGTCGAAATCAGGCGTTATGTTTATCCGATTGTTTTGAAATTCACGCATATGATGTAATCCCTTTTTATTTATGTACGTTATCAGTTTGGATAAGATTGTTCAAAAAATAGAGAAGTTATTTGCATTTAACGTTTGTATTTGTATGGCAGCTATATGATATAGTTGTCCGATCTTATTCAAAATCGCAGATGTGCATGTGGCTGTATAGAAAAGCTTATATACGAACTTTGAATGCCATAGCTCTAAAACTGTGGGACTAGTTCGCGCAGCACCAGACAGACAGACGGACATGGCTATATCAACTCGTCTTCTCTTGCTGATCAAGAATATATATACTTTATGGGGTCGGGAACGATCCCTTCTCTGCGTTACAAACATCTGACCAATTTTATAATATGCAAGGGTATAAAAACGAGTTATACATAGAAACATTTTTCACTCAAAGCGTTGCAAGGCAGATGCACGCAAAAAGAGCGAGATAGCATATGCTGGAAATCGCCGATTTGGTCGGGGGGCGCTAAAGTGCTCGTGTCCACATAAGAGTGAGCGAGATAGCATTTGAAAGAAATTTAATATATATCTTTTACCTGATGCATGGTATATCCAAGTCGGCCCGGCGACTTACTTACTTTTTTTTATACCCTTGCAAAAAGGGGTATATTAATTTTGGTCAGAAGTGTGCAACGCATAGAAGGAGGCATCTCGTACCATATAAAGTATATATATTCTTGATCAGCATGACAAGACGAGCTCAAATCCGTTTGTCCGTCTGTCTGTCTGTCTGGATCAACAGCTTCTCCTCCTAAACCGGTATAGCGACAGAGCTGCAATTTTGCACGAAGTCCTGTATATACTGCAGGCATTGTATATCTCGGATTCATCCGGATCGGACGACTATATCATATAGCTCCCATAGGAACCATCGGTCGAAAAATGAGTTTTAGATCAATAACTTCTTTCCTTTTCACCCGATTATCATAAAACTGAACATTTGGCAATTTATTATACATCCAAACATCCGTGCCAAATTTGATCAAGATCGGACTACTATATCATATAGCTCCCATATGAACGATCGGACCAAAAATAGTTTTTCTTCTAGAAACTTTTTTGTTTCTTATGTGATCATCGTCAAACTTGGTAAATAACATTTCCACATTGAATATAAATAATTATAATTCTGGTAAATTTGATCAAAATCGGATGACTATATCATATAGCTGTCATACAAACATATGAAAAAATTGCATGCTGCATGTCTATAACATGCATATGTATGCGTGCCGTGCTATGTCGTGTAAAAACGGATTTTTACGCCAGTGTCTTTACATTTAGAAAACTCTTTTTAGGAATCTAGTAACACAAGAGCTTGCAAGGATATACAAACTTCGGCATGGCCGAAGTTAGCCCGGCCTTCTCGTTTTAAATAAACTCTGTAGATTTCACGTTACCCACAAAACATACGTGAAAATACCGTTAAGAAAGGTGAGAAAAGGTAAGCAATTTGATATGCATTATAGCAAAAATGACATTGAGTGTCATCGCAATGGCACTTCCTCCTAGTTGTAATAAATGTAAAGCAGCTTGAGAGACAAACCGTTCTCACCTTGTACCGGGCGCTCTAGGGAGGGTTCAATGTACGGATATTTCGTTTGAATATTAGCTTTTTATCGGAAAAGGGATACAACAGAAAAGGGCAAAACCATTTTTTATATAGGCTTAAAATATTTACAAAGAAAAAACAGGGGAAAATGGAAGAAAAGTAGTGGATTTTGCGCCAAAATCCAATATTAACCCGACAGTGTCTGTATATGGAAAATGGTATTTGTCTCATTCTCCGTCGCCATCCCCGTCTCCATTCGCCATCTGTGTGATTTTAGTTAGAACTAAATTTTTCTTTTTTTGACGATAGTTTGTCTGAAACTTTACTCAGTCAAAGTTTATTAGTTTTTGCCACGCTTTTTATACCATGCATCCATAGGATGAAATGGTATATTAAAGTCGCCAAAATGTATGTAACAGGCAAAAGGAAGCTTTTCCGACCCTATAAAGTATATATATTTTTGATCAGCATGAGAAGAGAAATTGATATAGTCATGTCCGTCCGTCCGTAACAGTGCAGAGATCTCAGCAACTACAAATGTTAAAGTTATCAAATTTAGAATGTAGACTGACTTACTTTATTACCATCTATTTTTGGTTTCTGTCAGACATAAACTCAAAGGTACAGAGGGAGGGGGTAAGGCATAGAGTTTTTCGCATAACAAACTTTTATTGTCTTGATCCTTGTAATTAAAAAGTTTTCATTAAGTCGCCAAGGCATTTCGTTCTTTCAAAAAATAACAAAAATGGAAAAACTGGGTCGTCGCTTCACTTGTAATTAAAGTTTGTTGAGCTAGATGAACGGATCGATGGATGATGGGTGGGTAAATGGTTAAGAAGTAAGCCGTAGAAACTTTTAATCAACAAACACATTGTCCATTGCAACTGTTGAAAGCACATTTTATTCACGACCATAAGCAAACATCTTATCTTATCTTAAAAATCACTAATTTTAAACTCCAGCTAATAACTCGAAAAGTTAGAACAAATTGAATGAACCACTTCATGATTAAAGATGAAATTAAATAATAGATTAATTATACGATCAAAGCAGTCCTTTTTTATACCCTTGCAAAAAGGGTATATTAATTTTGGTCAGAAGTGTGCAACGCATAGAAGGAGGCATCTCCGACCATATAAAGTATATATATTCTTGATCAGCATGACAAGACGAGTTCAAATCCGTTTGTCCGTCTGTCTGTCTGGATCAACAGCTTCTTCTCCTAGACCGCTATAGCTACAGAGCTGCAATTTTGCACGAAGTCCTGCATATGCTGCAGGCATTGTATATCTCGGATTCATCCGGATCGGACGACTATATCATATAGCTCCCATAGGAACCATCGGTCGAAAAATGAGTTTTAGATCAATAACTTCTTTTCACTCGATTATCATAAAACTGAACATTTGGCAATTTATTATACATCCAAACATCCGTGCCAAATTTGATCAAGATCGGACTACTATATCATATAGCTCCCATATGTACGATCGGACCAAAAATAGTTTTTCTTCTAGAAACTTTTTTGTTTCTTGAGAGATCATCATCAAACTTGGTAACATTTCCACATTGAAAGTTATAATTCTGGTAAATTTGATCAAAATCGGATGACTATATCATATAGATGTCATACAAACATATGAAAAAATTACATGCTGCATGTCTACATACATACATGCATATGTATGCGTGCCGTGCTATGGCGTGTAAAAACGGATTTTTACACCAGGGTCTTTACATTTACATAACTCTTTTTAGGGATCTAGTAACACAAGAGCTTGCAAGGGTATACAAACTTCGGCATGGCCGAAGTTAGCCCGGCCTTCTGGTTTTTTTTTGGTTTTTCTAAAACATGCTTCACGGGATATTTTGGAAAATTTCAATCATCACTCACGTGAGTTCCACGTAAGTTGATTCAATTAAATTGAAATCAAAAAGCAAAATAAGGAGTGAATTGCAATTTATAAAGCATTTTAGGGAAAATGCAATCGGAATGCGCAAAATATCCGCCGGAGAGCCACCCACTCATCCGCCACCTTATGGTCTCATAAGTAAATTTTGTTTATCTGCATGTGTGTGTTTGTGTAGACACTCTCCAAAATAGAGTAGCGAAGAGACAGGCAACAATTTTGCCATTAAAAAAAAAATAAAAAAAAACTTCCTTTGGTTTACGAAAATCGATAAAATCGAAAACTAGCCAGCACCAACAACAACCAGTGAAAAAGGGAAACGAGCGGCAACTTCCATCGAGACCGGAAATGTGTGTGCGCGTTCGTGGCTGGGAGTCCTCGTCCTCGTCCACGTCCCCGTCCTCGACATGACTGAAAGTATGGTTGAAAATGGTAAAGCCAAAGAATGAATGGCGAATTGGAACAACCACCGAGTGAATGTTGCCGCTGTTCGATTTATGAAATTTAAAAAAGTAGAAAAAAAAACTGTTCTTTAAGAGGATTTTCACGTGTCTTACCAGTACGGGATGCAAAAGGTAATGCCATAAATCTAGTTGAGCAATGCGAGTTTTACTGAACTGAACGCAAACCAGGCGTTCATATTGTCCCCCATTGTCCCGCAGCTTGAGTGCCTTCTTGGTTGGAACAGTTGCCAACTGTTTACTCGCCATTTCGGTTCTCGGCCACTTGCAATCTTTTCAACTTAACAACATAAATTAAAAGTTCTGCCGTGTGGTTTTTGGTCAGTTACTTCGTTTTGCCCTACCTATAATAAAAAGTCACTGAAAACCCTTCCCGCCCGGCGATTCCTGAAATGCTGCCTGTCAGAATGTACCGAGGAAAAACTAAAAATTGGATTGTCACAAAAAGTCGAAACTTTTGCAGGTTAGTTTAATATTCAATTTCTTTCCTAGAGTAATAGTATCACTAGAACTTACATTACTCAGATTAATGTCCATTGTTTAAGCTTATCGTCAATGGAAGGGAAAATGGGGTATGTCACTGTAAACAATAGAACACAATCATCTTCGTATGAAAAAAGAGTAAGTCGCCGGGCCGACATGGTTATTTTATATATTAAATATCTTTCAAATGCTATCTTGCACACTCTTATGTGGACATGAGCACTTTAGCGCCCCTGAATGATAGATGTTCGTAACATGTATTAGTGTGCCAAATTAAATTACGATACGATAAATATTGCCTATGAAAATCGAACTGAACGAATTTTAAAGAGGGCGTGCCAAAAATTAAAGCAACTCTTTTATTTCTTTAACGATTGTCACCAAACTTAATACTTTACATTCATACATAATAAATTATAAACCTGCTCAATTTGATCAAAATCGAATGACTATATCATATAGCTGTCATACAAACATATACAAAAATAAAGTAAGTAAGTCGCCGGGCCGTCTTGGATATACCATGCATCAAGGGATAAAAACTACCTCGAGTTTATAAAACTAAATTCATATATTAAATTTCTTTCGTATGCGCGATTTCTAACATATGCTGTCTCGATCACTCTTATGTGTATGCACTTTAGTGCCCCAACGGCCATATCGGGCCTTGCACTGCTTTGAGTATAACTCGGCCATAACTGGTAACTCTAACATTTGTTAGTGGCTGAGATCTCTGCACTCTTACAGACGGACGGACGGGCAGACGGACATGGCTATATCAATTTCTCTTCTCATGCTGATCAAGAATATATATACTTTATAGGGTCGGAAAAGCTTCCTTCTGCCTGTTACATACATTTTGGCGACTTTAATATACCATTTCATCCTATGGATACATGGTATAAATAGTTGCATGCTGCTTGCACACATATATGCATGCATATGTATGTACATACATACATATGCGTGACGTGTTATGGCGTATAGATATGGGTTTTTACTCAAAGTTCTTTGCATTTAGTTAACTCTTTTTAGGGATTGAGTAACACAAGAACTTGCAAGGGTATACAAACTTCGGCTTCTTTGATATTTGTTATATATATATTTTTCAAGATTTAACAAATAATTTAACAAATCAAATAGTTAACGAAAATCGAATGAAAAAAGAATCAAGTTTGTTCGAGCACTTTTGCACGCTGCCGTAATTGCCGCAGCAGCACCAAATTATCGACAATGTCTTCCAGATAGTCTTCAAATGTATATAGCATTTGGTAGATGCAACGCGAAATGGTGAAGCTTAGAAATTTATGGCTGCTGCATAGGGTCCTACCATTTCTCACAGTGTGATGTTCAAAAAGAGCAGACAGTTGCTGCTCAAGTCCGAAAATGGTGTTTAGTATAGCGCTTAGATCGTCGCGTATAACGCCATGGGGATCCTCTTTCAACGAACGCACGCAAATTGCCACGACACCCTGTAGAACGTAAGCTAAGGGTTCTGCGCAAACCAACCGACGATTTATCTGGGCAACTGAACTCTGTTTATAAGAGAATTGATCCCAAAAGGCACAAAGCCAGATGTAAAGCCAATGCTTGTGTATCCAGTCTAGAAAAAGTCTTTGCAGTATGATCAAATCAGTTGCCTTCACGGGAGGACAACAAACAGTTTCCTTAGTCGGAGGCAGTTTCAACAAGCGACATTTTTGCGAAGGTTTAAACTCAGGAGGTAGCCCCTTAGGAGGATATTGGCTCGGTCTCAAATGGGTGCCCATTCGAGCACGAAAATCGTTTAGTTTACCCCTTATAATGTGGCGTAGTTCGCTCCAGGAACTTTTCGTATAGTCATGTTCAAAAAAATGAGTACATAATTTCGAAGTGTTCATGGCCGCAAAGAACTCATTGGCTGCCTGCATTTGAAACCCGTGAAGCACGCCACAGTCCAAGGCCATATGGAGTGGCATTTTTAGACCATCGATACCCAGGGGTTTAGTGTCCTGTATTGGCAGTATCAATATACGGCATATCCAGAACTCCAAGCGTTTTTGTAGCAGATGGCGAAAACTAATTTTTTCACTTTTTGAATAAAATCTTTCCAAAGTCAGCGGTAATTTTGCTTGCCACATCATCCCATAGATGCACCCAGCAAGATGCAATTTTAATGAAACTGCCATGCCCAAACACCAGGACATATAAAGTAGATTGGATTCTACCAGACACTCGAATAGGTAGCAGTTAACTAGGGAAAGAACTGTCGTCGATATCAGTGTTATGGTGAGTCCTTTCTTTAGTCCACCCCACAAAATCTCTCGCAGAGCTATATTAATAGCGACATGACCCAAAACCAATTTGAAGCCCTTAAATTTCTTGGTGGAATATTGAATCAGAAAATAAATCAAACCGCATAAATTGCCATAGGCCAAGAAATAAACGATCACACTGTTCGTGGTAAACGCATATCTCTCCAATTGTGGCATTACGTAGCTTCTGTAAAGCCAACTCGTGTAACAGCTAAGATATATAATTGTGCACATAAGATAGAACTTATTCATTAACTCGTGCTTCAAGCGATCAAAATGAACCCGATGACATTCCGGACGAATATTGTGCATACGGCAAAGTAAGAGCCCGTACATTCCTATACCAATCGAAAGCGGTAGCACCGAAATCCATGTGTAAGCCGAGAAAAAAGTCCATTTACAAACGTAAAACAAACAACTCACTGGATCCCTCAAATTGAACGATGTGCAGAAAAGAAAGAGTCCTAAAAGTTTACATTCCAAACAGATGCAATACCAGGTGGCATAAATAAAACGATAAAGTAACAGCTTTCGTACTATTTCGGGTACCTCCACTAGGTAGTCGGGCAAGAAACCTTGATTCAACGTGAGCCACATTCTTACAATTGGATGAAGTTTAGTCGAAATTCAATAAATACTACGACTAATAAAAATATTTGTGGATGAACAACGATCACAGTTAAGTCGTAGGCCTACTACCGGTACCTTGAGTTCGATTAAGGGTTATAACTGAGGCACGCCCTTCTAAGGGGCCCTGTAGAGATACTTGACTCAAAAACGTTACTCATGCCCAGCTCAATTGTTCGTAACTAATGGTGTTACAAAGGTTTTTCACTTGCCGCTGCTACAGCACGCACTTTTCATCTATGTATCTTATCAATAAAACGCTGGAAAGCATTGTGTGAGGACCGCTGTAAGTGGACGACAAACAACGACGACTCACAAAAGGCATACACAATTGAATTTTCTACTTCTTTTTCTTTTAGCTACTTTTTCTCTATTTACTTGTATCCTCCGCCTCCATCTCGGCCACATTCTTCATCTTCTTTTATACCCACTCATCGCAATTGTGCCAGTGCCTTTGCTTTGTATGTGTGTGTGTGTGCGTGTGTGTGTGTGTGTGTGTGTGTGTGTGTGTGTGTGTGTGTGTGTCTGTGTGTGTGAGTGTGTGTGTGTGTGTGTGTGTCTGTGTGTGTGTGTGTGCGAATTCTGAACGCTTTGGCAAATTGTAAAGATCTTTCAATAACGTTAGTCCAGACTTAAGCAGATTTGCTATGGCCAGGACGGACGGGAAGGACGATAACAACCCAGTTCAAGAGTGCTCGACGGGAAGGGGGACAAGCATAATTGCCTAGTGCACTCAAATGAGAATTCCTTTTTTCATTGCGCTTGCTAAATCAAAGGGTTAAGGGGGAAAAAAGAACTATACAACTATACAACTACAAAAAAGAAAATAACAAAACTATCACAAAAATTTAAACCAGAAAATCGAGTTAACATCTGCAATAACAAAGCCTTCAAATCCTATAATATATGTCTTATCTACCGGACAAACATACATATTTATGTGTGTATATGTTGTATATACATGCATACAAACTGAAATATCCCGTGGAATTAGTAGAAGAAACAAAAATGTAGCTTACTGAAACTATATTTCTAATGCGATCGTGAAATTCAAGCAGTTTTCTATTCCGTTGAGCATAACTTTTTCTCGCTAAAGGGCTACATGGTATTAAATAGAAGAACGACAGAATACTGAAATGAATGGGCGACGTCGTGGGTGGGTGGGGTTGGAGTTAGGTGAAAACCAGAAGACCGGGCTAACTTCGACCATGCCGAAGTTTGTATACCCTTGCAAGTTCTTGCGTTACTCAGTCCTTAAGTGGAGATCGCAAAATGAATATGCTTTTGTGAAAAAATCTCAATCTACAAGCTATAGCACGGCACGCATGCATATGCTTGTATGTAGAGATGCAGCATGCAGTTTGCCATTTGTTTGTATGACAGCTATATCATATAGTTATCCGATATAAAGATAAGCTACAACAAAAATAGAAGAGAATAATTATGGTTCCTATGGGAGCTATAAAATATAGTCGTCCGATCCCGATGAATGCGAGATATACAATGCCTGCAGTATATACAAGACTCCGTGCAAAATTTCAGCTCTGTAGCTATAGCGGTCTAGGAGAAGAAGCTGTTGATCCAGACAGACAGACAGATGCTTGTATGTAGAGATGCAGCATGCAGTTTGCCATTTGTTTGTATGACAGCTATATCATATAGTTATCCGATATAAAGATAAGCTACAACAAAAATAGAAGAGAATAATTATGGTTCCTATGGGAGCTATAAAATATAGTCGTCCGATCCCGATGAATGCGAGATATACAATGCCTGCAGTATATACAAGACTCCGTGCAAAATTTCAGCTCTGTAGCTATAGCGGTCTAGGAGAAGAAGCTGTTGATCCAGACAGACAGACAGACGGACAAACGGATTTGAACTCGTCTTGTCATGCTGATCAAAAGTATATATACTTTATATGGTCGGAGATGCCTTCTTCTATGCGTTGTACACTTCTGACCAAAATTAATATACCCTTTTTGCAAGGGTATAAAGATAAGCTACAACAAAAATAGAAGAGAATAATTATGTGGCTTGAACTTCAAACGGGATTTTTGGGGATTTGGGATAATAAACACAGAGCGAAAGATAAATAAATAAATGCGCCAAAAGAAGAAACCAAACAGAGAACGCGGCCAAAAATAGCCCGCTTAAGAAAGACAGAGATGGAGAGACACCGAGGTAGCAATTGAGAGAGTTGCAGCTGCTGCTGCATCGACGCTGACGATGACGCCAACGTCGACAGCTGCTTGTCTGTCTTGGTCTGGTCCTCCATCCTTGCTTAAATTACAGACAATTACAAAAGCAGCAGCAGCCCACCAGTAACAGCAGCAGCAGCAACAACAACAACTACATTAGCAATTACAACAACTGCAGGCAGTCTAGGCAATAAAAATGGATTTACTTTTTATCAGCTGCAGCCGCACTAATAGAAATGCAGCGGGAGAGAGCCAGTTGGTACAGTGGACCTTTTGAAATTTTAATTGCAGTGAATTGAGTCCGATTAACGAATAACCAAGGAGTAACTAAAACTAAATTCTTAACACTTCCATATAATTACATATCATAAAAAATAGTGAACAATTAGTTAATGTATGTATGTACACAGCAAACGTTTTTCACGATACAACTCCATAGCTCTACAATATTCAGGTTTGCTGCGTTATCGTACCACTGTGCTTCTCTCTTGTTCTTGCTGCTGGTAGTGCTGCTGCTGCTGTTGTATTTGTTATTGCAAGATTTTTCTTCACTGCCTGTGTGTGTATATGTATGTTTGTATGTTTACTTATTTGCCGCTGCTGCGTTCATTGGCTTTTGGTAACGGTACTGAATCAAATGCAAGGCAGAATGCACGCACAAACATGTCTTACTGCGAAACAAGTTTTACTCGGGCATTGAGAAATAAATCCAGACTCACCTTTTCTTTTTAATTAGAATAAATCAGAAGAAAAAAAACCTTTAAGCTTTTTTCCAGTATTCACCAATTCTCGAGCTATTAAAACCAATGGCCACCAAACAATTTACAGTTACAATTTACACGATGAAGCTGCCGCTGCTTTTTTATATTGTTTTTCGGTTATTCACGGTCGTTAGACTACAACAAAAATGTAAGTAAATTATTTCTTTAATTTTCACTTCTTTTCTAGGCACAGGCTGCTAATTGGAATTGCGAGAAAGAGAGGAAAACTATGGTTTAACACACACACAAAAACATAAGAAAAAGAAGAAAAATACGAAAACATATCCTGCGGACACGGTAGCACTGAGAAAAAGTAACAGAAATTTAAGGGGCGAGGCGGAGAAAGAAAAGAGACTGCGCAGGATATGTACAATATCGCTGTTTATGTTTACAGCGAACTTTTATCGTTTATTTATCTATTTATTTTAATTAAATTTCATAATTCGTTTTAACACTTCTTTCCACTTCTTTTCCTCGCTGCTGCTGAGTATATGTACATATGTGTGTGTGTGCTTGTTTCAATTGCAACTCCACTTTTTTCTTTCTCTTTCTCACACACAAAAATTTAAACTTACGCGTCGTCGCTTTGGCTGTTTAATTAAGCTGCCATTTCCATTTCATTCACTAATTTTGTTCACCGCTTGTTATATTTTTGATTTATCAATTCCTTGTTTGATTTTCAGAAAACGCCGCTGCCGGACGACAAAAAAAACACCGACAGCCACCCGCGCTTTGTTGCTTTCAACTGAGTGCGAGCGAGTCAGACATACGCCAGAAAAAACCAAAAACGCGAAGCGCGACAGCGACACAACCACTCTTCTCGAAAACAAAAACAACAATGCGGGGGCGAAAAAAGCAACAACAAAAACAACGATAAAGATGGTGACAAGACGGAATCGAAAAACGCTATTTGAGCCCGATTCCCTCCATTTCAGCCGCCAACTTATCGCAATCCAGGAGCAATTATCGATGACCGCTCCCAGTATTTTACCTAATAAGCATTTTTCGAGGATGTTGCTGATGCTTGTATATATATTATATAGAAAAAAATGTACATTTGAAATACTCTACGGATAATTTAGCAATATCTAATACGTTTAACGCACTTACTAAGTTCGTCATTCTAATACTTATAATATTTTTGATGCACCTATTAAGTTCGGGAATTGGGAATTTTATTTATTTATATATATTTTCCTTGTTGCCGTTGTGATTGTTAATTATTAATTGCATTGTAAGGAACACAAAATAAAAAAAGTATTAAATTTTATTTTAATATATCAGCGTTGCAAACACAAAAACTACAAATCCGAAATTAGTTTTCAATTCAGATTTTTAAGGACGATGTTCGGTTTTAAACATATTAGATTTTTTGGGCATATATCGAAATTCTTAAGAAATATTAACTTATTGGTAAACTTTTGTCATGCATATATTTCCTGATTATGGTATTCACACAATTTAAAATACTTAACAATAATTTTGTACAAAATTTAAATATCATAAGAATTGCACAAATTTTAAATAAAGATTCAAATGCTGTTTTTGATTAATATCTTCCTTAATATTGTACATGAAAAAGTCATTATACCTGCAATAGTGTGGGCCGAATTTTGGTAAAAAAAAAAACGAATCTAAAGGCCCTTAAGCTCGGAATCAAATACATTCTCCACAATCACCGTATATCACCCCCGCATAACCATTCCCCTTCCCGTTCAACCGTCCACAACCAACAGCCCCCTTAATGTATGTAAATTGTATATAGTCATTCGATTTGTTTCATATTTAAGAATTTGAATTCTATGGTTATAGATTACAGTGAAAGCTAAGAAAGTTGAACGATTTTTAGTTTTTTGTCTTCCATATTAACTATAGCTAGCTCAAGCTCGATCCTATCGTTAACCATTCTATGGATGGTATCAGCGCTTAATTTACTTTCTTGAGGATTTGGCTTATATATATAGTAAACGATTCGTTTCGTTTCAAACTTTCTAAGCTTTCCTTATAAGTCTTCAGCGGCTCCTGATCAATCAGTGGATGTAACTGGAACAGACAAGTAATCGCGCTTGCTTCTCCGTCTGGCACTGGTGAATGTGCCGGTCCAAAAAAGCATAAACATAGAATGGGTAGCTCATTGACCGGTTGAGGTAGCTCAAGCTTCGCCGAGTCAGTATCTTTATCAGCAAGCGGGCGGCATATTACTAACTAAATCCAACTGGAACTTAGGTTTCCTTTACTTAAGTTCCCTTTATTCAAGTTCCCTTTATTAAAGTTCCCTTTATTTGAGCACAGTATTTGAGTTACCTGTATATAAGGTCGCAGTATTTGAGCTCCCTGTATTTGAGGCTGTTAATTTAAAAGCATCATTTGAGAGTCTGTAAGTTTAACAGCATCACCTGAGAGCTAACAAAGCAGTGTGACCAGCATACATTTAAAATAATATCTTGACTCATATGTCGGAAACGAATGTCCGTGAAAATAGGGATGTGGGAAAAAATTGCATATTTCATGCACGATTTTCTTGTACCTAGAACGCATAAAACCCCCCGAAAGTTAATAAAAACAATAGATAATGCAATTATTTATAAATTTATACTTTATTTTGTTCAAAAAAAATAGAGAAATAATAACAGTGGGTTACCGAGGACCGTCACTAACTCAAGTTAAACATCGTCCCTATTTTGACGGACATACATATATATATGCGTATCTGGCAATAATAATAACAATAACAATAATAATAATTAGATACTCTGATTAAATATTAAAGAAATATCTAAATATCAAAAGGAATCAATGAAATTGATGTAACAACTAGTTTCTAGTTGTAATGATCACCAACTGAAAGAACTAGTTCAAGTTGTACGTTTGGCCACATTTTTATTTATTTTGTTTTGTTTATTGCATAATTTGGAAAGGAGAATGTGTTGGGCATGGTTATCCTTAGAAGTGAGTGGAAATAATTTCAAATAGTAGAGATATTTAAGTTTTTAAGCTCAAGGATCGATTCGATGCCAAAAACCCAAAAAGCACAAGGAGAAGACAGGAGATCCTTTCAAATTGCAGTCTCCAAAAATGGCATCCATTCATGAATCCGGCCAATCATGAATCATGGTTTTGGAATTTGCCTTGGGAATGCGATATAATCTATGGGTACCAAAAATGCAGCCAAACCTGATGCTTCTCATACAATGGCATGTGTGCATGGCCGCCTCGAAAGGAACTCCTTTGTTTTCAAATCGTAGGTGGCACGTGCCTGCCCAGAGCATTGGTGCCACGGAAAAGAGCATTGGAAAACTCCAAGGCATATCCACAATCCTTTGCCCAAAAGTCCCGTTCCATTCGAGACGAGAGTGCTGGGGCCTTTGTTGTTTACTTTTACTTTTAATAATTTATAATAAATTTCATTGATAAGATAAACAAAGATAAATATAATAAATAATAATTGCGATAAATAAGATAAACAATTATCTATTTATTTAATTGTTCAATTTTTATTACATTTATTTAGTGCTTTTTTCTGTCAAATATTTATTATTTTCCTAATTAATTTCTATAATAATAATAAATTATTATTATATTAAAGAAAAACATTTCTTCTTTTCTTTTAAATGCCCAAACATAATTCTTTTCTTATTATTCCTTATATTTTTCTATTTCCTCATTTTTTAAATTTAAATTTTTTTCCCAACTTTTTCCCCACTTGTTCCCTTTTTTCACATTTTTCTAAATTGTTGTTGTTTGCCCCTATTTTTAATAGGGGGCGGGAGTGCGAAAATGTCGTAGCTCGCGCGTTTGGAATTTGGTCACATTACACTCCAAATTGGCGCGAATTCCCTTTTTTCACATTTTTTCTAAATTGTTGTTTTTTCACATTTTTTCTAAATTGTTGTTGTCTGCCCCTATTTTTAATAGGGGGCTATTCAATATATCGGGTTTGGTGCCATTGTTTTTTTGTCCATCTCTAAAGTGAAAATTTGAGCAGAAGTGATTGAATTGTTGTGTGCGGTGGTGCGCTCGTTTCCATACTCAATTAACTTAATTAAGTTAAAAGCAGTTTTAGGCGCACTTTAAAACAACGAAACGCGAGGAACGGAACTCAACCCGCTTACTAGAGCCACGGCAATAAACGTACCCGCATTTAAACTAAAAAAAATGGCAACAGCTAACTCGGCCGCGACAGCAGCTGCCGGAGCAGCAAAAGAGGCGCCGCCTGCGGTAGCCGCCACTGCGAAGACATTATCCGGTATTGTGAAGCAAGTAAGTCGGAACTCGTCTTCGATTTTGGCGGTTGCGAATGTCAAGTGCTGTAACTTTAATTAATATATAAATGAATGGGGGCAAATGGGCAAGAGAATGGGTGGCATATGAATATATAGTATTTTTATAAGCGTGGCAAATGCGGTTGCGACGACGAGTTAAAGTCGAGTGCAACTCTGCGTGTGTATGACACGTAGCACACGCTGGCGCACGAAGGTGCCAACTTGGCAGATTTTCTTCTTCGCTGGCTGGGCTTAGGCTCCATTCACTTGTACGTGTATGTATATATGTATGGGTGTGTTGTTGTGTAGTATAGACTGGACAACGTCATCATTTGCCGGCATTATTGTTTTATTTCTCGAGGCTTATACTCGTTCCAATATCTGGCGCAGCTCGAAAATTTTGTGACGAAATTGTATGTATGTACATACATGCATGTAGAATGTGACTTGTATTTCGGTTTCGGTTCGAAAGATTGGTTCGTTCCTAACCTCGTATAACCGCTAAAGAGATTTTTCCTTTTTTTTTTTTTAACTTTGTATGTACATACATATATGAACCTCGCGACGTTGTTATGAATACTTAGTGCATCCAGCAGTGAAATATCATGCTCTTCTGTTGTTAAACAATTGGAATTCTCCTGCTATTTGATATGTACAAATAGGACGTGCACACGACTGACTTATGATAACACTTATCAGCCTTTGGCTCTTGCTTGGTAGCAAATTCGATTTAGAATTGGTGACGCTGGCATTGCACACGTCTTACCAACATAATAGTAACGCACCCACTTTGATTTCTATCGTTGAAAATGTTACATGGAACCTGTTGAGTTTATACAGCCTAGGCTTGGACATATCACGCTAAATCAAATAAGCTTATTTTCATTTATACCTACATATGTATATGTGAAGGAATATACATATATATATGTATAAAATACGACATGCTTTCAGTAATTTAGAATTTAGAATGAATTCATTTACCCAATGAGCAGACTTTTGTTTGTATTTATATATGTATGCAAGTATATGCACACACTCAATATGCATGTATCTACTTATGTTTCCGTTAAATCGCTGCATTCGTTATCCATTGCAACCCTGTGACTGCCCACTAGCGCCATCTGTGTACATGTACATTCAGTTAAACATGTGCCTCAGGCACGTGTTCGAACATTTAACTTGAGTTTTAACCTCATTCTAGTCGCAGGGTTCGTCATTGACATCGTTATTAATCAATTGCTTCTCCCGATTAATATCTATTTTTCCAGGTGCTATCTGGAGATACTGTCGTTATACGCGCCACGAAAGGTGCCCCACCACCGGAGAAACAGATCACCTTCTCTCATGTTCTTGCACCAAAATTGGCTCGTCGGCCAGGTGCTGGTGGCGATGAAACCAAGGATGAGCCTTGGGCTTGGGAATCAAGAGAATTCCTGCGTAAAAAGTTGATCGGCGCCGAGGTGACCTTCACTTTCGACAAACCCGCCAATTCTAATCGGGAATATGGCTTTGTATGGTTGGGCAAAGACAAGGAGACGGGCGAAAATGTTGTGGAGTCGATTGTACGCGAAGGTCTCGTCTCAGTACGCCGCGAGGGACGCCCAACGGCCGAACAGCAAACGCTTATTGAACTGGAGGATCAGGCCCGTGCAGCTGGTCGTGGCAAGTGGTCGCATAATGTCAATGCCATTGACAAAGTACGCAACATTAAGTGGGCTCACGAGAATCCAGTCCATATAGTAGAAATATATGACGGAAAACCTGTAAAAGCCATCATTGAGCATGTACGTGATGGTTCCACTGTACGTGCCTTCCTGCTTCCCGAATTCCATTACATCACTTTAATGATATCCGGAATTCGCTGTCCCGGTGTCAAGCTTGATGCTGATGGTAAGCCCGATCTTACAGTCAAGGTTCCCTTCGCCGACGAGGCACGTTACTATGTGGAGACTCGTTTGCTGCAGCGTGACGTAGAAATTCGGCTTGAATCGGTTAATAACTCAAACTTTATTGGCACCATTTTGTATCCCAAGGGAAATATTGCTGAATCCCTGCTCCGTGAAGGGTTGGCCAAATGTGTCGACTGGTCTATGGCCGTAATGAAGACAGGTAAGCCTGGTTGAAATGAAGTTGTTTCATGTAAAGGAAATTTCTTTTATTTTATTGATAACACTTAGCCAGAGCGATTACCTATTGTATATAACCCATTTGCTGAGTAACTTAAATTATTTGGTGAAACCGCAGGGAATGGTTTGCAACTTGTTCTCACAGCGTTGCACCGACTTGGCCCCATAGCCTTTTGTTGTGCAACGTTGCTGCGTAATATTGGTTGCTATATTAAAGACGGATTCCAAGAATGTTGTGGCATTAACAGTGTGGCCACTTGCGTTTATTTCACCCCGTCGACATTTCCAAATTAGCTATCGTAATCTTCTGTGTATGTTAAATTTTATATTTTTTTATTTTTAATTAGGTGCCGATAAGTTGCGCGCCGCAGAACGAATTGCCAAGGAAAAGCGTCTACGCCAATGGCAAGACTATCAGGTCAAAACGCCCGCTTTCAACTCGAAGGAAAAGGACTTTGCTGGCACTGTGGTCGAAGTGTTTAATGGCGATGCTATTAATGTGCGTCTCGCCAATGGTCTAGTGAAAAAGGTCTTCTTCTCATCCATAAGACCGCCACGTGATCAGCGAGCTGTTGTTGGCGCAGATGGCGAGGAAATGGTTAAGGCTCCGCCGCGCGGCAAGAACTACCGTCCGCTGTATGAGATTCCGCATATGTTCGATGCTCGTGAATTTTTGCGTAAGAAGCTCATCAACAAGAAGGTTCAGTGTAATCTAGACTACATCTCGCCGCCACGTGAGAACTTCCCGGAGAAGTATTGCTATACAGTCCTAATCGGAGGACAGAATGTGGCCGAGGCCATGGTGGCCAAAGGGTTGGCTACGTGTGTCCGTTATCGCCAGGATGACGACCAAAGGTCATCCGCTTACGATCAGTTGATTGCCGCCGAGCAGCAGGCCATTAAGGGACTAAAGGGACTGTACACCAAGAAGGACAATGCCACTTTGCGTGTCAACGATCTCACTGTCGACCATTCCCGGATCAAGGTGCAGTATCTGCCCTCGTGGCAGCGTGCTTTACGGACCGAGGCTATTGTTGAATTTGTCGCTAGTGGGTCCCGGTTGCGCCTTTTTGTGCCAAAGGATAGTTGCCTGGTCACTTTCCTACTGGCTGGTATATCGTGCCCACGCTCTTCGCGTCCAGCCCTGAATGGTGTTCCAGCCCAGGAGGGAGAACCTTTTGGGGATGATGCTTTGACGTTCACCAGAGAGCGTGTCCTACAACGTGATGTTTCAGTGCATATTGATACCACCGACAAGGCTGGCTCCTCGGTTATCGGATGGCTATGGACCGACGGTAATGTGAATCTCTCTGTTGCTCTGGTGGAAGAGGGCTTAGCCGAAGTCCACTTTAGTGCCGAGAAGTCTGAATATTATCGCCTTCTAAAAAGCGCCGAGGATCGCGCCAAGGCCGCTAAGAAAAACATCTGGGCTAATTACGTAGAACAAGTGCCGGAGGAGAAGGTGGTTATCGAAGAGGAAAAGGATGAAAAGGCTCCGGTTGAACGTAAAGTCAACTACGAGAACGTCATTGTCACTGAGATTACTGAGACACTGACATTCTTCGCTCAGTCTGTGGACAATGGACCCAAGTTGGAGACTCTGATGAGCAAGTTGCATGCAGACTTCCAGTCCAATCCCCCAATTGCCGGTGCGTACACGCCCAAGCGCGGTGATCTGGTGGCCGCCCAATTCACTTTGGACAATCAATGGTATCGCGCCAAGGTGGACCGTATTCAGGGCAACAATGCCAGCGTACTTTACATCGACTACGGTAACAAAGAGGTAAGTCTTAGGTTAAAAAGTTAGTTTTGCAAGTTCCTTAGATCCGTTTCCGTCTTAAAGCGAAACGCATGAGTCATAAGCTTGCCACATGAAAAATGCTTTGCGTCTGGCCGTAGCCAACAAGAATGAGTGTACATCAAACCCTTCAGCGATATTAAGTGTGCGCTTCCAGGCAAACAAAGTGCATCCTTTCTATAAGGGCAAATGCATTTAAATGGATCATATTTTTTGATTTATTCATCTGACTGTCCAAGATGAAAGTAAATGCCATTTGTTTCAAACCAGGGAGTATGCACGTTGCTGGGGGCACTCGAAACATGACAGGGCGTCTGGCCACGAAAAGCGACAAATATTTTAAACTTGTATAGCTGTTTTCAATGTGCATCTAATCGTTGTAATATTTCATAGACCCTGCCTATCAGCCGTTTGGCAGCTTTGCCACATGCTTTCAGTAGCGAGAAAGCGCATGCTACGGAATATGCCCTAGCTTTGGTCGCCCTGCCTGCCGACAATGAAGACAAGGAGGAAGCTTTGCGTGCCTTCTCCGACGATGTGTTGAACCACAAGGTACAGCTCAATGTTGAACTGAAGGTTCCTGGAGGCCCAAATTTGGCCACATTGCATGATCCAATTACAAAGAACGATTTCGGTAAGCAATTGGTAGCCGAAGGCCTTGTCCTAGCGGAGAAGCGTCGAGAGCGCAAATTGAAGGATCTAGTAGATCAATACAGGGCCGCGCAGGAGGCTGCCTTGGCATCGCATTTGGCCATATGGAAGTACGGCGATATTACACAGGACGATGCGCCCGAGTTCCGCTAATTCCGAGTTGGTTCGCAACGTGGAAATGTTTGTCTGCCACATACCCGCCCTTTATATATACAACAACAAGCAACAACTTAATGATTATGAAATTACTAATTCTATCTGCATATTTAACCACATTGGAAATTAACCGATGATACCTACATTTGGAAAACGAAGCAAACAAGGAGCATAGCATGGAACACATTTTGTATCCTTTAAGCAAACTGGCAAACGTCGCAAATTTCTTCACTTTCACTTTTTTTCTTTGTTTTTAAAAACATGATAATATAATTCATTAAACAAAATATACAACGTAAACGTAAAAAATTTCTAGCCTATAACCGAAAACTGGATTCAAATTCAAATTTGCTGATTTTTTTATGTTATTGTAAAATGTTTTTCGCATTACTGAAATACACACAGATATATTAAAATCATTTTTTATATACATATATAAAAATGGGCAGGACTTTATTTACTTCCCATCAGCTCCAATGTACCGATCTTATCCATAATAGCATCCAGGTTGGGTTCATTAGGTATTTTAAGCGATATCTGTCTGTCCAAAAGAGCCTGCTTTGTGGCCTGATGATGATTTTTTCGCTGCTGAAGCTCAGCGTCAGGGATAAGACGTTTGTTAGCTGTCTCAATAAATCTGTGGGAGAATATTAAGGTGAGTTTCTCCCGTTTATAGGCATATGCACCCGAACTCACCGCTCCAAGGCGTCAATATCCTTGGCCGTTTCGGCTATGACAGTCTTTAAATTCTTTACACCGGCAGTCTGTTGCATTACTACCACTTTGTTCTCAATACTGTCTCTCTTCTTTTCGCAGTAATGTTCATGCAAATTTTTTAAGTCGTGTATATACAAATCAGCCTGCAGACCAGCGCATACCTCAAGAAGGTCCACCTCGGAGCCGTTTAGTTCGCAGAGTTCGATGTTCACCGACTTCAATTGGGTTTCGTAATGTGCAGCCAGAGCTTTGAGTGACTTTAGTTCCTCTTGGTGCTTTAAATTCTCTGCGAAAGCATAATAATGTTTGAAAAGCAACGCCGTCTTTATTCCCTTTTGATGGTTTAGCTGCTGACAACGACAATATTTTGAATCTTTTTTTGGAGTGTTTGCGACTGATCCCTTTGCTGCTTCACATTCGTATTCTGGTTAGGCTTAAATGACGGAAGTGTCTCTTGTCGAGTATACCTTCTCTTGGGTCTTCGTTCGTACGTGTCCATAACCCTAACTGATTCATTAAGTCATGCGCATTTCATCCATTCAAACTTGCTGCATCCCTCCCAAAAGGGATCTAAATCTATATAACATATGTATAAACGTATAATTCTTGCAGTCCTCGGTAGACGAGTTGTCTAAGTGGCCGTGGCATAAAGGCAACTGAACAACGAGGTTCCGGGTTCGAATCCCAGGCTAGTGTGTGGATGTAGTTACCGTCTAAGCCGAAGGCCATAGTTGCTAGTGCTTGTAAAAAATTCTTAGGTTGATAGTTTACAACTATGTCGTATACTAAATAAATAAATATAATTCTTAAGGTATAGGCAACCAATCATCAGTCTCTAAGTTTTGGAGAATTGGTAACCAGCCAATTGCAACATATGTATTTGCAAATCCTTAATCTTCACCGGTTTAGAAAAGGTTGCGTATCGCTAATCTTTCTTCTTCACACCTCTTTTAAAACACCTTCGTCAGCCGTCGGCTTATTTAAGCCGATCCTGGATCATTGGTCGCCCATTTGAAACGCCCCCGTACAGTATCTGCTACTCCATCATCACATACGATAATTGCATTTAATTATAACAAAGTAAATAAATTAAACATCGAGTTAAATAATTGAAAATGTCGTACCCATATTGGTCTAAGCACGACTCGTGTTTCTGTTTTGCTGCTTTTTTGGGTAAATGTTTGCTACTCGAAATTTTAGTATTGACAAATATTAGAAAGGGTAAATTAACTAATACTAATACTGGCGGTACAAACTGTTGTTGCCAGATTCTTCGATGTTCCTCCATTGCCGAAACCAGTCCGCCATATGTGCTGCCAGAATCACCATAAGCAAGTTTCTGGCAATACTAATTGTTGCCGGAGTCAGCAGAAGCATGCTTCTGGCAACCCCAATTCGGACTGACTCCAATTCAGTGCAAATTAATTCATTTATTTGTTGAGAAAACAGCAAATTGGGGATAAATGCAAGCAAACAAAATGTGAAATTCAATAGGCGAAGATTTAATTGAATTTTAGCAACGAAGTGACGCGGCACGACGTCTCACTGCGGATATATTGTGTAGAGGTGTGTGTGTGTGTGTGTGCTGGTGCTGTGCCCAACAAGAAAAACTCTACCTCTACTCACTAAGGAAAAACAGGAAAATCAGCGAAAGCAAAATGTCTGAGCATGCTTCATCGTCGCTGCCCGTCGATGTGCGTGAAAAACTAGCAGAATTGGATTTGGAACTCTCAGAAGGTACTGTTATTATTTTCTAATGCAGATAAAAGCTTTTTACTGAGTTCATGACCTAGACCTCCTCCATCCCCAACCCAACATGTCCTGCCGACCACCCACTTATGAATTTCTAATTGCGGCTGTATATACGGTATCTTAGTTTACTCATTTTAAATTAACGCTATTATCATCTTTCCTGTGGTTACATTATTATTTTTGTCCGGCATTGCGGAATTGGCACATATTTATGTATGTATGTACATACATATGTACTTAGATTACAATGGTTTTATTTTCTGTGACTCTTAGCATATACATACATATGTATGTAAGTATGCATGTACACATATGGATATGAAGACATATGTACATGGATATACACATGCATGCGTATACATACATTAAACGACCATAAACTATAAAGTAATTCTATGCTGTCGATGTCTGATTAAATTAACGCTAAGCGAAAAGCACAAATTGTATCAATATATGTACATATATATATCTATATATATGTATATATACATCTATATATGTATATATATATATATATATATATATATATATATATATCGATATATATATATATATATATATCTATGTATACAAATATATATATATGATGAGTTCCGATTTCTCGTTTTAGGTGATATTACTCAAAAAGGCTACGAAAAAAAACGAGCCAAGCTATTGCAACCCTTTCAGAAGAAACACGAAGGTAAATAAATAGTGATTAAAAATTTCCACAAATAATATATTTTCTTATATGTGTAAACATGGATGCAAAGATGTGGACAAGGCAAAGAGTACGCCACCACCGCCATATTACAACATCAAAGATGTCAATAATAGCAACAACATCACAAACACTAACGTCAACAATGATGGCGTCATAATCTCTAGTGAAGGATACAGTTATGTGACCGAAGTTCCTTCGCTGTCCTCATCACAACAAAGACATTCCAAAAAGTCTGAATTCCATAATCAGCAGACCTCAGCACCTCAAAGTGGTGTTGGCGGCCCTGGTTATGAAAATATGCGACCACAAGGTGGAGCTATGGGCGATCCTGGCTATCAAAACACGCGCGAACCGAGCGGCTTTCAAAATCAGTCACAAGCACAGGCTACCGCCAATAATAGTCAACATAGACAGCGGCGCACACAACGCAAAGTAACGCATAATGAGAAGCGATATCATTCCGGTAGGTATTTGTTGGAAGTTGTTCGTCGTCAAACCGATAGCAAAAATGTTTAAAAAGCGTAGTTTGTATTTGTTTATATATATTGCTATTGAATAGTTATTTCATTTTGTAATGAATAATACAAGCAAGACACAAAATTGTAAAAGTAAAAACAATACAAACCTTAGTGCAAAGTGTATAAAATTTCTTAAACCTATCTGTTTTCCTACTACACAGAGGTACGTCAAGAGGCTGTGCAACAGGCGCTAGCGGCTCTCAAAAGTCGTCCCAAACCCAGTCTGCCAATGCCTTCCAAACGCACCTCAGTGCTCAACCGCAGTCCCCCAGGCTGCCACGATGAATTGGATTCATCGACTGATGACGAATCTATACCCGAGGAGTTAATTTCACCCGACAAAGAATACAATTATCCTCGCGATCATATAAGCAATAGTATGGTACCACAGGAGCCCATCATAAAGCCACCAATTCGAGAATCATCGATGATCTCCCAACAGCATCAACATCTACAACGACATGATGTAAAGCAAACGCAAATCACGTCACATTCACAAAAATATCCATCGTCAAGCAGCGCAGCCGAACGACGCCCACCGCAGAATTTGCCACCGTTGGTGAGTAGTATAAGTCTGATTTCGAAGGGGTTTTTAAATATTAGCCATATATTTTTACCGCAAAATATCACCATCATCGATCCAAAAGTATACTTAATACATATGTATATATATATAAAAATATACCATAGAATATATAACCATCTATCTAACTGTCTGTTCGCTTCTATAATGGAATGTGATATATGGGCTGCCGCTTTTAAATGACATACATATTTTGGAATCGTACCGATCAGACTGATACACACAAAAAAGAAATTCGCTAAATGTATATCCGATTTTTCTGATTTCTTAGGTGTATTCCAGAACAGTAAGCCTTATTCCGAAAACTGATTAATATTACCTTCATCATAAAACATCGCTTTCACATGCTGTATTATTTCTTTACACAGCCAACATCAGACACATCGAGTACAGACTCGCCACCTATTGCTTACAAGCGAGATGTAGATGTCTCCGATAAGTCATATAAACAGAAACATTGTAAGTATTTCTCTACAATTCGTAATTTCTAAGCAAACTCATACATAAACACAAATACAGGCAGAGAGGGATTTTGCATTTAATAGTTTCATGACCTCAATCAATTAAATATGTACGAAGGTCGATGGTACATATGCATGTAGTATGTAAGCAGTTTTCACAAAAAATAAATAACTCTGCTGCTACATATTTCTTTTTCTATTGATCAGACAACGCCCCAGATATCACTCAATTTAATAACGCACATCGCATTGCCGATCGGGTTACTCGTTATGCTAATGTTTCGCAAACTGAACTAAGTGATGCGGATGTCAATGGCAAATGGAAAGTCTCCGCCAAGATACAGCAATTGCTAAACACTTTGAAACGTCCGAAACGACGACCATTGCCCGAGTTTTATGAGGACAATGACATAGAGCTTGAGATTGCAGCTAATACAAAAGATCCAAATGCTCCAAAACCCGAAGGCAGCACTATGAATCCAGTGCAAGGAGAGCAACTCTCGATCCCAGCTGGACTTCCACGTACATTAGAGTGTGCTGTCCAACGCTACGGCACCAATTCGTTTAAAAGTTCCATGGCAACAGTATTGGATCCCAATGGCAAGATTACCACTACGTTGACCTACGGCAAACTCCTTTCACGCGCACAGAAGATCGCCTACGCATTATCTACCAAGATATTTAGTAAAGGCCCCGAGCAGGTAACACTTAAGCCGGGTGACCGTGTGGCACTGGTCTATCCTAATAATGATCCGTTAAGGTTAGTGTCTATGTACATGTGGTGTTAGTCAGAAAAATAATACGTTTTTTTTTCTTTCAGCTTCATAACAGCCTGGTATGGCTGCATGTTCCGTGGACTGGTACCGTTACCCATTGAGCTGCCACTTTCCAGTTCTGATACACCGCCCCAGCAAGTAGGATTTTTACTTAGTTCCTGTGGCATAACCGTGGCGTTAACCTCGGAGGCATGCCTCAAGGGGTTGCCCAAATCGACAACCACAGGCGAAATAGCTAAATTAAAGGGTTGGCCGCGTCTCCAATGGTTTGTTACGGAACATTTGCCAAAGCCTCCAAAGGATTTTAATGTGGGTAATTTACGTATTGATGACACTGCTGCATCGTATATTGAATACACTACAGATAAGGAAGGCAGCGTAATGGGTAAGTTGTAATTGTAATGTTGGATAAACAAGTAACATGTTGTTGTCTTTTCAGGTGTTACAGTAACCCGTGCTGCCATGATCAGTCACTGCCGCGCGCTAACCATGGCATGCCATTATACCGAAGGAGAGACAATTGTCTGTGTGCTTGACTTTAAACGTGAAGTCGGCTTGTGGCATGCAGTCCTGACCTCCATACTAAATGGAATGCATGTGATATTTATACCCTACGCGCTTATGAAGCTACGTCCCTCAAGCTGGATGCAATTAATCACAAAACATCGGGCTTCATGCTGTCTAGTTAAAAGTCGTGATCTTCATTGGGGTCTATTGGCGACAAAGGATCATAAGGATATCTCATTATCCTCACTTCGCATGCTCTTGGTGGCAGATGGTGCAAATCCGTGGTCACTTTCATCCTGCGATCAGTTTTTAAATGTATTTCAAAGCAAAGGATTGCGCTCTGATGCAATTTGTCCTTGTGCTAGCAGTTCGGAAGTGTTTACAGTTTCACTGCGTCGGCCGGGACGGTCATCGGCTGGTGGTTTTAGTCAATCTGCCACCGGACGTGGCGTACTGTCGATGGCAGCTCTATCTCATGGTGTCGTACGTGTTGATAGCGAAGATTCTCTGACTTCACTTACTTTGCAGGACTGCGGTCAAGTCATGCCTGCTGCGCAAATGGTAGTAGTGCGGTCCGAAGGACTTCCTGTACTGTGTAAAACGGATCAAGTTGGAGAGATTTGTGTAACTAGTGGTTCGACTGGAGCTAGTTATTTTGGACTCGATGGTATGACAAATTCAACTTTTAAGGTCCAACCCTTACTTGAAGATGCAGAGCAACCGAAGGAGGGTACAGGTACAGTTACGAGCACTTCCTGCAAACCCATAGGGGAAGAGTATTATGTGCGATCCGGGCTGCTTGGTTTTCTTGGTCCTGGTGGTTTGGTGTTTGTCTGCGGGTCTCGCGATGGACTCATGACGGTTACGGGTCGAAAACACAATGCTGATGACATTATAGCCACAGTACTAGCTGTTGAACCTATGCGCTTTATTTATCGAGGCCGTATTGCAGTATTTAGTATTAAAGTTCTAAGAGATGAACGCGTCTGTGTAATTGCCGAACAACGACCAGATTGCTCTGAAGAGGAAAGTTTCCATTGGATGTCGCGTGTGCTACAAGCTGTTGATTCAATACATCAGGTTGGCATTTATTGTTTGGCTCTAGTGCCACCAAATCACTTGCCGAAGACTCCACTAGGGGGCATACATTTGTGCGAGGCGCGGCGTCGCTTTTTGGAAGGATCACTACATCCAGCAAATGTCTTAATGTGTCCTCATACTTGCGTTACAAATCTCCCAAAGCCCCGGGAATTACATCAAGGTAAGTACATTCCCTGAATGAACTGCAATAATATATATATGTTTCAATATCGGCTTAGTTGGTCTTTCTATGCTTTATTTATCTGAATAAAATACAAATATTATTTTCCTCTTTTTTTAACTACCCACCAACAACACAACAACAATGCTGCGATTGCTTCTTGACCACTACTACTACTACTACTTCCACGACAATACCCACCATCATCACTATATTAATACAACATTTACTGCAAAAAACCAATAAATATATAAATAATAACATAAACACTGTAATATAACAAATACTACCGAAACATTGCTTTCATTAATCATTTCCATACTAAATTTAAACTCCACGTTTTAAACAATACTTGTACAAAAAAAAAACATCCATACTACTACTAACCATTCAAACCAAAAAGGTGTGCAAACAACTGCAAAACTAAGCTCTGGCTGTGGTATTACAGACACGGGTGTAGGACCAGCCTCTGTGATGGTTGGCAATTTAGTACAGGGAAATCGTTTGGCTGTAGCACATGGACGAGAGGTTGGATTAGCCGAGGATACTGAGCGCAAGGTATGTTATTTGGAAATTTTATTAAATTTCTATGGCAAACTTACATCAAATTAATTGTGCACACAGCCTCAACTCATTACTGGTGTGTTACGTTGGCGCGCCAATACCTCACCAGATCACATAATTTTTACGCTACTGAATTCGAAGGGTAAGTTGTGCAAACAATAAAGTAATATATTATATTTAAAATATAAATTTTACTTATATTTTTTAGGAGCCATTGCTAAAACGCTGACTTGTTCGGAACTTCATAAACGCGCTGAAAAAATAGCAGCCCTACTGCAGGAACGTGGAAAAATTGAGCCAGGCGATCATGTTGGTATGTATACTAGTACATTGGAAATAACTAGAATAAACCTGTTTGTTGTTTATTCCTATAATATTTAAAAGTTTTAAAGTAAACAAATTAACGTACTCAATGATTAGACTAAAATCAACTAGATGTATATGGTTTCCTCTCATTTTAGCACTAATCTTTCCACCCGGTCTAGATCTTCTGTGTGCTTTCTATGGTTGTCTGTATTTGGGAGCTATACCCATTACAATTAGACCACCACATCCTCAAAATTTAATTACTACCTTACCCACTGTTCGCATGATTGTTGATGTATCAAAAAGTGGCATTGTCCTCTCCATACAGCCAATTATTAAACTACTCAAATCCCGAGAGGCAGCTACTTCGATCGATCCAAAGACTTGGCCACAAATACTAGATATTGATGATAATCCAAAACGCAAATTAGCTGGAATAGCCACAGTCTCCTTAGACTCAAGTGCCTATCTAGATTTCAGTGTTTCGACCTGTGGACGTCTAAGTGGTGTAAATATAACACATCGGTAAGTCAATGAATGTTGCGAATGTAGAATGTAGAGAATGTAGAATGAAACAGATGAAGAAGGATATAAGTTTTTTAAATATACTTATACATATCTGCATAACTTTTTTTTAGATCTCTATCTAGTCTATGCGCTAGTCTGAAATTGGCTTGTGAACTCTACCCATCGCGACATGTAGCTCTGTGCTTGGATCCATACTGTGGTCTTGGGTTTGTGATGTGGACTCTGATTGGTGTATATAGCGGCCATCATTCGATACTTATAGCACCTTATGAGGTTGAGGCAAACCCCAGTTTGTGGTTGTCAACGCTCTCGCAGCATCGTGTGCGCGACACATTCTGCTCTTATGGTGTCATAGAACTTTGCACAAAAGCATTAAGTAATTCGATACCTTCATTAAAGCAACGAAATGTGGACTTAAGATGTGTGCGAACCTGTGTGGTCGTAGCAGAAGAACGACCACGAGTGCAGCTCACGCAGCAGTTCTGCAAGCTATTCCAGGCGCTGGGATTAAACACACGTTGTGTTTCTACTTCATTTGGATGTCGAGTAAATCCAGCTATTTGTGTACAGGGTGCTAGTTCAGCTGAAAGTGCCCAGGTTTATGTGGATTTGAGAGCATTGCGTAACAACCGAGTTGCCTTGGTGGAGCGTGGTGCACCGAATTCATTATGTCTAATTGAATCCGGAAAGCTACTGCCTGGAGTAAAAGTTATTATTGCTAATCCGGATACTAAAGGACACTGTGGTGATTCGCATTTGGGTGAAATATGGGTATATTTATGGGATTAACCGTCAACTTTTTGAATAATGACATTTTGTTTTGAATTGAAAGGTACAAGCTCCACATAATGCCAACGGATATTTTACCATATACGGAGATGAGACCGATTACAATGATCACTTTAATGCTAAGCTTGTCACTGGTGCCACTTCAGAGATGTACGCACGCACCGGTTACTTAGGTTTCCTACGGCGTACTGAATGTTCACAAGCAGCTTCTATATTGGATGAGACCACACCAAGTGTGGCAAGTCGTGATAGTGACACAGAATCTTTGAATTCCATGAGTCAACTGCAGCTAAACTTTTCTAATGCTTCGTTGGGTGGGAATTCAGAGCACAGCCTGGTGAGCGGAGGCATCGGTGGCGGCAGCACCAGCAATGAGCAGGAATTGCACGATGCCGTATATGTCGTTGGGGCTGTTGATGAAGTGATCTCTCTACGTGGCATGAACTATCATCCAATAGATATAGAAAATTCGGTTCTTCGATGTCACAAAAAAATTGCAGAATGGTAAGTTTAACGGGTTGCTATACAATAGCTACTTTTGTTAATCATGTTGAAAATATTCGTCTTTTGCAGTGCCGTATTTACATGGACTAATTTGTTAGTTGTAGTAGTAGAATTAGATGGTAACGAATCGGAAGCGTTGGATTTAGTACCCTTAGTCACAAATAATGTATTGGAAGAACACCAATTAATCGTGGGAGTTGTTGTCGTTGTAGATCCAGGTAGGTAATAAGGTGAACTTATAATACCCTATACGTTTAAAATAGCTAAGTTTTAAATATTCTGACTTTATTTGATGTGTTTTTTTTTTTTTTACAGGTGTAGTGCCCATAAACAGTCGTGGCGAAAAGCAACGCATGCATTTACGCGATGGTTTTCTAGCGGATCAATTAGATCCTATATACGTTGCATATAATATGTAAATATACATACATATATACTTATCTTAAAAAAAAGGATATACAAAAACATTGCTTAGTATTATAATGCATTTGACAATGCTGCACAACCAGTACACGTATGCAAAATTATTTATTCTTAATATTACCTAATCAATTACCATTACAATTGCCGTCAAGTAGCCGAACCAAACACTATTTATATATTCTTACAACATAGTTGGTATGTCTTTCTTATAATGAAATCTGACTCTTAAACTCAATGACAATTTACGTATGCATACAAGTGAACAGAACAAAAAACATTTAATACAATAAACAATTTCTATGCAAATATATTTTTCACGTGGGATTCGTGCTTTTGTTGACCACCTGCAGCTCAGTATCCACAGCATGGAGTGTATGGGAGCCACGGTCATACCACCAACGAAGTATTATTGTGCGACGCCTGCGCACTACCAAGAAAATTAACAGTACCCACACACCTTGTAAGCCATTAACCATATCACAAAGGAACAAATAAATAGAATCTGAGCTGGAATAAAATGTGACCATTTCGAGTAACCAAGATATGATCATAATAATTCCCAATAAACTTATGCATTTAGCGCTATTAAAAAAGAAAAATATAGAAAACAAAGTTATCAAAAGATCAAATGATTAATTTAACGTACTAACTCTTTTTTAACCTCTTCGTATTTCTGCTGATCAAACATTCCTGTTTGGGAGTTCACGTTGTCATCTTTATCAGCACGTAGATAGCCATCAATGCGTTGGAAACCAAAGAAAGATATAATATTAACCTAAATATGTAGACTGCTTATAAAAATCGCTTTTCACTATAAACCAAAAAAGGAGCTTACCAGGAAACTTATAAAAAGTATCGAGGACACAGGAGGTATAAAGTATCGTTGTGATTCTCTAATAGATTCGGACAATCCCTGCAAAAAATATGATGGCATTCCGGGTAAACCTTTTTGAACGGTAAAAAACACAAGAACTGCCGGTCCAGTAAATGACACAAAACAATAGCATCCGAAATTAACCATTGTCCAAGTCTTTGATAATTGAATACAACATGGCAACTTGTACCAAATATTTAGCAGAACATTACAGCATATACACAAGTACCAAAAAAAGTAGCTCAAAATTAAAAATTGTATTACGTAGCCAATAAAACCTATCGATGGTATACCATAAATGTGCACAACGGAGTGTACAAAGTAACCAGAAGCTAAACACAACGACATTAGGCTTAGTGAAAGTCCATGTAAATTCCGCAATAGACGTAGGGAAATGTGCAAATAACTAACTAAAAGCAGCGCCGGCATTGATATCAACATTAGAACAGCCACAGTGACCACCTGAAAAGAACATTGTATTATGTATTAACTCTATTAATAATAAATAATAAACTGGGCAGTTGGTCCAAGACATTGAACAGTAATGGTGTTCTTTACCTTGGCAAATGCTATATGTTCCTCGACTTGAGTAATGCAAGTGAATGCGAATAAATGCCCTGATTTATCAACATCAAGACAGTAGTTTTCTTCCACTGTATAGGACTCGTTACCAAACTTATCTAAGATCAACAACGAGCCATCTTGCAGTACAAAAAAAACATCGCCTTCATCATCGTATTGAAGCGAGCTGAAATTAAAGTTAGATTTGATTATAAGCGAAGAACATTTTAATATTTATTGGACCATCGGCAGATTAAAAAAGCTAGTTTTTATTTTAAGTCCACTTATGATTTTTAGGAGTGTGAATATACATACAAATTGCAAGGATTGCCAATATCGTATGGTAAAACCGTGTTTACTTCTAAATCTTCTATGCAGTTGTCAAAAAGCACAGCACTTATTATTGGAGGGTCGAAATTTAGGATCCCATTGTCACACATTGAATCGCTTTGATTTTCTCGAAATATGTCCAAGTTCTCACCAAGTGGACAACATTTGCGTAAACGTGAAGTAGATGATGAAATTGGCTGGATACGGGATTTTTCCCGTTGACTGCAGTCAACTGGTTGCTGTTTTTGAGTCGATGTAGACGCAACAATTGGCTTGTGTGTGGATGTTGGCTCGACGCTTTAAAACATAATTATAAAAAATTATACCGCTCTAGTTAAGTAACTTATTCATTGTACATATATCTACCTAACATTTTTGGAGACCTTGACGTCTATAGTTTGTGCCCATAACGGTATTGCTATCAGAAAAACAACAACGCTGAGAGCTGCCCACTTCATATTTTGGAATTGTGTTTAAGTGATCTACAAAAAATGACGAATTTTATAATACTTATGTACATATGTACATATATATATACATATGTTTGAAATACAAATTTTATATTTCAAAATATCCATATTTAATATTAATTAAGAAACAGGGACCAATTGTAATTGCAAGCATTTTCAAACGAAATTTGGTAATGCAATATTAAAATACATATTTAGTTTTAAGATTTGTTATGGCTAACGGCATTTGTTGAAAAGGTAGCCGCAAACATTAAGTCAAAAAAACGTCTCTTTTCATATAGGGTATATACTTATGTATGTATAATGTAATGGCAAATGCTTTACAAATTTTTAATAGGAAAACACATGACGTCAGATTGATGAGTGTGTGCCTATGCTCGTAAAAGAATCTCCTAACTATGGCAACACTAGCAAATAATATGTATATGTATTGTGGTTTAGATACTTATCTCAGTAAATATACAAGCGTATAGATATATGTACATACATATGTGTATAAGAATACTAAATATATAGTATCTGAGATAAAATTTTTTAAACAATGTACAATGATAAGGTTCAAATCAAAGAAGTACGGTAGATAACGGCATGATCTCGGGTAGAGTGCTCACAACGTAACGGACAACTATGTATGTATGTATGTGCATACAAACATATGTATGTTTTTTTTTTCTTTTGTATAAAGGAACATGACGACAGTTGCTTCAATTTTATATAGACTTATGTATAAACAAGTTCGATTTAGCTAAAATTTAGTGTACATGCTAACAAAATGATGATGTTTTCAATATCAAGAAACAACATAGTATATATGTATATGTATTTGCACAGACAAACACTCAAATGCACGCACATCAAACTCAAATTTTTTTGGTTAATTTCTTTTTATTAAATTTATATTTTTATTTGGCCACAAATATTTACGAATGCAATTAAATCATTATGCTAAGGGAATGCTGCCACCTAGAGGGCCAATGAAGTAATACTAATACTAGCGAAATTAACGCCCCGTTAGGTAGTGTCTGTTTCATGCGATACTGGACTGATAAGATAGGCAATCCAACTGCTGTCTGGAAAGAAAGCCATATTGGGTATTCTTGAAAAACTGTATTGCACATAATGAAAATTATTTATTGATAATAAGACTAAATGTAGATTGACCCCGAAAATAATGATCTGTTGTTTCATTTATTAAAATAATAGAATGGTCAACTCATACTATATATATACATATAGCGTTAACATTGATGTTTTGTAATTTTTTTATGAAACTATTAACCGTAATGTACATTATTTATTTCATCTCAGTATATGAACTATAGATTGAACTTATTTTTGATACTTTAAATACCTTGACGGATTTTATAATAAGAGAATGCAGATAAATAATTCTTGATCAAGCTAAGGCGCCATGAAAAATTTAAAAAAAAAAATTACGGTAAATTTTATAATGGAAAACCAGTATTTTGTCGACAGTGATATAGTCGAAATCAACCCTGCACATATCGCGCATGCAACTATGTGCGCATCAGTACACAAACCGATTACCAGAGGGCACTTAAGGCATTAGAAAATATAAGGTCTGCTATGATTGGCTCATTCCGTTTCATGGTTTACCCAGTAGAAGAGAGAAATGTTATTTAAGGGTAAATTAGAGAGTTAAAACCGAAACTACGTGACGTCACAAACTGATTTTTGCATAAACAATATTAACCAGACATGAGAGATTTGTATAAAGTTAAAACCAAATGGTAATTAAACCTATTAAACTTCATAATATAAAACACTTTCTTAACACTAAATTATTAAAATTGATTGAAGACATATTTTTTTGGCATATTTAAATTACATATAGTAGCGGTCTTAAAAAACCAAAATAATTTTAGTTTTTGCACATATAACGGTTAAATAGTTTTCTATTACACCCATGGTTGTATTTTTTAACCTGGAAAAGGACAGAAAAACGTAACAGAACATAGAGTATAGTCTGTGACGTCATTCGACAAGCGAGAGTGCAAAATTTCTTTGTATAACCTGTGTCCCTATTGCTACCATGACTGTACGCCACCACTAGTTTATTTAGAACTAAAATGTAAGGTAAAAGTTGCTCTCGCAGTTTTCTTAAAAGTAGTTAAATATATACAATAAATTGTGCAAAACATTTACAATGCCTTCCCTATACTAGGTAAAGTGTGAATTCGAAAATCTACATCTTAGTGCGATCGTTGATTTTTTATTTTCTGTTTAAGAAATTTTCACCATTTTATAAATGGCGGACAATGAAAATGTGCGTTGGCTTCAGTTTCAGCCTCAGTTGCGTGTGCGTGTGTGGAACTTAGTCCCCACATAAAAAAAAAAATTACTACATAGTTTATCAAGCCAAGATCGCCCAGGACTCTATTTTCTGGCGTAAGCGTTAATTGTAAACAATTTGCAAACAAAGTACATACATACATACATATGTCCCAACCTAGTGATTTTCGAGTTTTATCGATTTTTTCAAGTCTAACCAAAATGTATGCTTGTATGAGTGCGAGTGAGAAAATCTACATACCTAAATACAGTTGGTATCAAATTTGTTTTCACAATCTGATCAATTTTTTATATGTACCAACACAGATTTAATTAGTAACTGTAACTCCATATAAACAAGGACTACACGGAAGTACGGAGCAGCACCGACAAATACTGTTCACACACAGCAAACAGTTTTCCAACAGTCAAAATGAGCGGACGCGGCAGCCGTAAACGTGGTCGCCCGCCAAAGACGCCAAATGACCGTTCATCATCGGGCCGTTTTAATTATCAGCTGCTCAAGAAGCCAAAATATTTGAGCGAGGGCAACAACAAATCCCAGGCAAGCACACCATCGGCATCGAGGGGAATTTCTCCACAAAGTGACGATTGCAGCCGCAGCAGTAATAACAATCACAACAATCGAAGTCGTGGAAGTGGGAGCACCGCTAGCAAAAGGGGACGCGGCCGGAAGTCAAATGTGAACGCCAATGCTAACAGTAGCTACTCTGGTTCGGCTAGGAAAGGTGTGTACGACCCTCTTTATAATCGAATTCCATTTCTAATTTTAGTTGACAATAGCGCGTCAGTATATAAGATCTGCAAATCAGGGACGGAACCTGGCAGCTAAGAAAAGTAGTGGAGTAGGCAAAAAGTGATTAGAAATAAGTACGCGTGTGGGAAAAATTGCAAGCATTATCAGATTTTAGCTAAAGACGAAAGCATAGTAGCCTTTGGGAGTACAGTCAAAGTTGAAAATAAAAGCACAAGATATAAATAAAAATAGATACGAATTTTTAGATTTTCTCAGAGAAATTCAACTAGTCACATAAATATTCAACACATATCCACAATCAATCTAATTTCATTTGAGAATTAAATGACTAGAGTTTAAACAAAAATCAGCGATTACGAGAGCAGAGTGAAGTGGTAAAGTTAGCTATAAAATGTCCAGAATAAACGCTGGACAAATTAGAGGTAAACTTTTGTGGAAATTCAATTTGCAAATTGGCTCCCTAATATATGAATAATTTTATTGTTTCTTTTTCAATATCTTGAATTGCCAGGTTACGAATCAGAATACCATTACGGCTCAGATTTCGGAGATTCGGATGATGAGAAATCATATAACGAAGATGACATGCTCCTCACACCTAGCGATGATGAGAGTTTGGAAGCCGGTAATGAAAGTGAATCAGAATTCTCCGTCTGCAGTTTCACTCAAAACGGTGGAGTTGGCCGACCACCTCGTCCACCAAGTCCAGATCCTATATGGTTGCAGGAGAGTCGAGAATTTGCCGCACTGGAATTACCCGAGTCATCAGAAGACTTATTCATTGGAAATGAGCATGTTTTGAGAGCCCTTAGTGTTTATGAAGTATTGAGACGATTCCGACATTTGGTGCGCCTGTCGCCATTTCGCTTTGAAGATTTTTGTGCAGCTCTCGTGTCCGAGGAGCAGAGTGCCTTGCTTACCGATGTACACATAATGCTGCTTAAGGCGATTTTACGCGAAGAAGATGCACAAGGCACTCATTTCGGTCCTTTGGATCAAAAAGATACGGTGAACATCAGCCTGTATCTAATTGATGCCACTACTTGGCCAGAGGTCTTGCGTAGTTATGTAGAGAGTGATAAAGAGTTTGATCGTCATGTCAACACAATTCTCAGTCGCGACGAATATCCCTACACAGGAGTCGAGCACCGTTTAGTTGTACTGCAGTTTCTAGCTGACCAATTCTTGACAGCTAATTCTGTTCGCGATGTCATGTTGCAGGAAGGACCCATACACTACGATGACCATTGTCGCGTATGTCATCGCCTAGGCGATCTATTATGCTGTGAAACCTGTCCCGCTGTTTATCATTTGGAATGTGTTGATCCACCTATGAATGATGTGCCCACAGAGGATTGGCAGTGCGGGCTTTGTCGTTCCCACAAAGTGAGTGGGGTAATCGATTGTGTTCTGCAACAGGAAAAGCAGGGTGTTCTGATTCGACACGATAGTTTAGGTGTTGATCGTCATGGTCGTAAATACTGGTTCATAGCTCGTCGCATTTTTGTTGAGGATCAACACATGGATATCGGCAGTAGCGGATGCTGTTGGTATTACAGCACAACAAGTAAACTGGATCTACTGATAAAGCGTCTCGACCCAGTGGAGTTAGAGACGAGGCTTTTTGTTCAGCTGATGGAGCGCAAAGATGAAATACAACGTCAGATGAAACTGACCCAGTCGCTAACAAATGAGCATAAACACAGCGCCAACAAGCGAACACTTTTAGAAATGGAGCAAACGATTACTCAAGAACTACTGCGTAAGGAGGCCTGCAATTCAAACAATTCTTTAGATGAAGATTCAGAGCAACTAGATGACAAAATTGAGGATACTCAAAAGGCAGACGATATTGGAAATAAAATGGTTACACGTCAGAAAACCCATCAATTGAATAACGGCACATTGTATTTTAAACTTGGCATGGATCAAGGATTCAAAAGCTATGTTAACCAATATTCAAGTAATCCGATAGCTCTAAACAAACCACAGCGCAATGAGGAACGTGATAAACGACGCCATTTATCACATAAATTTTCCTTAACGACCGCATCTGACTTCAAGTGGATTGGCATCACCATGGGAACACCTGACAATATGATTACAACCCTACGCCAGACCCTTATCAATTTTGAGTCAAATATCGCAGCTTCCTTTTTAAATCCCAATTGGATGCTCAACAAAAAGTTATGGAATAATGCCGTAATGAATGCTCGTCGCGCCACAGATTTTGCTGCAGTCTTACTGTTGTTTCAATCGTCATTGAAAAGTGTCGTCTTCGCTAATGTTTGGCACGAACAACTTGGACACACCAGTTTGCAGCGCATCACAAGTGCTGAGCGTGAGGAGCGCAAGAAATTGGAGAAACGTGAAAAACGCGAACGCGACGACGAGGAAGAACGTAACCGATTGGCATTCAATTATATAAAATATTCCTTGGGCTTGAAGCATCAAGTGTGGAAACAAAAGGGCGAGGAATATCGCGTACACGGCCAATGGGGCTGGCTCTGGCTATCAAGTAGCCGACGATGTGGAGTGCGTGCTAGATCCCGACGCTCATACTCTCTCGGCTTCAGTCGAATATATGTGCACTACACAATGGGAGACGAAGAGGAACAAACAGTTAATGAAATAATTTTAGTTGATCCACGGACTCGCCGATTTATGCTGCAGTGCGAGAATCGGGGAGTATGTCCGCACCCGCAATTGCCGGAGCAGTACACAAATGTCAAAGTCGTTAATGATGTTAGCAGTGATGCTTTTAAGAAGGTCAATGGACAAATTGATGTTAGCAAAGCCCTAAATGCTCCAGGTCGTCTCTATTATCCAAAAGTTGCACGTAAGTGTCGGCGCCTCGATGATCTACTGGAAAGACGTTTAAAGCTAGCCGAAGTAGAGGAACAAATTGCAACAAAGGTGGAATCGACTGAACTGAAATTGGCTACACAAATACAAGCGTCTGGAGGAAACAGTAAACAAACATACCTAGAAAAGAGATTGCTTCGACTTACTGAATCCGCAGGTGGCAAACTCGCTGGCACGTCATCGAATGTTAATCTTGATCTTGTTAATTCGTTGGCCAAGCAAATTCAGACAGTTCGGTTGCAATTTAGTCAACTTAATCGATTTGCAAAGACTTTCCGATGCTACACAAGAGACTGCAATACGAATTCAAACGCTGTTTCTCAAATTACTCAAAACACTTGCTACTCGCCGCTATGTCTGCAAAAGGCGCGTGCCAAAAAGGAGCTTCTATTATTGCTACGAAAAGCACATACAGCAGGAAATGGATCTAAGGAAACAGTAGCAGCTATTTTAGGGGCAGTCAAAAAACCCTCTTCAATTCTAGAGCAAAAACTGACAGAGGGAAGAGGAAAGGGAGAAACGAGTCAATCGATGGCAATCGAGGAGTCTGAGGATGGTAAACTGGCTATTGAAGTGGAAGCACCATTGGATTTGTTGCAAGATTGGGAGCAAGCGCGAACTCATGCAATATTATATACCGATCATTCGCTCAGCGATGGTTTGATAAGTGAGTCGGAGATAGACGCTAATACTGCAACCGTAGCGGTCGTGAAAGAAGAAGTGTCAAGTGCCGCAGACTCAAATACACAAGACTCATCTGACAAAATGGATTATATCGAAAACATGGACGTCTGCAGCAACGTTGAAATAGAGAGTACTGAAGATTCTTTAGTTGCTGTGGCTAATGCAACTGGAACTAGCGTGCCTAATGCTAATGCTGATGACTCTGATATGACATCGGGTGCTGGGTCTCGGCGAAAGCGCAACCAGAAATCAAAGAAAGCATATATTGGTACCAAAGATGTGCTAGACCAGACATTGGACAAAGACATACCCCTGAATAAGCAGAATCGTCGGTTTCCCATCACACCCCGTCCAGTTAAGCGTGAGGATAGCACAAAGTATGATCGTGAGTATTTCAAAAATGGTAAAGAGCGCATTTACAGTGCCTCTTCAACCCGTGGTCGGCTTTATCTTCATCGTGATGCCGCCAAGTTGTATGTGCATGAACAAGCAATTAAGTCGGAAAACGAAAATAAGACCAGTGTCGTTAAAAAACCAGCAACATCTCCTTCATATGAGCGATACCCGCTTATTTCTAATTTCCTGACGCATAAACAAAAGCGTAGTCTGTTGGTACTTCCACGTTACGAATTGCTCAAACTGGCTCGCTTGGGTGGCAAGTCAGCAGCCAACGGTTTTCACCATGCCGCCAAAAATAACTCCATTTGGCAGTATCAATGTTCGCGTCCCCTATTTCGTACATGCTGGTCATATCGCACATCAAATGCTACATCCTTGTCTAGCATTGCATTGCAATTAAGAATTTTATGGTCCTGTTTACGTTGGGATGACATGATTGCCAAGCCACCGTCCACAGATGGAAAACATCAGGTAACTACAGAAACGGAAATTGTTACCCTGGAATTATTGAAACTTCGGCATTCCGGCCGTTATGGTGAAAAAACAAGCTATTTGCGTCGCAAAGTTGTCATCCCACTTGAGATGCCCAAGACTATAAGAGGTAAGTAAATTCTTTTTTTTATGATATATAGCAAAATTACAGCATTACTTAGCCGATATAACCATTCAAACAACTAGCTGTAACTAAATAATTTGTGCATTAAAATGAAACGTGTATCAAAGGTCTCTTGGTCCACTTTTTCTTTTATATAAATGGTTATAAGGACTAAGGCGATAAAATGAAAGGTTTTAAATTGTATTGGTTATCTTTCTTGCATTTTATACAATAGAGGTAACATCTATACGTTCGGGACTCCGAAAACGAAAACGCGCTGAATCGCCACAGCCTACTGAACCCCAAATTAGTGAAGAATGGGTAGACGAAGATAAACTTGAACTATGGGAAATCAAATTCATAGGCGAGAAACAAGAAAAGGCACGCTTGTCAGCTGTAACCCGTTCAGTAGCATCGCGGCAACTTGAGTCTATCACTACTACTTCAATATCGGGCTGTGGTGTACCGGGGCGCGTTCTTCTTGCACCCAAACCTAATGAAGATATTAAAGAGAAAATGGAACAACAATTGAAACTGCAAAGGGCAGCTCATCAGCAACGCAAAGTTGTTGAGGTAACGCGGTCATCAACTTCAGGTGGCGGTAAGCACACAGAAAAATGTTAAATTTGATTGATTATTTACTTACTTCTAATTATACAGTTAAAGGACAAGTAATTGGCAGCAGGCGTGTTATAGTTAAGAATCCAGATGGAACAACCCGAATTATTCAGCAGGCAGTTACCCAAGTTGCTCGACCTGCAGCAACGACAACTATGGGCACAACGACCGCTGCATCGTCTTCGCCATCGTCAAGCACGTCCAATCCGGCACAGTCTACAGCGCCAGCATCCACGGTGCCCACGCCACACAAAGTACAAATTATACGTGGGCCCGATGGCAAAGTAAGCGTGCGAGGCCTTAATCCAGGACAACAATTAGTTCAAATGCCGGATGGGAAATTGCACGTATTGACTACTACAACATCGTCAGCTAATGCAGCAACAACAGGTAAGAGTTACTGATGGCTGAAAAAATGTCTTTCAATGCTAATTGACTGAAAACTTTGTAGGAATTGTTTAAATTTATATAACTATGATTGTAAAAGTGTAATTGGATTATTCATTTGCATATCATGGTTTTGTACTAAACTCGAAGAAATAATTTTTGACTTTCCGTTAATTTGTAACATTTTCCCACACCCTGAGATATATATATATATTTTTTTTAACAATATTGCAGGGGCCAAAGGCAAGATACCGATAAAGTCATTGTCTGCTACTGCATCACCAGCCGTGGCGACGTCGTCAACGTCTGTGATTAAGCAGATATCTGTAAAACACGCCACAAAAACAGCTTCTGGAACGACATCGCTGGCTTCCTCACAACGTATTTCCTTACCATTGGCACAAGTAAAAAATAAATTGTTATTGGCTCAACAACAACAGCAGCAACAACAACAACAAGTTATATCTGCCCCAACATCATCAACTCCCGTTCAAAAATTGGTGCCAAAAGTTATAAACTCAGCATCTGTAGGACAAAACATGCAGCAAGTATTTGTCCAACCTGGATCCAAATTAGTCGTTGGTCAAAACGCTCAAGGCCAAAAGGTGATCATTTCTGCTTCGCCTAACCAGTCACAGCAGCAATGCGCATCTACATCATCAGTTCAACAACAGCAAATTCTGCCACAACAGTCAACACAGCAGCAATCACAGCAAGTAGTGGTCAATCAGACAGGCAATAATCAACCGACGCAGAAAGTCATTCAACAAATTGTCAACACGAGCAATGTGCAGCAGCATATTGTTGTTGGGGGGCAACGTATTATTCTTAGCCCTGGGCAGACAATAGTTACACAGCGGAATGTTCCACAGAGTCAAGCACTGCAGATGGTGCAGCAGCAAATACAAACGCAGCAGCAGCAACCCCAACAGCAACAATATGTGGTGCAAGCCAATCAAACACTCCAATCATCAACATCTACTGCTTCCGCACCCGTACAAGCTAAAATAGTTAAACAGCTGGTCGTACAACAACAACAGCAGCAGCCACAACAAATTGAAGAGAAACCTCTCACCCAGGCGAGTGGTAGCACGAACGTAGATGCCAATGACGCAGCTGGGACAGGATCCACGCAGCAAGTGATTGTGCCAAACTCTACCTTGGCACAACAGTTAGCTCAGGGTAAATTGCAAGTAGCGACAGTTAATGGTCAGCAAGTCATAGTTAAACCATTGGGCAACAATCAAGCGCAAATTGTGGCTCACATTAAACATCAAGGTGATGGCAATGCGCATATTGTGACTAACAATGCTGCCCTACCAGCCGTAACTCATGAAAGTCAAGCGTCTCCTGTGAAGCAACAACCGCAGCAGCAGACGAATATTATACAAAATAGTCCACAACAAGTTGTGCTTCATCAAGAAACCAATTACGAAAGTGGCGCTACTCATCAGCAGCAACAACAGCAGCAGCCTTTGAGCGTAGAAGAAAGCCTTCTCCAAAATCAACCACCCGGGACCGTTATTAAATGCGTGACAGCACAAGTGCTGCAAACAGAACATGGACCAAGGATCGTATTGCAAGGTTTAGTCGGCAATGATTTTACGGCTCAACAATTGCAGCTTGTGCAGACGCAGGTGAAGCAACAGCTTATGAAAGGTAAGTATTAGGATTATTCATGTTTCAATCTACTGGAAAGCTAATTGACGGCTTTATTCAAAACATAGCTCAAGAATCCAATGGAAAATTAGGCGTTTTGGGTCCAACGAAAATCTATTTGGCCGTGCAGCCAGAAACAACGGCTACACAGTCGCAACCACCCCCACTAACACCAGTTCATCAGGCGGCTGCCCATCAACAAGTGAGTAGTTTTTAATTGAAAATCACAAAAAATGATTACAATGTGGGGAATTAGTAGGGAAACGATTGAGCAGGCTTTAGAAATGTACGTATGTGCTGTCTGCTGCCTATAAACCGAAACGCCAAGTTAACTCTTGTTTACCATAAAAATTCATATTTAAGTTATTATTAATCGTTTTATACTTCATAAGGAACGAAAGCATGTTGTTGCTTTAAAATTCTTCGCATTATTTATTACAAGTTTTTGTTTGGTATTTATAATTCATATGTTTTGTACATCGACACTCATTAAATATTTTCAAAATGTATATATGAATACATACATTCCTAACATAAGGGTTCGAGTGAAATATCTGCTTTGTATTTAACAAACAAAGACTTCTTTTTGAACATTACTACATACCACAAAGGCTTATTTTTGCAACATAAATCTTCAACAAATTCTCCAACATAAACACAGGTAGCTCTTTCGACTTACAATTTTGTATAGAATGTAATTATGAATACATATTTATTTGTTTTATTTAAATTTAAATGCCAATGTATTTAGTTTAAAGAATGTGAATAACGTATTAGTCTTAAGACATTATTGATTCGCAAGTAACACTCACATGATCAATTATTTAGACTGTGACTTAATTAATGTTGGAAGCCCGCACAATAGTATTAGACAATACGCTGCAGCGTTTAGATTTTCTTGCCTAAATACATTTGATTTTTTTTAAAATAAAAAATATTAATTATACTTATATATAAATAAATTAAAAAAATTTTTATAATAAAAAAAAATAAATAAAAAAAAACCCTTTCTTTTTTTAAAAAAAAAAATAAAAAAAAAAAAAAACAAAAAAATTAAATTAAAATAAATTAAATAAATAAAAAAAATAATTTTTTTTAAAAAAAAAAAAAAAAAAAAAAAAATCCTGTCATTAGACAATAAAGATGCATAAAATGTGTCTGGTACTTTTTTTTAGAAAATTTATACAAATGTTATTTTTACTTGAAGGCTTGGAGGACCAGAGCCAAGTGGATGGCTCTCAAGAGAACCATCCATCTTTTATTGTTTTTCGCCCCCTATCAGGGGGCATATACAAATACAAATACAACAATAAGAATAAAACGTAATGATAGTTATTAACAGTAACAGTGATTTTTCTTAACTAGTTTTGTGTGACTTAATGTTTGCTGGGTGAAACAACCAGGAACGATAAAAAAATCGAAAAAATTAACATGACATAAATGTTTGCTGGGATGTGAGAAATGCTAACATTGTATAAATTTGCAAATTTAAGTTAATTTTTGTTAAATTGAGTAGTTACTAAGTGTTTTGAATATTAAAAATACTAATTTCTGATTCTTTGCAGGCCAAAAGAACGACCCACAGCATTCATGGAGACGGCAAGTCCGCCAGAACATTGCGTTGAGGAAGGAAGAAATTTTCTTATTAGTGAAGGGTGAGTAGCCAATAATGAATTTTTTGTCAACTTATTTTTTATATATAGACTAATTAATTATTTGTTTTTCTTTCAGGAATGGCCCCTAGGAGGACTCAGGAGGAGGACCGCATGCATTACATAGGAGGAGACGGCCCCCAGGAGCGACAGCAGGAGCATGGTCGCAGGCCGTATGGTCGCTTGGTGAGTATTATCAAATTTAAATCAGCCAATATTTAGTGTATAAGCTAATTTAAATGATGATTTTTTGCAGCAATGGCCCCTAGGAGGACACAGGAGGAGGATCGCATTCGTCTTTTGGGTGGAAACGGCTCGCTGGTGCAGCAGATGAAGTATGGTTTTTGACCATTTGGACAGCAGCATATGAGGAGAGAAGAAGAAGAGTGGAAGGGCGAACCCCTGCCAGAAAGGAAGGAAGCGGCTCTTTTTGGCTGCATCTCATAAGCTTTCATGCACCGCCTGAAGACGACCGTTTGGCAGCGGGAGGGCCAATCCCTTCGACCGCAGAGTGGAGTTTGAGCAGGAATTTTCTAGCTGTAAGTGAGTAGAAAAGGAAGGGTTAGCTGTTTTATGCACCTTCTTGGGTGATGATGTCTAATTTTTTTTTTTTGTTTATTTCAGCATCTGTGCTATGGCCAATCTCACACATGAGTTCATTTGCAATGCGCTCAAGGTTTTCGAGAGGAGTTTCGTTGATGGAAGCTGCTGTCGTTGCTGATTGCTGGGTTGCTGCTGCTGTGATTGGATAACTTTATGTGATGCTGATTGGTGCTGCATATATATCGGGTGAGTGTTTATTTAGCTGAGGTGTAAACAATCTAAATATTTATTTTGAGTTTCAGCATCTGTGTTAAGGACAATCTCATTTATGGATTCATTTGCAGCGCGCTCAAGACATCCGGAGGAGTTTCGTTGATGTGAGGCTGCTGCTGTTGCCGATTGCTGAATTGCCGCTGCTGTGAAAGTTGCATGCATAATGGATCCAGGAAGGCCTACAGGAGAGGACATCGTCAATCCTTGAGGAGCAGCAAGACCATAGCTGGTGTGCGAGAAACATGGACGCCTTGGCTTGGCAACACAATAAGGAGAGAAATATGAGCAGTGTATTTTGTTAAGTTGTTTTCTTATTTGTGCTTTTTTTTTTTTTTTTGTTTTTTGCAGATTTGGCTCTAGTGAAGGACTCTCGGTTGACAGGAATGAAGAGCTGATCCGCCTGGAGGCTCGCTTGGAGGAAGCTGGCTAAGAGCGGGTGGGCCAAAACCCTTTGACTGCAGTGTTGAGTTCGAACAGGCATCACCTGGATGGGGGGTCCATATGGCGCGTCTGCTGGCCAAGTCTGGAGCAGGACTAGGGCTATTTTGCTGAAAGTGAGTAAAGGGATTAGTGTTTTTTTTCACCTTCATGGGTGGTGATATCTCTTTATTGTTTGTTTCAGCTTCATTGCTATGGTCAATCTCACTCAGGAGCTCTTTTTCAATTTGCTCGAGATTCTTGGAAAGCAGCTGGTCGTCGGTGTAGCTTGTTGTTTCCCCAGGCTTGAGCGGAGGCAGGATCAGCCGCTGGATCTGAATTGGCTGATCCTTGATTCGCTCTTCGATGTCTGCTCTATTTCGTCTTCCGTTTTTGAAGTCACGATACAAGCCATTTATTACATGCCCTTCTAGGCGCTTGACTGGTAAGTTTATTTTGAGTTTTGACTCCTTTAATTTTTGTTGCTCATGTCTTGTAATTATTTGTTGGTATTTTAGATGACATTCATATCTAATGAGAGAGGGGGCGCTGTCAAAGTAGGCCATAGCCTTTTGCTGCCTTCGCTGCTCAGGAGGAATGTCTACATGTGCTTGCAAGGTTTGCTGCTCTGGAGTAACGACTGCGTGTGCATGAGGAGTCTGCTGTGATGGCAGCTGAGGCACTGTCTGAGTATGATGAGCAGAAAATGATGGAAGTTGTTGCCCATGGGTTGCTGTTTCTGCTGGCAGGTGTTGGGCCGATAATTGGAGCTGGATTCGCAGGTGAGTAGAGATTTGCTGAGGCAGAGCATTTTGGTAGTGAGCTGCAGTTGGGTGGATTGCTGCTTGTGGCTGTTGGATTTGTGCCGTTTGTTGTATTGCAGGTGCTTGCAGCTTTACTGGACTGGCCACTGCATTCAGATTCCGCATCGACTGGAGGTGAGGAGCATGAGCTATCACTTGCTGCTGGCGCACTGTTGCTGGCTGTTGCTGCTGTGTTGCCATTTTCTGCTGGATCTGATGAGCCGTTGGGTATTGGGAATTTGCAGTTTCTGCTCGCTGTTGATGGGCTGCAGTTTGGTTTTGCTGCAGTGCTGTTTCTTGGTGCAGTTGCTGCTTAGCCACTATGCTTGAAGGATCTGGAGTTGATACCTGCTCATGATGTAGGCCGATATTTTGCAGCGAGTGCAGGGTTTCTGCTACTAGTCTCTGCCGATGCTGAGTTGCTGCTGCTGCTGTAAGGTGATGTGCCGCTTGTTGGTGAGTAATGTTGTATGTCGCATTTCTTTGCAGGGTTACATTCGTTGGGTGCTGTTCAGGTGCATGGGAATTAATTATGTTGGCTGCTGCGTATTTATGCTGTGCCTCAAGGAGATGGGAAGCTTGTGCCACCACCTGTTGATGCGACGCTGCTGCTTGATGTAATTGATTAGCTGATGTTTGCTGCTGTTGCGGGGTCATTGAGCTTGACATTACTGGGACTATCATCCACTGCTGCTGAGCCACCGCTTGCTGGTGATTTTGAGCCGTAGTTTGCTGTTGGTGTTGTTGGGCGATTGTATGCCGAGAATCTGGAGTTGATGCTTGCTGATGATGGGGACCAACAAGTGGCTGCGAGTGTTGCGTAGCTGCTGATAATTGTTGTTGATGCTGAGCTGCTGCATTAGAAGGGAGCTGTACGGCTCTTTGGTGCAGGGAAGAGTCGGGTGTTCCATGTTGCTGCAAGGCTACTGTCGTAGTTTGCTGAGTGGACGCTTGTGGATTTGCTGTGCTGGCTGCGACGAGTTGCTGCTGCAGAGCCTGTAGGTGGGAGGCACTTGCTATCACTTGCTGCTGCTGCTGACCGGATATGTGCAAGGCTTCATTTGTTGGTTGCTGAGCATGAGCATGGAGATTTATAGTGCTCGCTGCTGTGTGTTGGTGCTGCGTCTCCAGAAAGTGAGGTGCGTGTGCCCTCGCTTGCTGTGGTATTACTGCTGCTTGCTGCTGTTGATTTGCTGCTGTTTGCTGTTGTTTTGGAGCCAGTGAATTTGGAGGATCTGTGACTGCCAACTGCTGCTGTAGTGCTATTGCTTGCTGATGTTGCTGTGCCGCAATTTGCTGCTGGTGCTGTTGAGACGTTATGCGTTGTGGATCTAGATTTGTCGCTAGTTGCTGTTTAGAACCGTTAGTTTGCAGCAAGTGCTGAGTGGCTACACATAGTTGCTGTTGATGCTGGGCCACTGCATCAGAAAGGTGATGTGTGGCTGGTTTGTATAGCTGGGGTAAGTGCAAATTTGTGTGTTGAGACCTTGTGATTAGATTTATATTATTTGCAGTTGTGTTAGCTGTTCCAGATTGCTGCAAGTCTACTGCCGTGGTTTGCTGAGCAGATGCTTGTAGATTTGCAATGCAATCTGTTGTGATTTGCTGTTGTGGCGCTTGAAGATGCGAGGCACATGTTGAGAATTGCTGCTGCTGACCTGCTAGTAGTGATTGCTGAGCTGCTGGTTGTTGTTGCTGACCTGCTAGTTCGTGCTGCTGAACCGCCGGCTGCTGCTGTTGGCCTGTCGGTTGGTGCTGCTGGCCTGCTGACTGTTGCTGCTGCTGCCGCTGCGCCGTTGCGTGCTGTTGTTGCTGTTGTGCTGCAGTATTTGGAGGATCTAGAGATGGCGGCTGCTGCTGGAGTCCAACAATGGATGAAGCGTTTTGAGTTTGCGTTGTTTGATGCTGTTGATTAAGCAGGTGAGTAGTTTGGGGCAAATTTCGCGCTGCTAGCATTTTTTGTAGTTGATTAGTGTATCTGGGCCAGGAGAGCCTTGTGGGAGTAAAGGGATTATCAAGAATGTTTCTTACTTCCACGTTTGGGTGTCCTAGGGTGGAGATAGCAAATCTCACGCATGCCAAGTCATAATTTTGTTCCATAGATTTTACATTGTGTTTGTCTCGAATATGGGCATTAGTGCTAAATATGTCAGAATCCGTAATTTTCCTTAGCAGCTTGTTGTGAGTTCCACAGGCTTGTTTAAACAGTGTTTCAGAAATAAGGCTGCCCCATATTGGAATGGCATATGTAAGGATAGGTACGATGATTTGCTTGAAGATTGTGACTTTGCATCGTGTGCTAAGTGAGCTCTTTTCCCCTACGAGCCATTTTAAGCGGTGATAAGTGGCTTTGGCTTGTACACATAGATGAGTTATGTGATTTTTTAGAATCAGCTTACTATCTATAGTGACCCCCAGATATTTATATTGGCTAGCGTTTTTTATTGGCTTTTCATCAATCTTTATTATATGATTTCTTAGAGCAGGAGAGATGTTTCGTCTAGTGTAGATGACATGGACAGTTTTTTCATTATTTATGGTGAAGCACCACTTTTTGGACCATCTAGTGAATTTGCTTAGATAGTTTTGCGTTTTCCTCATAGCCAAGTGTGCGTTTTTATCAGTGGAGACGACGATTGTGTCGTCAGCAAACGTTGACAGTAGGATGTCAGGGTTCTTTGTAGCTTCACCTGATTCCATGAGAAAGTCATGTTCGAAAGTAAAGTCAGGTAAAGGCATATCTGAGGAATATATATTGAAAAGGAGGGGGCCCAGAACACTGCCTTGGGGTATACCTGCAGTGATTTTGCCAATTCTTGAAGTTATATCATCAATGCCCCTAACTGTGAAGGATCTATCCTGCAAGTAGCTTTCGAGGACCTTGTATAAACAGTATGGCAGAAGTTTGGCCAATTTGTTCAGCAGGCCTAAGTGCCACACTTTGTCGAAAGCTTGAGTGATGTCTACAAATACAGCAGAGCTGTATTCCTTCTGGTCAAGTGCCTTTTGTAGAAATTGCGTGACCCTCGCCAGTTGGTGCTCAGTGCTATGGTTTTTCCGAAAACCGAACTGGTGATTTGGAATAGCTCTGCGAAAGGTTGAGCACTCGAGGAGTCTGGTAGCCAGCAAAGTCTCAAAGATCTTGGAGAAGCCTGAGAGTAGACTTATTGGTCTGTAGGATTTAACCTCGGAGGCATTTTTTTTAGGCTTTAGGATCATTACAATGGTGGCAGATTTCCATGTAGAAGGAAAATAGCCATGTCGGAGGATGTTATTGTAGATGTTCAAAAGGAATATAACTGCTTTGACAGGTAGGGCTTTTATAAGGGCGTTGTTTATGCGGTCATGTCCAGGTGCTTTCCTGTTGGTCAATTTTTTTATCTCTTTTTGCAGCTCCAAGAATGAGATGGGTCTTGCGAACGGTGAGATGGACTGAAAACCCGAGCTGGAGTCATTTGTGAGGAAAAAGAGATTTTGGTAAGCTTTTGATTGCAGAGACTTTTGTAAAATGATGTTATCTGTTTCTTCTTTTATAGCTAGTCTGTCGCAGTCTGTGTTCGTCAGATTTGGCGAGAAGCGTTTTTCGAGATGGCTGGCAAAAGCTTCCATTTTTCCTTCCGAGGTTTTCGTCCACTGGATGGAGCCGGTCGGGCCATCCTGGATTTTAAGCGGCCAGTTTGGGGTCGGTTGCCTTTTAAGTTTATTTGTGACCTTCCACAGTTTTTGTAGGCGGTAGCGATCGCTTGAGTCAATAGCCTTTAGCTGTTTGTTTAAGTGTTTTTCCTTTGCTTTGGCAATTACTTTATTCAAGAGTTTTGTGGTCTGCTTGAGTATCCTTTTGCTTTTTGTACAACGTGTGTTCATATAATCCAACTTGTTTTTCTTTTTTATTTTCAGCAATTTCATCATTTTTCTGTTCACAGGCACGATTCCTCCGATTTTGTAGGTGTTTGGCAAGTCTCTTTTCAGAGGGAAGGTTGCCAATGCTGCCGCGTGATAGATGTTGTTGGTGAGTATGGATATGGCATCATCAATGTCAAGTCCGCTATTGATTTCCATATTTAGGTGGAGTGAGCGACTTAGCTCCGATTGGAACCTTTTATGTCCGATCCTACTGGCAGAAGGCGTCTTCTGTCAGGTTGGAGGGAAGGGTATTGGTCATAAGCTAGAGTTATGATCACCGGAATGTGGTCCGACGAAAGTTCAGGTACGGAGTATGTTGTTAATCTGTCGTTGTGGATTCCAGAATAGATGGAGATGTCAATTGCTGATGGATTTTTAGCCCTGTGATGAGGATAATGGGTAGCTCCTCCTGTTGCAAGGATCTCCAGCCTCTTGTCTGCATGGACTGCATCAATCAGGGCTTTGCCTCGCTTGCAGGAGCGTTTGTTGCCCCACCAGCCATGCTTAGCGTTAAAATCACCCGCTAGGAGGAACTTTGGGCCTCGTGAGGAAGAGCGAATATTTATAAAGAGGTCTTTAAAGTCCGTTTGGGACCATTCCAATACAGGGTGACAGTAGATCCCTGCCAGCGTAATGTATTCGCTTCCACCCAGCTTAATAGAGATCAATGCGCATTGGTGCAGATCGTTTTCAATGGCTGGAACAGCCATGTGATGAATGCAACTTCGAACAATTATTGCTGCACCGCCCTTTTTCCTGCCAGAGGGGTGGCAAGCAAGGTAAGTTAAATAGCCGTTGAAGTTAAGCTTACTGTTTACTAATAGTTTGCTTTTTTTGTCGATGCGCGTTTCCGTAATCATCATGACGTCAATGGAGTGTTGCTGCATGAAGACTTCAATTTCCTGCAATTTATTGAGGACGCCTGCAGCGTTCCAGTAAGCGATTTTTAGGTGGCTTGATCTGGTCATTGAAAGGAAGTAAGTAGCTTAAGACAAGTAGATAAATTGTAGTTTAATTTATTTATTTATTCTGAAATTTTAGTAGCTGAGAAAATAAGACCGGCGTCGTTGATGAACTTTGTGAGGGCCTCTATTTGCTTCTGCAGCTCCCTCACCATAGTTTCTGCTGCTTTGAGGGCAGCAGGCATGTTTCCATCAAACAGAAGAAGAGAGTCTGGACATTTATTGGCTTCCTTAGGAGGATGATTCGGCTTTGCAGGAGTTGGCGGTTGGCATTGCCTATGGACGACCGCCTTAACCACCAGCTGGTGCGGCTCAACCTTTTGGCGTGTGTCGCCTTGCCTCTGGAGTTTCTTAGTAGGTGTCAAAAAGAGCGAGCGTCGAGCCGGTTCCTCGCTTTTCTCCTGGCTGGGACTCCGATTTCGTTTGAGGCTGGGTGATTGAACTGCTGCTTGAACGCATTTTGTTCTTCTTGCAGGAACTGGTGGAGGTGGACGGCGCATTGAGCTGCCTCTTTTCTGGCTGGAGTTTAGAATGGATCTAGATGGACTTCTTGAAGCAGATAAGATTACATTTCCTTTAACTTTGTCCGCAAAACTAATTTGTTTTGTCTTTTGTGTTTGCTGTTTTAGGAAAGGATTTGATAACTGCCTCCTTGCAGATCGCGACTCCGAGGGATATGGACTCCTGAAAGGGTTAGTATGGCTACTTTGGCTTTTTTTGGTTTGTGGAGTCAGTCTGTTAGCTAATCTCCTTTTTTCTTCCAGGAATTTCCTCAGTTCAGCTTTATAAAACGGACATCCTCTCCAGCTGGCCACATGCTGTCCTTCACAGTTTGCACAAACTGGGTTGGATATGCGTTCCAGTTTGCAGTCCCTCGTCTCGTGGCCGGATTTGCAGCACTTGATGCAGATAGGATCATAGCTGCAATAATTCTTAGTATGATTAAATCCTTGGCATCTGTGGCACTGCGGCAGCTCTACTTTCCGCCTCTGAAGTTCAACTTTAATGGATTGGACCCCAAAGTACTTGAGGCTGAGGATGCTGCTATTGAAATCGTCTATTCGAGGTTCAAGCTCGAGTTCAAATATATTCATCGGTTTATTTGTCCTAAAATATGTCAAGCACCTAACATAACGAACTGTATACCCTAGTTTATTTAAGCCATTCTTAATTTCATCACAGGGTGTGCTGTGATGAAGATTCTTAAATACAACTCTATACCCACGGTCCTCCTTGGGTTGGTGGGTATACATTTCATAGTTGTTGTTGTTTAGATATTCTTTGGTCTTTTGGTAGGTATCTTTGTCAGCAAAAGTCAGTCTGACAGTGCCATGGGGCTGAGTCCTGGAATAAAATTTGCTATTTTCCCCCAGGTAATTTAATAGAGTGGAAGACAATAGTTGGATAGATGTAACGTGTCTTAGATATATTGGAGGAGGTTTATTTATTTGTTTTTCTCTTTTACTAATTACTTTTTTCCATTTTTCAGGTTCATTTAAGTTCGTATCTGTATTTAAATCTTCAACTGGGGCAGCAGCAGTGAAGCCATCAAATCGAGGAGCAGCAGCATTCAAAGCAGGGATAATTTGGGGTAGCTCATCTGCTGGGACGATGTCCGGTGTCTTCACTTCCCTTCCGGGGCGTCCAGCAGGCTCTGCTGATTTAGCTTTTGGATTGGGTTTACGAAGAGATATACGGGATGGAGTGCGACGGGCCATGGTTTTGCTGCTTGAATATTTATATTGTTTCAACTTCGCTGGTGGTTGCTTTTTTGCAGGTCCATCCGCTTTGGGCAGTATCGGAGCGACAGTCAGCGATTCCAGCTTCGAGTCCTCCTTGTCAGGTTTTATAGGTGTCAGCAGCAGCAGTGGTGAGTTGTTTTTATCCTCTGAGGCGGGTAAAATATCCTCTTCCATTGGTAAGTCGGCAGCTTTGAGGATTTTAGTGGGGTAAGGGCTGGGATTTTCAACAATTTTTTGCCATTTTAAGATTTTTTCTACGATTAGGGTAGATTCGTTTGATGAACTACCGGAGCAAATGGGTGAGCAGTCCCTGGTATTATTTCCAAGAAGGAAGGAGGAGCCCGTCATGTTAAAAAGATCGTTGCTGAAAGTGGCATCAGCGTTGTCCATCTTGGTTTTTGTTTTCTTGTGTGCCTTATTTGTCATAAACGTAGGCGATAGAAATTTCTCCGACTGTGTCATGGAGTCGTCAGATAGAATAACTGGAGAGGATTGGCGCGATTTTTCCATTTCTTCTCTTTAGTTGTCCAAGGGTTTAAAGAGAGTACGGCTTTGTTGGTGTGAGTGTAGTCAGGAGGGCAGTAGGGCAGTAGGGCAGTAGAGCAGTAGACAGTATGGCGTCCAAATGTATTAAAGAGTAAATACAGTGTTATACTGGTATACTACTGCTATGGGTTGCCGAGAGTGAAACTCACATATACAAACAAGGCTTTTACTTAAAGACAAGAGTATAATGGGACACATACATACACACAAACGTTATATCTCTTTAGTGAAAGAGAGATTTATCAAAGATGGCTGCTTGAGTAGTTGGCTTGGCTTTGTGTGAGAGAAAATTTAAGGGAATTTTTCTCTCTTGTGAAAGGGGTACATATGCAGTTGAAAAGAAATATGGCTGATCTATGTTCCAGTATTGGTGTAAGAGCGGGAAAAAGGGATTTTTTCTTTTATATACATATGTGTTATACTTGCATTTAGTCCAGACAAATGTTATACATGTATAAGTTTTCCCATGTATTTTATGTCTTTGCTATTTATATAAAGCAATTTAAAGATGTCCGAATTTTATTTTCCCCTTTTTTATTTTTATGGCAGGTGATTTCCAGCAGTCAGATTTAGGTCCTCCAGATTTTATGGCACAAGTTTTCAGTCAAGCAAGGTTTTTAAATAGCAGCTTTGATATAGTTATTTTAACTTGTTTTAATTTAGCATCACTTTTAGTTAGTTTTTAGTTAATATGATTAACCATTTTTTAGCACTTTTAACTTTTACTTTTAAATAGCTTTTTTTTTTTTTTTTTTTTTTTTTTTTTTTTTTTTTTTTTTTTTACTTGAAGGCTTGGAGGACCAGAGCCAAGTGGATGGCTCTCAAGAGAACCATCCATCTTTTATTGTTTTTCGCCCCCTATCAGGGGGCATATACAAATACAAATACAACAATAAGAATAAAACGTAATGATAGTTATTAACAGTAACAGTGATTTTTCTTAACTAGTTTTGTGTGACTTAATGTTTGCTGGGTGAAACAACCAGGAACGATAAAAAAATCGAAAAAATTAACATGACATAAATGTTTGCTGGGATGTGAGAAATGCTAACATTGTATAAATTTGCAAATTTAAGTTAATTTTTGTTAAATTGAGTAGTTACTAAGTGTTTTGAATATTAAAAATACTAATTTCTGATTCTTTGCAGGCCAAAAGAACGACCCACAGCATTCATGGAGACGGCAAGTCCGCCAGAACATTGCGTTGAGGAAGGAAGAAATTTTCTTATTAGTGAAGGGTGAGTAGCCAATAATGAATTTTTTGTCAACTTATTTTTTATATATAGACTAATTAATTATTTGTTTTTCTTTCAGGAATGGCCCCTAGGAGGACTCAGGAGGAGGACCGCATGCATTACATAGGAGGAGACGGCCCCCAGGAGCGACAGCAGGAGCATGGTCGCAGGCCGTATGGTCGCTTGGTGAGTATTATCAAATTTAAATCAGCCAATATTTAGTGTATAAGCTAATTTAAATGATGATTTTTTGCAGCAATGGCCCCTAGGAGGACACAGGAGGAGGATCGCATTCGTCTTTTGGGTGGAAACGGCTCGCTGGTGCAGCAGATGAAGTATGGTTTTTGACCATTTGGACAGCAGCATATGAGGAGAGAAGAAGAAGAGTGGAAGGGCGAACCCCTGCCAGAAAGGAAGGAAGCGGCTCTTTTTGGCTGCATCTCATAAGCTTTCATGCACCGCCTGAAGACGACCGTTTGGCAGCGGGAGGGCCAATCCCTTCGACCGCAGAGTGGAGTTTGAGCAGGAATTTTCTAGCTGTAAGTGAGTAGAAAAGGAAGGGTTAGCTGTTTTATGCACCTTCTTGGGTGATGATGTCTAATTTTTTTTTTTGTTTATTTCAGCATCTGTGCTATGGCCAATCTCACACATGAGTTCATTTGCAATGCGCTCAAGGTTTTCGAGAGGAGTTTCGTTGATGGAAGCTGCTGTCGTTGCTGATTGCTGGGTTGCTGCTGCTGTGATTGGATAACTTTATGTGATGCTGATTGGTGCTGCATATATATCGGGTGAGTGTTTATTTAGCTGAGGTGTAAACAATCTAAATATTTATTTTGAGTTTCAGCATCTGTGTTAAGGACAATCTCATTTATGGATTCATTTGCAGCGCGCTCAAGACATCCGGAGGAGTTTCGTTGATGTGAGGCTGCTGCTGTTGCCGATTGCTGAATTGCCGCTGCTGTGAAAGTTGCATGCATAATGGATCCAGGAAGGCCTACAGGAGAGGACATCGTCAATCCTTGAGGAGCAGCAAGACCATAGCTGGTGTGCGAGAAACATGGACGCCTTGGCTTGGCAACACAATAAGGAGAGAAATATGAGCAGTGTATTTTGTTAAGTTGTTTTCTTATTTGTGCTTTTTTTTTTTTTTTTGTTTTTTGCAGATTTGGCTCTAGTGAAGGACTCTCGGTTGACAGGAATGAAGAGCTGATCCGCCTGGAGGCTCGCTTGGAGGAAGCTGGCTAAGAGCGGGTGGGCCAAAACCCTTTGACTGCAGTGTTGAGTTCGAACAGGCATCACCTGGATGGGGGGTCCATATGGCGCGTCTGCTGGCCAAGTCTGGAGCAGGACTAGGGCTATTTTGCTGAAAGTGAGTAAAGGGATTAGTGTTTTTTTTCACCTTCATGGGTGGTGATATCTCTTTATTGTTTGTTTCAGCTTCATTGCTATGGTCAATCTCACTCAGGAGCTCTTTTTCAATTTGCTCGAGATTCTTGGAAAGCAGCTGGTCGTCGGTGTAGCTTGTTGTTTCCCCAGGCTTGAGCGGAGGCAGGATCAGCCGCTGGATCTGAATTGGCTGATCCTTGATTCGCTCTTCGATGTCTGCTCTATTTCGTCTTCCGTTTTTGAAGTCACGATACAAGCCATTTATTACATGCCCTTCTAGGCGCTTGACTGGTAAGTTTATTTTGAGTTTTGACTCCTTTAATTTTTGTTGCTCATGTCTTGTAATTATTTGTTGGTATTTTAGATGACATTCATATCTAATGAGAGAGGGGGCGCTGTCAAAGTAGGCCATAGCCTTTTGCTGCCTTCGCTGCTCAGGAGGAATGTCTACATGTGCTTGCAAGGTTTGCTGCTCTGGAGTAACGACTGCGTGTGCATGAGGAGTCTGCTGTGATGGCAGCTGAGGCACTGTCTGAGTATGATGAGCAGAAAATGATGGAAGTTGTTGCCCATGGGTTGCTGTTTCTGCTGGCAGGTGTTGGGCCGATAATTGGAGCTGGATTCGCAGGTGAGTAGAGATTTGCTGAGGCAGAGCATTTTGGTAGTGAGCTGCAGTTGGGTGGATTGCTGCTTGTGGCTGTTGGATTTGTGCCGTTTGTTGTATTGCAGGTGCTTGCAGCTTTACTGGACTGGCCACTGCATTCAGATTCCGCATCGACTGGAGGTGAGGAGCATGAGCTATCACTTGCTGCTGGCGCACTGTTGCTGGCTGTTGCTGCTGTGTTGCCATTTTCTGCTGGATCTGATGAGCCGTTGGGTATTGGGAATTTGCAGTTTCTGCTCGCTGTTGATGGGCTGCAGTTTGGTTTTGCTGCAGTGCTGTTTCTTGGTGCAGTTGCTGCTTAGCCACTATGCTTGAAGGATCTGGAGTTGATACCTGCTCATGATGTAGGCCGATATTTTGCAGCGAGTGCAGGGTTTCTGCTACTAGTCTCTGCCGATGCTGAGTTGCTGCTGCTGCTGTAAGGTGATGTGCCGCTTGTTGGTGAGTAATGTTGTATGTCGCATTTCTTTGCAGGGTTACATTCGTTGGGTGCTGTTCAGGTGCATGGGAATTAATTATGTTGGCTGCTGCGTATTTATGCTGTGCCTCAAGGAGATGGGAAGCTTGTGCCACCACCTGTTGATGCGACGCTGCTGCTTGATGTAATTGATTAGCTGATGTTTGCTGCTGTTGCGGGGTCATTGAGCTTGACATTACTGGGACTATCATCCACTGCTGCTGAGCCACCGCTTGCTGGTGATTTTGAGCCGTAGTTTGCTGTTGGTGTTGTTGGGCGATTGTATGCCGAGAATCTGGAGTTGATGCTTGCTGATGATGGGGACCAACAAGTGGCTGCGAGTGTTGCGTAGCTGCTGATAATTGTTGTTGATGCTGAGCTGCTGCATTAGAAGGGAGCTGTACGGCTCTTTGGTGCAGGGAAGAGTCGGGTGTTCCATGTTGCTGCAAGGCTACTGTCGTAGTTTGCTGAGTGGACGCTTGTGGATTTGCTGTGCTGGCTGCGACGAGTTGCTGCTGCAGAGCCTGTAGGTGGGAGGCACTTGCTATCACTTGCTGCTGCTGCTGACCGGATATGTGCAAGGCTTCATTTGTTGGTTGCTGAGCATGAGCATGGAGATTTATAGTGCTCGCTGCTGTGTGTTGGTGCTGCGTCTCCAGAAAGTGAGGTGCGTGTGCCCTCGCTTGCTGTGGTATTACTGCTGCTTGCTGCTGTTGATTTGCTGCTGTTTGCTGTTGTTTTGGAGCCAGTGAATTTGGAGGATCTGTGACTGCCAACTGCTGCTGTAGTGCTATTGCTTGCTGATGTTGCTGTGCCGCAATTTGCTGCTGGTGCTGTTGAGACGTTATGCGTTGTGGATCTAGATTTGTCGCTAGTTGCTGTTTAGAACCGTTAGTTTGCAGCAAGTGCTGAGTGGCTACACATAGTTGCTGTTGATGCTGGGCCACTGCATCAGAAAGGTGATGTGTGGCTGGTTTGTATAGCTGGGGTAAGTGCAAATTTGTGTGTTGAGACCTTGTGATTAGATTTATATTATTTGCAGTTGTGTTAGCTGTTCCAGATTGCTGCAAGTCTACTGCCGTGGTTTGCTGAGCAGATGCTTGTAGATTTGCAATGCAATCTGTTGTGATTTGCTGTTGTGGCGCTTGAAGATGCGAGGCACATGTTGAGAATTGCTGCTGCTGACCTGCTAGTAGTGATTGCTGAGCTGCTGGTTGTTGTTGCTGACCTGCTAGTTCGTGCTGCTGAACCGCCGGCTGCTGCTGTTGGCCTGTCGGTTGGTGCTGCTGGCCTGCTGACTGTTGCTGCTGCTGCCGCTGCGCCGTTGCGTGCTGTTGTTGCTGTTGTGCTGCAGTATTTGGAGGATCTAGAGATGGCGGCTGCTGCTGGAGTCCAACAATGGATGAAGCGTTTTGAGTTTGCGTTGTTTGATGCTGTTGATTAAGCAGGTGAGTAGTTTGGGGCAAATTTCGCGCTGCTAGCATTTTTTGTAGTTGATTAGTGTATCTGGGCCAGGAGAGCCTTGTGGGAGTAAAGGGATTATCAAGAATGTTTCTTACTTCCACGTTTGGGTGTCCTAGGGTGGAGATAGCAAATCTCACGCATGCCAAGTCATAATTTTGTTCCATAGATTTTACATTGTGTTTGTCTCGAATATGGGCATTAGTGCTAAATATGTCAGAATCCGTAATTTTCCTTAGCAGCTTGTTGTGAGTTCCACAGGCTTGTTTAAACAGTGTTTCAGAAATAAGGCTGCCCCATATTGGAATGGCATATGTAAGGATAGGTACGATGATTTGCTTGAAGATTGTGACTTTGCATCGTGTGCTAAGTGAGCTCTTTTCCCCTACGAGCCATTTTAAGCGGTGATAAGTGGCTTTGGCTTGTACACATAGATGAGTTATGTGATTTTTTAGAATCAGCTTACTATCTATAGTGACCCCCAGATATTTATATTGGCTAGCGTTTTTTATTGGCTTTTCATCAATCTTTATTATATGATTTCTTAGAGCAGGAGAGATGTTTCGTCTAGTGTAGATGACATGGACAGTTTTTTCATTATTTATGGTGAAGCACCACTTTTTGGACCATCTAGTGAATTTGCTTAGATAGTTTTGCGTTTTCCTCATAGCCAAGTGTGCGTTTTTATCAGTGGAGACGACGATTGTGTCGTCAGCAAACGTTGACAGTAGGATGTCAGGGTTCTTTGTAGCTTCACCTGATTCCATGAGAAAGTCATGTTCGAAAGTAAAGTCAGGTAAAGGCATATCTGAGGAATATATATTGAAAAGGAGGGGGCCCAGAACACTGCCTTGGGGTATACCTGCAGTGATTTTGCCAATTCTTGAAGTTATATCATCAATGCCCCTAACTGTGAAGGATCTATCCTGCAAGTAGCTTTCGAGGACCTTGTATAAACAGTATGGCAGAAGTTTGGCCAATTTGTTCAGCAGGCCTAAGTGCCACACTTTGTCGAAAGCTTGAGTGATGTCTACAAATACAGCAGAGCTGTATTCCTTCTGGTCAAGTGCCTTTTGTAGAAATTGCGTGACCCTCGCCAGTTGGTGCTCAGTGCTATGGTTTTTCCGAAAACCGAACTGGTGATTTGGAATAGCTCTGCGAAAGGTTGAGCACTCGAGGAGTCTGGTAGCCAGCAAAGTCTCAAAGATCTTGGAGAAGCCTGAGAGTAGACTTATTGGTCTGTAGGATTTAACCTCGGAGGCATTTTTTTTAGGCTTTAGGATCATTACAATGGTGGCAGATTTCCATGTAGAAGGAAAATAGCCATGTCGGAGGATGTTATTGTAGATGTTCAAAAGGAATATAACTGCTTTGACAGGTAGGGCTTTTATAAGGGCGTTGTTTATGCGGTCATGTCCAGGTGCTTTCCTGTTGGTCAATTTTTTTATCTCTTTTTGCAGCTCCAAGAATGAGATGGGTCTTGCGAACGGTGAGATGGACTGAAAACCCGAGCTGGAGTCATTTGTGAGGAAAAAGAGATTTTGGTAAGCTTTTGATTGCAGAGACTTTTGTAAAATGATGTTATCTGTTTCTTCTTTTATAGCTAGTCTGTCGCAGTCTGTGTTCGTCAGATTTGGCGAGAAGCGTTTTTCGAGATGGCTGGCAAAAGCTTCCATTTTTCCTTCCGAGGTTTTCGTCCACTGGATGGAGCCGGTCGGGCCATCCTGGATTTTAAGCGGCCAGTTTGGGGTCGGTTGCCTTTTAAGTTTATTTGTGACCTTCCACAGTTTTTGTAGGCGGTAGCGATCGCTTGAGTCAATAGCCTTTAGCTGTTTGTTTAAGTGTTTTTCCTTTGCTTTGGCAATTACTTTATTCAAGAGTTTTGTGGTCTGCTTGAGTATCCTTTTGCTTTTTGTACAACGTGTGTTCATATAATCCAACTTGTTTTTCTTTTTTATTTTCAGCAATTTCATCATTTTTCTGTTCACAGGCACGATTCCTCCGATTTTGTAGGTGTTTGGCAAGTCTCTTTTCAGAGGGAAGGTTGCCAATGCTGCCGCGTGATAGATGTTGTTGGTGAGTATGGATATGGCATCATCAATGTCAAGTCCGCTATTGATTTCCATATTTAGGTGGAGTGAGCGACTTAGCTCCGATTGGAACCTTTTTATGTCCGATCCTACTGGCAGAAGGCGTCTTCTGTCAGGTTGGAGGGAAGGGTATTGGTCATAAGCTAGAGTTATGATCACCGGAATGTGGTCCGACGAAAGTTCAGGTACGGAGTATGTTGTTAATCTGTCGTTGTGGATTCCAGAATAGATGGAGATGTCAATTGCTGATGGATTTTTAGCCCTGTGATGAGGATAATGGGTAGCTCCTCCTGTTGCAAGGATCTCCAGCCTCTTGTCTGCATGGACTGCATCAATCAGGGCTTTGCCTCGCTTGCAGGAGCGTTTGTTGCCCCACCAGCCATGCTTAGCGTTAAAATCACCCGCTAGGAGGAACTTTGGGCCTCGTGAGGAAGAGCGAATATTTATAAAGAGGTCTTTAAAGTCCGTTTGGGACCATTCCAATACAGGGTGACAGTAGATCCCTGCCAGCGTAATGTATTCGCTTCCACCCAGCTTAATAGAGATCAATGCGCATTGGTGCAGATCGTTTTCAATGGCTGGAACAGCCATGTGATGAATGCAACTTCGAACAATTATTGCTGCACCGCCCTTTTTCCTGCCAGAGGGGTGGCAAGCAAGGTAAGTTAAATAGCCGTTGAAGTTAAGCTTACTGTTTACTAATAGTTTGCTTTTTTTGTCGATGCGCGTTTCCGTAATCATCATGACGTCAATGGAGTGTTGCTGCATGAAGACTTCAATTTCCTGCAATTTATTGAGGACGCCTGCAGCGTTCCAGTAAGCGATTTTTAGGTGGCTTGATCTGGTCATTGAAAGGAAGTAAGTAGCTTAAGACAAGTAGATAAATTGTAGTTTAATTTATTTATTTATTCTGAAATTTTAGTAGCTGAGAAAATAAGACCGGCGTCGTTGATGAACTTTGTGAGGGCCTCTATTTGCTTCTGCAGCTCCCTCACCATAGTTTCTGCTGCTTTGAGGGCAGCAGGCATGTTTCCATCAAACAGAAGAAGAGAGTCTGGACATTTATTGGCTTCCTTAGGAGGATGATTCGGCTTTGCAGGAGTTGGCGGTTGGCATTGCCTATGGACGACCGCCTTAACCACCAGCTGGTGCGGCTCAACCTTTTGGCGTGTGTCGCCTTGCCTCTGGAGTTTCTTAGTAGGTGTCAAAAAGAGCGAGCGTCGAGCCGGTTCCTCGCTTTTCTCCTGGCTGGGACTCCGATTTCGTTTGAGGCTGGGTGATTGAACTGCTGCTTGAACGCATTTTGTTCTTCTTGCAGGAACTGGTGGAGGTGGACGGCGCATTGAGCTGCCTCTTTTCTGGCTGGAGTTTAGAATGGATCTAGATGGACTTCTTGAAGCAGATAAGATTACATTTCCTTTAACTTTGTCCGCAAAACTAATTTGTTTTGTCTTTTGTGTTTGCTGTTTTAGGAAAGGATTTGATAACTGCCTCCTTGCAGATCGCGACTCCGAGGGATATGGACTCCTGAAAGGGTTAGTATGGCTACTTTGGCTTTTTTTGGTTTGTGGAGTCAGTCTGTTAGCTAATCTCCTTTTTTCTTCCAGGAATTTCCTCAGTTCAGCTTTATAAAACGGACATCCTCTCCAGCTGGCCACATGCTGTCCTTCACAGTTTGCACAAACTGGGTTGGATATGCGTTCCAGTTTGCAGTCCCTCGTCTCGTGGCCGGATTTGCAGCACTTGATGCAGATAGGATCATAGCTGCAATAATTCTTAGTATGATTAAATCCTTGGCATCTGTGGCACTGCGGCAGCTCTACTTTCCGCCTCTGAAGTTCAACTTTAATGGATTGGACCCCAAAGTACTTGAGGCTGAGGATGCTGCTATTGAAATCGTCTATTCGAGGTTCAAGCTCGAGTTCAAATATATTCATCGGTTTATTTGTCCTAAAATATGTCAAGCACCTAACATAACGAACTGTATACCCTAGTTTATTTAAGCCATTCTTAATTTCATCACAGGGTGTGCTGTGATGAAGATTCTTAAATACAACTCTATACCCACGGTCCTCCTTGGGTTGGTGGGTATACATTTCATAGTTGTTGTTGTTTAGATATTCTTTGGTCTTTTGGTAGGTATCTTTGTCAGCAAAAGTCAGTCTGACAGTGCCATGGGGCTGAGTCCTGGAATAAAATTTGCTATTTTCCCCCAGGTAATTTAATAGAGTGGAAGACAATAGTTGGATAGATGTAACGTGTCTTAGATATATTGGAGGAGGTTTATTTATTTGTTTTTCTCTTTTACTAATTACTTTTTTCCATTTTTCAGGTTCATTTAAGTTCGTATCTGTATTTAAATCTTCAACTGGGGCAGCAGCAGTGAAGCCATCAAATCGAGGAGCAGCAGCATTCAAAGCAGGGATAATTTGGGGTAGCTCATCTGCTGGGACGATGTCCGGTGTCTTCACTTCCCTTCCGGGGCGTCCAGCAGGCTCTGCTGATTTAGCTTTTGGATTGGGTTTACGAAGAGATATACGGGATGGAGTGCGACGGGCCATGGTTTTGCTGCTTGAATATTTATATTGTTTCAACTTCGCTGGTGGTTGCTTTTTTGCAGGTCCATCCGCTTTGGGCAGTATCGGAGCGACAGTCAGCGATTCCAGCTTCGAGTCCTCCTTGTCAGGTTTTATAGGTGTCAGCAGCAGCAGTGGTGAGTTGTTTTTATCCTCTGAGGCGGGTAAAATATCCTCTTCCATTGGTAAGTCGGCAGCTTTGAGGATTTTAGTGGGGTAAGGGCTGGGATTTTCAACAATTTTTTGCCATTTTAAGATTTTTTCTACGATTAGGGTAGATTCGTTTGATGAACTACCGGAGCAAATGGGTGAGCAGTCCCTGGTATTATTTCCAAGAAGGAAGGAGGAGCCCGTCATGTTAAAAAGATCGTTGCTGAAAGTGGCATCAGCGTTGTCCATCTTGGTTTTTGTTTTCTTGTGTGCCTTATTTGTCATAAACGTAGGCGATAGAAATTTCTCCGACTGTGTCATGGAGTCGTCAGATAGAATAACTGGAGAGGATTGGCGCGATTTTTCCATTTCTTCTCTTTAGTTGTCCAAGGGTTTAAAGAGAGTACGGCTTTGTTGGTGTGAGTGTAGTCAGGAGGGCAGTAGGGCAGTAGGGCAGTAGAGCAGTAGACAGTATGGCGTCCAAATGTATTAAAGAGTAAATACAGTGTTATACTGGTATACTACTGCTATGGGTTGCCGAGAGTGAAACTCACATATACAAACAAGGCTTTTACTTAAAGACAAGAGTATAATGGGACACATACATACACACAAACGTTATATCTCTTTAGTGAAAGAGAGATTTATCAAAGATGGCTGCTTGAGTAGTTGGCTTGGCTTTGTGTGAGAGAAAATTTAAGGGAATTTTTCTCTCTTGTGAAAGGGGTACATATGCAGTTGAAAAGAAATATGGCTGATCTATGTTCCAGTATTGGTGTAAGAGCGGGAAAAAGGGATTTTTTCTTTTATATACATATGTGTTATACTTGCATTTAGTCCAGACAAATGTTATACATGTATAAGTTTTCCCATGTATTTTATGTCTTTGCTATTTATATAAAGCAATTTAAAGATGTCCGAATTTTATTTTCCCCTTTTTTATTTTTATGGCAGGTGATTTCCAGCAGTCAGATTTAGGTCCTCCAGATTTTATGGCACAAGTTTTCAGTCAAGCAAGGTTTTTAAATAGCAGCTTTGATATAGTTATTTTAACTTGTTTTAATTTAGCATCACTTTTAGTTAGTTTTTAGTTAATATGATTAACCATTTTTTAGCACTTTTAACTTTTACTTTTAAATAGCTTTTTTTTTTTTTTTTTTTTTTTTTTTTTTACTTGAAGGCTTGGAGGACCAGAGCCAAGTGGATGGCTCTCAAGAGAACCATCCATCTTTTATTGTTTTTCGCCCCCTATCAGGGGGCATATACAAATACAAATACAACAATAAGAATAAAACGTAATGATAGTTATTAACAGTAACAGTGATTTTTCTTAACTAGTTTTGTGTGACTTAATGTTTGCTGGGTGAAACAACCAGGAACGATAAAAAAATCGAAAAAATTAACATGACATAAATGTTTGCTGGGATGTGAGAAATGCTAACATTGTATAAATTTGCAAATTTAAGTTAATTTTTGTTAAATTGAGTAGTTACTAAGTGTTTTGAATATTAAAAATACTAATTTCTGATTCTTTGCAGGCCAAAAGAACGACCCACAGCATTCATGGAGACGGCAAGTCCGCCAGAACATTGCGTTGAGGAAGGAAGAAATTTTCTTATTAGTGAAGGGTGAGTAGCCAATAATGAATTTTTTGTCAACTTATTTTTTATATATAGACTAATTAATTATTTGTTTTTCTTTCAGGAATGGCCCCTAGGAGGACTCAGGAGGAGGACCGCATGCATTACATAGGAGGAGACGGCCCCCAGGAGCGACAGCAGGAGCATGGTCGCAGGCCGTATGGTCGCTTGGTGAGTATTATCAAATTTAAATCAGCCAATATTTAGTGTATAAGCTAATTTAAATGATGATTTTTTGCAGCAATGGCCCCTAGGAGGACACAGGAGGAGGATCGCATTCGTCTTTTGGGTGGAAACGGCTCGCTGGTGCAGCAGATGAAGTATGGTTTTTGACCATTTGGACAGCAGCATATGAGGAGAGAAGAAGAAGAGTGGAAGGGCGAACCCCTGCCAGAAAGGAAGGAAGCGGCTCTTTTTGGCTGCATCTCATAAGCTTTCATGCACCGCCTGAAGACGACCGTTTGGCAGCGGGAGGGCCAATCCCTTCGACCGCAGAGTGGAGTTTGAGCAGGAATTTTCTAGCTGTAAGTGAGTAGAAAAGGAAGGGTTAGCTGTTTTATGCACCTTCTTGGGTGATGATGTCTAATTTTTTTTTTTTGTTTATTTCAGCATCTGTGCTATGGCCAATCTCACACATGAGTTCATTTGCAATGCGCTCAAGGTTTTCGAGAGGAGTTTCGTTGATGGAAGCTGCTGTCGTTGCTGATTGCTGGGTTGCTGCTGCTGTGATTGGATAACTTTATGTGATGCTGATTGGTGCTGCATATATATCGGGTGAGTGTTTATTTAGCTGAGGTGTAAACAATCTAAATATTTATTTTGAGTTTCAGCATCTGTGTTAAGGACAATCTCATTTATGGATTCATTTGCAGCGCGCTCAAGACATCCGGAGGAGTTTCGTTGATGTGAGGCTGCTGCTGTTGCCGATTGCTGAATTGCCGCTGCTGTGAAAGTTGCATGCATAATGGATCCAGGAAGGCCTACAGGAGAGGACATCGTCAATCCTTGAGGAGCAGCAAGACCATAGCTGGTGTGCGAGAAACATGGACGCCTTGGCTTGGCAACACAATAAGGAGAGAAATATGAGCAGTGTATTTTGTTAAGTTGTTTTCTTATTTGTGCTTTTTTTTTTTTTTGTTTTTTGCAGATTTGGCTCTAGTGAAGGACTCTCGGTTGACAGGAATGAAGAGCTGATCCGCCTGGAGGCTCGCTTGGAGGAAGCTGGCTAAGAGCGGGTGGGCCAAAACCCTTTGACTGCAGTGTTGAGTTCGAACAGGCATCACCTGGATGGGGGTCCATATGGCGCGTCTGCTGGCCAAGTCTGGAGCAGGACTAGGGCTATTTTGCTGAAAGTGAGTAAAGGGATTAGTGTTTTTTTCACCTTCATGGGTGGTGATATCTCTTTATTGTTTGTTTCAGCTTCATTGCTATGGTCAATCTCACTCAGGAGCTCTTTTTCAATTTGCTCGAGATTCTTGGAAAGCAGCTGGTCGTCGGTGTAGCTTGTTGTTTCCCCAGGCTTGAGCGGAGGCAGGATCAGCCGCTGGATCTGAATTGGCTGATCCTTGATTCGCTCTTCGATGTCTGCTCTATTTCGTCTTCCGTTTTTGAAGTCACGATACAAGCCATTTATTACATGCCCTTCTAGGCGCTTGACTGGTAAGTTTATTTTGAGTTTTGACTCCTTTAATTTTTGTTGCTCATGTCTTGTAATTATTTGTTGGTATTTTAGATGACATTCATATCTAATGAGAGAGGGGGCGCTGTCAAAGTAGGCCATAGCCTTTTGCTGCCTTCGCTGCTCAGGAGGAATGTCTACATGTGCTTGCAAGGTTTGCTGCTCTGGAGTAACGACTGCGTGTGCATGAGGAGTCTGCTGTGATGGCAGCTGAGGCACTGTCTGAGTATGATGAGCAGAAAATGATGGAAGTTGTTGCCCATGGGTTGCTGTTTCTGCTGGCAGGTGTTGGGCCGATAATTGGAGCTGGATTCGCAGGTGAGTAGAGATTTGCTGAGGCAGAGCATTTTGGTAGTGAGCTGCAGTTGGGTGGATTGCTGCTTGTGGCTGTTGGATTTGTGCCGTTTGTTGTATTGCAGGTGCTTGCAGCTTTACTGGACTGGCCACTGCATTCAGATTCCGCATCGACTGGAGGTGAGGAGCATGAGCTATCACTTGCTGCTGGCGCACTGTTGCTGGCTGTTGCTGCTGTGTTGCCATTTTCTGCTGGATCTGATGAGCCGTTGGGTATTGGGAATTTGCAGTTTCTGCTCGCTGTTGATGGGCTGCAGTTTGGTTTTGCTGCAGTGCTGTTTCTTGGTGCAGTTGCTGCTTAGCCACTATGCTTGAAGGATCTGGAGTTGATACCTGCTCATGATGTAGGCCGATATTTTGCAGCGAGTGCAGGGTTTCTGCTACTAGTCTCTGCCGATGCTGAGTTGCTGCTGCTGCTGTAAGGTGATGTGCCGCTTGTTGGTGAGTAATGTTGTATGTCGCATTTCTTTGCAGGGTTACATTCGTTGGGTGCTGTTCAGGTGCATGGGAATTAATTATGTTGGCTGCTGCGTATTTATGCTGTGCCTCAAGGAGATGGGAAGCTTGTGCCACCACCTGTTGATGCGACGCTGCTGCTTGATGTAATTGATTAGCTGATGTTTGCTGCTGTTGCGGGGTCATTGAGCTTGACATTACTGGGACTATCATCCACTGCTGCTGAGCCACCGCTTGCTGGTGATTTTGAGCCGTAGTTTGCTGTTGGTGTTGTTGGGCGATTGTATGCCGAGAATCTGGAGTTGATGCTTGCTGATGATGGGGACCAACAAGTGGCTGCGAGTGTTGCGTAGCTGCTGATAATTGTTGTTGATGCTGAGCTGCTGCATTAGAAGGGAGCTGTACGGCTCTTTGGTGCAGGGAAGAGTCGGGTGTTCCATGTTGCTGCAAGGCTACTGTCGTAGTTTGCTGAGTGGACGCTTGTGGATTTGCTGTGCTGGCTGCGACGAGTTGCTGCTGCAGAGCCTGTAGGTGGGAGGCACTTGCTATCACTTGCTGCTGCTGCTGACCGGATATGTGCAAGGCTTCATTTGTTGGTTGCTGAGCATGAGCATGGAGATTTATAGTGCTCGCTGCTGTGTGTTGGTGCTGCGTCTCCAGAAAGTGAGGTGCGTGTGCCCTCGCTTGCTGTGGTATTACTGCTGCTTGCTGCTGTTGATTTGCTGCTGTTTGCTGTTGTTTTGGAGCCAGTGAATTTGGAGGATCTGTGACTGCCAACTGCTGCTGTAGTGCTATTGCTTGCTGATGTTGCTGTGCCGCAATTTGCTGCTGGTGCTGTTGAGACGTTATGCGTTGTGGATCTAGATTTGTCGCTAGTTGCTGTTTAGAACCGTTAGTTTGCAGCAAGTGCTGAGTGGCTACACATAGTTGCTGTTGATGCTGGGCCACTGCATCAGAAAGGTGATGTGTGGCTGGTTTGTATAGCTGGGGTAAGTGCAAATTTGTGTGTTGAGACCTTGTGATTAGATTTATATTATTTGCAGTTGTGTTAGCTGTTCCAGATTGCTGCAAGTCTACTGCCGTGGTTTGCTGAGCAGATGCTTGTAGATTTGCAATGCAATCTGTTGTGATTTGCTGTTGTGGCGCTTGAAGATGCGAGGCACATGTTGAGAATTGCTGCTGCTGACCTGCTAGTAGTGATTGCTGAGCTGCTGGTTGTTGTTGCTGACCTGCTAGTTCGTGCTGCTGAACCGCCGGCTGCTGCTGTTGGCCTGTCGGTTGGTGCTGCTGGCCTGCTGACTGTTGCTGCTGCTGCCGCTGCGCCGTTGCGTGCTGTTGTTGCTGTTGTGCTGCAGTATTTGGAGGATCTAGAGATGGCGGCTGCTGCTGGAGTCCAACAATGGATGAAGCGTTTTGAGTTTGCGTTGTTTGATGCTGTTGATTAAGCAGGTGAGTAGTTTGGGGCAAATTTCGCGCTGCTAGCATTTTTTGTAGTTGATTAGTGTATCTGGGCCAGGAGAGCCTTGTGGGAGTAAAGGGATTATCAAGAATGTTTCTTACTTCCACGTTTGGGTGTCCTAGGGTGGAGATAGCAAATCTCACGCATGCCAAGTCATAATTTTGTTCCATAGATTTTACATTGTGTTTGTCTCGAATATGGGCATTAGTGCTAAATATGTCAGAATCCGTAATTTTCCTTAGCAGCTTGTTGTGAGTTCCACAGGCTTGTTTAAACAGTGTTTCAGAAATAAGGCTGCCCCATATTGGAATGGCATATGTAAGGATAGGTACGATGATTTGCTTGAAGATTGTGACTTTGCATCGTGTGCTAAGTGAGCTCTTTTCCCCTACGAGCCATTTTAAGCGGTGATAAGTGGCTTTGGCTTGTACACATAGATGAGTTATGTGATTTTTTAGAATCAGCTTACTATCTATAGTGACCCCCAGATATTTATATTGGCTAGCGTTTTTTATTGGCTTTTCATCAATCTTTATTATATGATTTCTTAGAGCAGGAGAGATGTTTCGTCTAGTGTAGATGACATGGACAGTTTTTTCATTATTTATGGTGAAGCACCACTTTTGGACCATCTAGTGAATTTGCTTAGATAGTTTTGCGTTTTCCTCATAGCCAAGTGTGCGTTTTTATCAGTGGAGACGACGATTGTGTCGTCAGCAAACGTTGACAGTAGGATGTCAGGGTTCTTTGTAGCTTCACCTGATTCCATGAGAAAGTCATGTTCGAAAGTAAAGTCAGGTAAAGGCATATCTGAGGAATATATATTGAAAAGGAGGGGGCCCAGAACACTGCCTTGGGGTATACCTGCAGTGATTTTGCCAATTCTTGAAGTTATATCATCAATGCCCCTAACTGTGAAGGATCTATCCTGCAAGTAGCTTTCGAGGACCTTGTATAAACAGTATGGCAGAAGTTTGGCCAATTTGTTCAGCAGGCCTAAGTGCCACACTTTGTCGAAAGCTTGAGTGATGTCTACAAATACAGCAGAGCTGTATTCCTTCTGGTCAAGTGCCTTTTGTAGAAATTGCGTGACCCTCGCCAGTTGGTGCTCAGTGCTATGGTTTTTCCGAAAACCGAACTGGTGATTTGGAATAGCTCTGCGAAAGGTTGAGCACTCGAGGAGTCTGGTAGCCAGCAAAGTCTCAAAGATCTTGGAGAAGCCTGAGAGTAGACTTATTGGTCTGTAGGATTTAACCTCGGAGGCATTTTTTTAGGCTTTAGGATCATTACAATGGTGGCAGATTTCCATGTAGAAGGAAAATAGCCATGTCGGAGGATGTTATTGTAGATGTTCAAAAGGAATATAACTGCTTTGACAGGTAGGGCTTTTATAAGGGCGTTGTTTATGCGGTCATGTCCAGGTGCTTTCCTGTTGGTCAATTTTTTTATCTCTTTTTGCAGCTCCAAGAATGAGATGGGTCTTGCGAACGGTGAGATGGACTGAAAACCCGAGCTGGAGTCATTTGTGAGGAAAAAGAGATTTTGGTAAGCTTTTGATTGCAGAGACTTTTGTAAAATGATGTTATCTGTTTCTTCTTTTATAGCTAGTCTGTCGCAGTCTGTGTTCGTCAGATTTGGCGAGAAGCGTTTTTCGAGATGGCTGGCAAAAGCTTCCATTTTTCCTTCCGAGGTTTTCGTCCACTGGATGGAGCCGGTCGGGCCATCCTGGATTTTAAGCGGCCAGTTTGGGGTCGGTTGCCTTTTAAGTTTATTTGTGACCTTCCACAGTTTTTGTAGGCGGTAGCGATCGCTTGAGTCAATAGCCTTTAGCTGTTTGTTTAAGTGTTTTTCCTTTGCTTTGGCAATTACTTTATTCAAGAGTTTTGTGGTCTGCTTGAGTATCCTTTTGCTTTTTGTACAACGTGTGTTCATATAATCCAACTTGTTTTTCTTTTTTATTTTCAGCAATTTCATCATTTTTCTGTTCACAGGCACGATTCCTCCGATTTTGTAGGTGTTTGGCAAGTCTCTTTTCAGAGGGAAGGTTGCCAATGCTGCCGCGTGATAGATGTTGTTGGTGAGTATGGATATGGTATCATCAATGTCAAGTCCGCTATTGATTTCCATATTTAGGTGGAGTGAGCGACTTAGCTCCGATTGGAACCTTTTTATGTCCGATCCTACTGGCAGAAGGCGTCTTCTGTCAGGTTGGAGGGAAGGGTATTGGTCATAAGCTAGAGTTATGATCACCGGAATGTGGTCCGACGAAAGTTCAGGTACGGAGTATGTTGTTAATCTGTCGTTGTGGATTCCAGAATAGATGGAGATGTCAATTGCTGATGGATTTTTAGCCCTGTGATGAGGATAATGGGTAGCTCCTCCTGTTGCAAGGATCTCCAGCCTCTTGTCTGCATGGACTGCATCAATCAGGGCTTTGCCTCGCTTGCAGGAGCGTTTGTTGCCCCACCAGCCATGCTTAGCGTTAAAATCACCCGCTAGGAGGAACTTTGGGCCTCGTGAGGAAGAGCGAATATTTATAAAGAGGTCTTTAAAGTCCGTTTGGGACCATTCCAATACAGGGTGACAGTAGATCCCTGCCAGCGTAATGTATTCGCTTCCACCCAGCTTAATAGAGATCAATGCGCATTGGTGCAGATCGTTTTCAATGGCTGGAACAGCCATGTGATGAATGCAACTTCGAACAATTATTGCTGCACCGCCCTTTTTCCTGCCAGAGGGGTGGCAAGCAAGGTAAGTTAAATAGCCGTTGAAGTTAAGCTTACTGTTTACTAATAGTTTGCTTTTTTTGTCGATGCGCGTTTCCGTAATCATCATGACGTCAATGGAGTGTTGCTGCATGAAGACTTCAATTTCCTGCAATTTATTGAGGACGCCTGCAGCGTTCCAGTAAGCGATTTTTAGGTGGCTTGATCTGGTCATTGAAAGGAAGTAAGTAGCTTAAGACAAGTAGATAAATTGTAGTTTAATTTATTTATTTATTCTGAAATTTTAGTAGCTGAGAAAATAAGACCGGCGTCGTTGATGAACTTTGTGAGGGCCTCTATTTGCTTCTGCAGCTCCTCACCATAGTTTCTGCTGCTTTGAGGGCAGCAGGCATGTTTCCATCAAACAGAAGAAGAGAGTCTGGACATTTATTGGCTTCCTTAGGAGGATGATTCGGCTTTGCAGGAGTTGGCGGTTGGCATTGCCTATGGACGTCCGCCTTAACCACCAGCTGGTGCGGCTCAACCTTTTGGCGTGTGTCGCCTTGCCTCTGGAGTTTCTTAGTTGGTGTCAAAAAGAGCGAGCGTCGAGCCGGTTCCTCGCTTTTCTCCTGGCTGGGACTCCGATTTCGTTTGAGGCTGGGTGATTGGACTGCTGCTTGGACGCATTTTGTTCTTCTTGCAGGAACTGGTGGAGGTGGACGGCGCATTGAGCTGCCTCTTTTCTGGCTGGAGTTTAGAATGGATCTAGATGGACTTCTTGAAGCAGATAAGATTACATTTCCTTTAACTTTGTCCGCAAAACTAATTTGTTTTGTCTTTTGTGTTTGCTGTTTTAGGAAAGGATTTGATAACTGCCTCCTTGCAGATCGCGACTCCGAGGGATATGGACTCCTGAAAGGGTTAGTATGGCTACTTTGGCTTTTTTTGGATTGTGGAGTCAGTCTGTTAGCTAATCTCCTTTTTTCTTCCAGGAATTTCCTCAGTTCAGCTTTATAAAACGGACATCCTCTCCAGCTGGCCACATGCTGTCCTTCACAGTTTGCACAAACTGGGTTGGATATGCGTTCCAGTTTGCAGTCCCTCGTCTCGTGGCCGGATTTGCAGCACTTGATGCAGATAGGATCATAGCTGCATAATTCTTAGTATGATTAAATCCTTGGCATCTGTGGCACTGCGGCAGCTCTACTTTCCGCCTCTGAAGTTCAACTTTAATGGATTGGACCCCAAAGTACTTGAGGCTGAGGATGCTGCTATTGAAATCGTCTATTCGAGGTTCAAGCTCGAGTTCAAATATATTCATCGGTTTATTTGTCCTAAAATATGTCAAGCACCTAACATAACGAACTGTATACCCTAGTTTATTTAAGCCATTCTTAATTTCATCACAGGGTGTGCTGTGATGAAGATTCTTAAATACAACTCTATACCCACGGTCCTCCTTGGGTTGGTGGGTATACATTTCATAGTTGTTGTTGTTTAGATATTCTTTGGTCTTTTGGTAGGTATCTTTGTCAGCAAAAGTCAGTCTGACAGTGCCATGGGGCTGAGTCCTGGAATAAAATTTGCTATTTTCCCCCAGGTAATTTAATAGAGTGGAAGACAATAGTTGGATAGATGTAACGTGTCTTAGATATATTGGAGGAGGTTTATTTATTTGTTTTTCTCTTTTTACTAATTACTTTTTTCCATTTTTCAGGTTCATTTAAGTTCGTATCTGTATTTAAATCTTCAACTGGGGCAGCAGCAGTGAAGCCATCAAATCGAGGAGCA